>JAFBJR010000191.1:873477-932170 GCA_016785285.1 Brachirus orientalis
TAAATAAAATTATGATAAATTCAGGTGTAAAGTGAAATGTAGGAATTGGGAGAAAGAAGTCAGAAAATTTGAAAGAATTCAATGAAGGAAAGATGGAGGAAAAGAGTGACAATAAAAGGGAGAAATGGAAGACAAAGAGTGAGCAAGTGGGAGAAGGGGTGAACATGGATAGAAGGCTGATGAAAACAAGGACAGGAAGACAGAGAAGTGAAATGATAAGGGTACATCAGAGAGAGGTAAATCTGAAAATGAAGAGATAAAATAACAGATGTTACAGATAAAGGAGATGAAGTGATGGCATAAGTATAGAGGAACTCATTGAAGGGTGGTGAGGAAAGGTAAACCATAAAGGGAGGGGGAAATAAAACAGGAAGCAGCAGCAGAACAAAAGATGTAAATAAAGATGGAGGGATATATAAATGCAAAACAAAAAAAATAGGTAAAGGAAGAATGAAGGGGCTATAGCAAGACGGTGGGTAGAATATAGAGAAAAGAGAATAAAGAGGTGGGGACAAGTGCAAGAGCAGATGAAAGTGAAGATGCGAAAAAGAGGAGGGAGAAATGCAGTATATTATCATTCTGAGTGAGTGGGCTACATAAAAGTAGGTTACTGTTAGCAGACGCACACACACAGAGGACAAGTAAAATGAAGATGGTGAATTTTGCATGTGTGTGGGCCTTAACTATGTTCTGAGCCTCCAGCTAAGCTGAAAATACCATGAAGACAGTTTAAATGGCAGCAGTGGATATTTTCAACAGGAGAAGAAACACAACACAGCTGTCTGTCATCATAGAGGTTCTAGTTCTGGTGAGACAGTGTTGGTTTTCATGACTGCAACCCGCACTGAGCTTGAAAAACACAGCAGGTTTAAACCATACATGATGCTAACAGATCCTGATCTGAAGGCCAGTCTGAAAGCCAACAAATGTTACAGTCTTTTCTGCATCAATCTGGTAGGTGGAACCAAAATGACACAGTCCAGTCTATGGAGGAACTCCCTACAATGTAAGCCTTGTCTCCATCAAGTGGTGCAGTACAGTTCAGCTCACCACAGTGCTGTTTGGAATGGGACACCCTGATCTGACTTGCATTTCCACCACATGGTGTGTGCCAGATACATAAATTACATGGCTATATACAGTACATAATATGTGTAATGTCACTAGCCTGGCTAACACATGACTGCTTCTCAGTCTCATCTGGAAAGGATGAAGTTACCTCCCACTTTCCAGAGCTGTGATTAAAGGACTTTACATACACAATTTGATAGACCTACAAATAATTAGCCCAATTATCAGGATGACATATGCAGAGCGACAGAAAAGTCTCAACAAACGTGCTTCTTGCGATTTTGTGTGTTCAGTGTGTATTTTGTGTATCACTCCAGTGTGTTTGATGCAAATATGTTCATTATTGTGTATTAGTTTTTTTATTATTATTTACAACAAAAAGAAAACATGAGAGGTAATTGCTCTCTCTCTCTCTCTCTTTCTCACACCAGCACACACACGTTCAGTTCATGGTCAAGCCTACAGGTTAACCAGGCGCAATCACAGTCAATGAGGTCCAATGGAATATTAATGGAGCTGCAGTGTGAGGAATGGGCACATTTACACGGACACACACTCACATGCACACAGATCTGATGTGAGCAGAGGTTGGCTAACTAACATCCCACAGCACCCTGCTAGCTCAGCAGACATAAAACTGTCAAGAGAGCTGATGACCAACTACACCGTCTCTGGCTCTGTCTCTCTGTCTCTTTCTCACACATACACACACACATACAGGTTTGTACAACTTTGTCTTTGGACTCTGCATTCATTTCCATTAATTTGGACAGCCTAAAAAAAAGTATTATTCCTAACATTAACCATAACCAGTTATGTCAAGTCAAGACAAGTCAATTTTATTTATATAACCCAACATCACAAACACAATTGGCCACAAAGGGCTTTATAGTCTGTACAGCAAGTGACATCGAGTAAAGAACTCAACAAAAACCCTTGTACAGGGGAAAAATGGGAGAAACCTCAGGAAGAGCCACAGAGGAGGGATCCCTCTGTCAGGACGGACACACGTGCAGTAGGTGTCACATGACAAGTTCAGCAAATTACAAACAAACAAAAAAAAACAAACAAAAAAAAACAGGAACATTTATAACAAATAAAAAATCAACAATATTAATAACAATTATCATCATCTCATTCAGGGAGTAACATGCACTATCACCATCTGGGGCTTCCTTCCTCATGTGACCCTCAGAAAAGGACAAGCTATGATGAAGGGAGAGTGAGGATAATATTGATGTTATCAGTAATGAGTAGGTATATAATATATGATAATGGTTAAAGTTATAATATTTGAGCTGTGGTGTTAAAGCTCTGGAAATAAGAACGAAGAGATAGAGCGGGGAAGAGCACAAACTAGGAGGAGGGAGAGAAAACAATGTTATTGTTTTTGTTATTGTAATGTTAAGAGAAGAAAAGAGAGACAGATAAAGAGAAAGTGAGAGAGAGAGAGAGAGAGAGAGTGCTTGCTGCATAATGGCTTTTCCTCCAGCAGTCTGGGCCTATGGCAGCATAACTAAGCAATGGTTCAGAGTTGACTTGAACCATCCCCTAACTATAAGAGGAAAGTCTTAAGTTAAGTTAAAATGTAGTCTGCCTCTCACATCCACAGTGGGAGCTGGTTCCACAGGAGTGTAGCTTGGTAACTGAAAGCTCTGCCTCCCATTCTACTCTTAGAGACTCTGGGAAGCACAAGCAGGCCGCCATTTTCTGAGCAGAGTGGTCTGTTTAGGTGGTAAGGAATACAGTAATCATGTCTTTGAGGTGAGAAGGGGTCTGCTTACTGAGTGACTTTCATTGTGAGGAGGGGGAACACTCCTGAGCAAAGATTCTAGAAATACACTATAATCAAGTCCAAAAAAGCAGAATCTAGTGATGGAAAACATGGCTGCCACATAACCAATGTGAAGAATAAAGAGAAGTTGCTGCATCTGGAGTTAGTCAAGTGACTCCAGAGAACATCTGTCCTGTTATGCTGAGAACATAACAGTTAATGAAGTCTGAGCTATGGTTTTCAGTCAGACTCATGGGTGTCTCAAGAAAAGCTTCTTCGGTAGTAGCACTGATGGCCTTTTAAAAGTCATATAATTGTCAATTACCTCTTTCTTAAACAAATTAATATTTCACTTTCTAAATCACATCAAAATTCTGGTGGATCAATTTAAAAACACTTACCCAATTACACACAAGAGAAATAAATGTGATGACTGCCATGCATGGTTAGGGTTAGGCTTTTATTTAAGGAAGTATGATGAATTAGGGAAGGGCAGGAGGTTTTTGCGGAGGATATGAAGCAGAGAAGATGAAAAATGGAAGATGTGTAATTCAAACAAGAGACTGAATGATGTCAAACCACAGTACTACAAAAGTTGCATGCAACCATTTGTATAACTCCTGACAGCTGACTGATTGCATTTGTCAATTTTACCACTTTTTAGTCACTTAACAATAGACCCACCTAATAAAATTTATTCCTGCTTTTCTGGCCATTACAAAGCTTTTTCCTAAGAAAATGAAAACCTTTTGTAACTCTGGTGTTGCATCACTGCAAGCTAAAATTGCAAATTTTCTCTATGGACTTTGGTGCACAAAGTGAGCAGTTTACAAACTTCACTTTTCAGAGGAGGTAAAGCAACACATTTTTGTAAGATTTAAAACAGCCATACATTCTACTGCTTGCCTTTTTAAGTCACTAAAACTAGTTTTTCCTTGTGTCCTTACTGGCAGCCATGCTTTCAGTGTGAGTCAGTCCATGGCTGGTTTTCACTGCACTGGAGATTAAAAATGAATCCTACTTTGGTCTTGCCAATTTCATTTAAATGTCATTATCCTGCAGCTGAGCAATGTGTGAGCAGATAATGTGTAAAAGTCTTAAAATCTTTAACAGGAAGACAACAGCTGCTCACTCTGTTTCTCTTTTCTTCCTCTAACACTGAATCCGCTTCACACAGTGGCAAAGTCCACAGCTGCACACAAACCTAATTTTAGCTCATTTGCGGTCCACAATGATTTTGTTTTTGGTGTACAGATCTCAGCAAAAGTTTTCAGAGCAACAGACAAGTGCAGGGTTGGTGGTTCAAATAATTAGCCCAATACCAGAGTCCCCAGTCACCCAGTAGTTAATTAAAGCTCACCCAGTATGTGTGTGTGTGTATTCAGTACAAGTGTTACATGTGTATGTGATAGAGAGAGTGAGAGAGAGAGAGAGAGAGAGAGAAAGAGAGAGAGTGAGAGAAAGGGTGTAAATAGATTATATGTTAGGAGAGGGAGAGACAAAAAAGGAGACAGAGGAAGGTACATAATTAAAATTACAGTCTTAAATCCTCTGGACACACACACTCAGTTCTTACTCTGGACCACCTTCTCTCACTCACACTAACAAAAGGGGAGGATTCTTATCTCTGTGATACTTATTTTATAATGTATAAAATGCAATACAATAACTTTTTTAAAACTATACTATGGTGTATTTCTTTTGGGGCTGATAGAATGAGGTGCTTGATATGAAACCAAATCATAAGTATGTCATCATCCATCCTTTAAGCCAAACCCTGCTGTCAGTGGACAAGAGTTGTATGTTAGTCCAGTGAGTAACATTTAGGGGCATTTATTGGCAGAACATAGTATCCATTAAAACAAAATGGTTGTGCAAGTGTGGTGTGGTTTGAGGCTTTAGCCTTTTATGTGTACTTTTGGCAGGGTTCTTGCTTTATGAAGGTGTTTTTGCTGATGAAGAAGGGCGACATCCTACATTCTAGGATGGTAAAGCCACCACAGTTCACTGGTGCAGGAAAGGATTAGTGAGCAGAGGGATCATTAGGTATCATTAATTCTTACGCTAAAATAAACCCTTTTTTTAATCTTCAACTTGCAACAATGTTGTTAAAACTGATGATAGGAAAAAGACACAGTCTGTATTTATATTGATCACCTTTCAGTCTTGCTTTCATTGTTCTCTTGGCCACTAAAGTAAATTGCTGTGCTAAATAACTGCATTGCTAAATAACTGCATATCATACTCAAGATAAGAAAGAGAATAGCATTCACCTGGTGTCTTTCATGGTGTCATGCAAGACAGTTTATTTACTAAACAACATTAGCACTTACAAAAAGTACCTGTCCTTCTCATAGACTGTATATAAAAAATAAACATCATCTTCTGGGTGCAAAATGGACTCCTGTTTTGAAGCTTGCAACCCTTGACGGTCTGGAAATTCATCCAGTCTCTTATTAGATAACAACAGCTGTCAGTCATACTGGTGTCCACTCATACACTCACTGACTCACTCATTTTCTACCGCTTTATCCACTGAGGGTCACTCATACACTATGTGCTAAAAATAAAATCTCTGATTTATTTGAACCAAAGACCTCATGTAGGGCTGCATAATTTGGCTAGACCATAAGTATGTTGTGCTGGAATAAAACAACACTTCCACTATCTCTTTAGCTACCCTGTCGTGCAGTTGTACATGTGAGGCTAAGCAACTTCAGAAATATGCATGTGGCTTGGTAGCACATACCTTGGGTCATATGTTTACAGCATGTGGCTAAATCCCGGCTTTTCCACAGAATAAATTGGTAGCATATCTTTTGCAATATGGAACACGACCACATCAGTAATAGCTTTCCACTTCCTTTCTTGTCGTACAGGTCACAATGTAAAAATGACTTGACTACTGAAGGCTTTTTTGGGGTTCTTTATATCTAGCAGAAAGTGACATTTCTCCCACTCAGCTGCATGTCGTAGTTTGCGGTGCTGGAACAGATTTGTCGTGCAGCTTCCCCTTGTTGCAACAAGTTTCAAACAAAACTTGCAGTGAGCTGGGGTTTGTTTGTGGCCTGATGCCGAAACCGAACCAGTACCAAATTACCGACAACACTGTGCCTTTTCTGGGAATAAATCTTATCTGATAGCTGCCATGCTTCCCTTCTTGCTAACATGCTGTGCACATCTAAGGAGAGGTGAGGGGAGGGATCAGCCCACTGTGAAACACAAGGGAGCCCAAGGAGAGTACTGGAAGTGGCAGTAAAAGAGAAAATTTGATTTCTCGATTTTCATGAAAAATAAATCTACATAAACAAAAAAATTGAATTAATTGATAAAATGGATTTATCATCCAGCCCTAGCTTTATCTTCTATTTTCCCTCTAAAAGGGAACATAATTAACAAAATCAACATCATGCTCTATTGAAGAAGAGTTGAAACAAGTGATTGAGAACAACACAGGAAAATGTTTACAGTTGATGCTATAAATCAAGCGAGAATTAGAAGCTAATTTTTCCACAGACTTCCATTCAACAACCAAGTGCTACCTCAGTCCTACTTCCTTGGTATCACTTTTCAAACTGGAAGGCTACATTAATGTTTATCTACAGCCTATGGTTCATTTTGCTTGTCTTTTTGGTATTATTTTCCTATTGGTGTATCTAAACATGGAAGACATGGACATGGACCATTTTAATCTCAATCCACTTCTCACAAAAGCACCATAGTGGTTTATAAGTACATTGCAAGGTACTGTTGTCTACTACAAAAAAAGGCACTGTTGTCAAGGCAACAATATTCCTGTTACTGTCATTGCATCATATGTATCTAGTAATAAAGATAGAAAAAGATGGAAAGTTGTGTGTTGTTTGTTTTTTCACAGAATTTCAAAATTATTCCTGAATATATTTATCAGTTTTATTTGACTTTCTGGTAAATATTTAGGTTTGATATTGGTTGCACAGGTTACATTACAGTAGTTTTTCCTCAGACATCGTATCCTCCTCTTCTTGGGAGGGACGTCGGCTCACGTAACGTATTGTGTCACTTCCTGTTTCCACTGGTGTTACGCTGCGTGTTTTCTCCTGCTCTCTACTGCTGGAAAACTTAATCTAAATTCACAGTCTAGTCTTTGTATTAGCAATGTATGTTGTGATTTGGCGCTATACAAATAAAATTGAATTGAATTGAATTGAATTCTTTGTCTGTCCTCGCTATTGTAGTGCTCAGCACGCGCTCTGATTGGACACAACCTGGGAGACTTAATGACATTGACAACTCATCCTCTCTGTTTCAGACACATGACCTTTGACCCAGAGATCTGTGGCCAGTATTGACATTGATGACCCAGGCTAATGTAGCAGGTCCACTGATAGTCCACTCACTAAGTGACTGCAGATGTAATGCTGAGACAATCCAGTCCACCCATTTAGTGATTTCTTCACTTCTATTCATCCAGCCCAATTCACCACCTCACCGAAATTCTGGTTATAATTTTGTGTCAAGTGGTTAAAAGTCAAAATCCTGTTTCACATTCACAGGTTTAACAGACAAATAAAAAAATATACTTTACATTAACAAAAGCAATTTGAGGACACATCAGTTTAATTCAGTATAGGAATAAAGTTGGTTTAAATGATAAGAGAACGCGTTGTTATGAAAACATAAATCCCGCATGACCACATAGATCACCAGCTAGGGTCAAGTGGGGGGCATGGTAAAGAAACAGCTGCTGATAAAACACTGAAGACACCCACCCCCGTTCCATTTTCTCTTTTACATTTCAACAACTTGTGATCAGACACACGGAGACAACTAAGTAGACAACAAAAATAATTGTGAATACAAATATTTCAATGCAGTTGTCTTCCAACAATTCAAAACAGTGTTTAGAATGTTGATCATTGTTAATCAAACCTGGAAATAATGAAGTTCAGATTTAAAAATTCAGATTTAAGTAGCTGAAACATCTGAGAAATTTAATTAACAAATAAATTAAACTTTTTTATTTTTTATTATTTGTTATTAATCTTAAGTTATACTGTAATTGCAGTATTCAACAATGTTTTCCCAAAATCCCTAGTCTCCCAAGTCTCCAGGCCTTACTCACCAAATCCGAGTTTATTTTTGATAAGACTGTATTAATTTAAAATACTTAAAAATTATAATGCTGGTAAGCTTGAGAGCATTTTTAAGTCACTAATATGAAATATTTTTTTTCCCCATCAACAATTATTCTGACAATGGAAATTCACCACATGTGAGAGCTTTTGGTCAAACCACCAGATAAAATCATATGTATATCTTACCATTCCATTCCCATATAGATATCAGTATCGGTAAGAGACATGGAAAAAGTTTTATTCTGCCATCCTTATTTTACAGCTGTGGTCAGGGAGATATAACAACAACACTGCCCAGCATTTAACTAATAGCCAAACTCAGCCAATGATATTGGCAAACCATTATATTGATCAAAGTCATCACACACCATAAATTCACACCTGAAAGCACTAACTAGCTTTTACCTAATTAAAGTGCCACTTATCTATCAACCCTCCTCCACACCCTCTCCTGTGTCACTGCAGAACTCCTCTCCTCTCTGTTGTCCACTCATCATCCTCAGCATCTTTACCTCGGGTGCCTGCTGACTGACAGCTGTGTTGTCCCCTTGCAAAGTGACAGACACAGTAAGACTGGCTGTCAGACTCTCTGCTAGACTGCTGATGGCAAAGCATCCCAGTCAGCTGGATTGGATAGGCTGTCTGTTAAGTGCATACAGCCTTGACCAATCACATGCAAGTACAGTATCTTTGCTTTCTTTCCCTCAAGATTAAAGGTTAATGAGAAAAAGATGGTTTTCTCTGTGTCACAGCTAAATTATATTCAAACATTAAAAGCTAATTTACTTGTCATTCACCAGAAGACAAAGAAATCTACCAACATGTAACTACACAACTTTGTTTAATGGCTTTACTTGTTATACATGCTACAGAAGTACTTTTACAGGTGAAGTGATTTTTTGTGTCATGGTACTCACACATTTGGCCACAGGAACACAATGTGAGTCCACACAACCTGTGATATATACAGATATGTATATGCCTCTTCTTTTTATGAAAATAAAAAAAATAGAAACTGTGATACTATATGGGGGGAGCAGGAGGAGGATGAGTGAAGAAACGAGAGAAACATAATAGAGAGCTAAGAGGAAAGAGAGGAAAATAGTAATTTTTTTAATGGCAAGAGGAAGTCAAAGGAAGTCAAACACAATCTGGACCACCACCAAAATCTAATCCTTGTCCCATTACATACCTTCATGAAAATCTCATCAAAATCAGTCCATAACTTTTTAAGTTATTTTTCTAACATACATACAGACAAACCAATAGTGGTGAAAGCATTACTTCCTTGCCGGAGGTAATAAAGTTTTAAAGTGATACATTCATGATATTGGTAATACATGATGTAATAGTAATATTATATAGTGATTTCATAGTATTGTCAATTGTATGTTTACATGACATTAGAGAGAGAAAAAAAACTAATTACTGTGTTAGTCCGACAGTAACCAGACTTTTAAAATATGACTGACAGTCATGATGACATAACTGAAACACCCTGATAATCCATTTGGGAGCTACTACTGTATGTAGAATGTCATTCAGACCAAAGCTGGACCTGAGCTCCTGGTGCAAGCTGTAACAGGCCAGAGTATTGCTGTAATGCTAGTTTATGCCACGGTGTGGTGCCTCTTTTTGTTGTGCTGTGTGGGCTGTAGAAGTGTGCCCTCCCCCCAGTATACTTTGGCCACTATTCATTCAGCTTGTAACATGAGTTAGGGCAGGCTCTGATTCTCATATGCTCTGTTCATATGTGAACTTTACAAATAACGCTGTGAGACCTGGCTTTATATAGTCAACCTTATATCCTGTTAAATAAAAAACCGCGGAATGGAAATCCCTCCACGTTGTTGTCTGTCACCTGTCTGTGCTATCCCGGAGCTTTGCTAAAGGCTACTACGACTAGGTTTGACCACCTGCATCAACAACAACATTACAAAGCGCTGCAGATCCCAACACCAGCTAATACCTGGAACCAATAGAAGAGGCAGGTACACAGAAGAGGAAGAAGACAAGAGCAATAAAAACATGGAAGCATTCATGTTGTCATGCTCTGTCAGCAGCTTACAGAATTTGATTTTTTTTTTAACCCCTTAGGCCCATCAGAAATGACTGCAGGCTGTTATCAAGCAAAAAGGGATACACAATTGACTAATAGTGTCGGGGGGGGGGGGGGGGGGGGGGTAATAATTAATTCTAATAAATAACACCATTACTTATCAATATATGATTATAATTGCAGAAAAGGAAACTTGTAAATCCCTCACTCTATGCAACAAAGTCCATAGAAACACATTTTTTACAGACACACAGAACACTGCTGGTCTACTGCTGCCTCCTGTGATATGTTTGTCACTTTGATAAATCTAAAATAGTGATTTCAAACAGTAAAGTCACAAAATAACAACTGGAACTTAACTGATGTAGGCAACAGTGGATCAACAACCAGTGTGCTTTGATGTAAAATCACTGATTTTCTTGATGAACTTTAGTAAAGAGACTATGCTATTTACAAAGCTGAACACATTTACACACACATATATCTTCCCCACTGACCACTATGCTATTACTGTTCCATTTTAAGGCACGATTTTGTACAAACCCTAATAACCTCACTGCAACCAGCTCCTGGCTGTTGTAGGGCTACTACCATGCATGAATAATGTATTTTGATAAGATGACACAGACATTTTTTGGATACCTGAGATGCCGAACAGAGAAGAGATGGTCTACAAATATACAACCCTAACTCCAAAAAAGGTAGGACACTTTGTAAAATGTAAATTAATAGCACAATAGAACATAAACATGCAATAGAACATAAACAACTTAACCCCAACCCTAAAAAAAATATTATTCATTTTGAATTTGTTGGCCACAACACATCTCAAAAAAGTAGGAACAGAGGCAGCGAAAGGCTGGAAAAGTAAATGGCAGAGTCAAAACCAACTGGAGGAGCATTTGACAACTAATGAGGTTAATGGGCAACAGGTCATTAACATGACTGAGTGTAAAAGGAGCATTTCAGAGAGACAGATGTAAAGATGGGCAGAGGTTCACCAATCTGCAACAAACTTTGTCTCAATATTGTGGAACAGTTGCAAAAACTTCAAAGATCCCATCTATAGTATATAATATCATCAGGAGGAATCTCTGTGCACAAGGGACATGGTCGAAGCTGAAAACTGGATGCTTGTCTTAGGGCCCTGAGGTGGCACTGCATTAAAAACAGTCATGATTCTTTACTGGAAATAACTGCATGGACTCAGGAACACTTCCAGAAATCAGTCTATGTGAACACTGTTCACCATGCAATCCACAATTGCAAGTTGAAGCTGTATCATGTAAAAAACAAGCCATATGTGAACATGTTTCAGAAATGTTGCAGTCTTCTCTGGACCAAAGCTCATTTTAACATAGTCTGAGGCAAAATAGAAAACTGTTCTGTGGTCAGAAGAATCAAACTTTGAAATTCTTTTTGGAAACTATGAATACCGTGTCCTGTGGACTGAAGAGGAGAGGGACCACCCAGCTTGTTAGCAGTGCACATTCAAAAGCCTGCATCTCTGTTGGTATGGGGTTGCACTAGTGCCTACGGTCTGGGCAGCTTACACATCTGGAAAGGCACCATCAATGCTGAAAAGTACGTCTCATCTAGTTAACGTCTCTTTCAGGGAAGGCCTTACACATTTCAGCAAGATAATGCTAAACCACATACTGCATCCTTCACAACAGCATGGCTACGCAGGAGAAAAGTCTGGGTGCTGAACTGTCCTACCTGCAGTCCAGACCTCTCACCAATAGAAAACATGTGGCATGATGATCCAGCAACAAAGGCCCAGGACTGTTGAACAGCTAGAATCCTGCATCAGACAGGAATGGGTAAACATTCCTTTCCTAAAACTCCAGCAACTGGTCACTTCCCAGACATTTATAAACAGTTGTAAAAAGAAGAGGGGGTGTGACACAATGGTAGCCCTGTGCTAGCTTTTTTGAGATGTTTTTCTGCTATGAAATTCAAAATGATTAAATATTTTTCATGAAATGGTGAAATGACTCAGTTTCAACAAAATGTTGTTTATGTTCTATTTGGAATATAATATGGGCAAAATATGAGTTTATGCATTCTGTTTTTATTCACATTTTACACAGCGGCCCCTCTTGTTTGGAATTAGGGATGTAGAAACTCATCCACATACAAAGCCAATCCAATCCAATCCAATCCAACTTTATTTATAAAGCACTTTAAAAACAACAACAGCTGAGGCAAAGTGCTGTACATTAGAGAAGAATAAGATAAACTACTGAAACATACTAAAAGATAGACAAAACGTAAAAAACACTGTTGATTGTACTTATGTACACATAAATACAGTACATCCGTGCAGCAGATGAAATGGGCTATATACACATACATATGCATAGACATACATAAGAAACATACATACCTACATACACAGTGCATATATATGCATAATATATAGGGTTAATAAATAATAATTGGCAATAATAAATAGCCAATAAAGCCAATAATGAATGGTATGTCTACTTTCTGATGTGCAAGCTCAGACAGCTGATGACATGTTGAATCTACTCAGAAAAAATAACTGACCCCACTTTAAGAATGGGTGAATAAAGTAACCTTATTTATCCACATGTCCACATTATGGGGACTTGTCTTCCTTATGGGGACAAAATTCAAGTCCCCATAACAAAAATTGCTACATTTTAAAGTGAAGACATGTTTTAAAGTTTGGCTGAGGTTAAGGTTAGGGTCAGGGTGCTAGTAATTATGATTAAAATTAAAGTAATTTAAATCAGTAATTTAAATCTTCAATGTCCTGTGAAGTCATGGAAACCAGAGTGAGTGTGTGTCTTTGTCTGTGTGTACGTAAGATCAAAAATGTATTGTACATTTTGTGAAAGTGAACATATTTTGGCTTGTCCTCAGGTTCTGTCAGACATTAAAAGGGATCTTTGAGAGTTAAGACTTTGTGTTAGGGTTAGAGTTACAATTAGGTTAGGTTAGGATTATGCATTTAGTTGTGATGGTTAATGTGAGGGCATAAATCTGTGTGTTGTGAACAGAAATAATGTTGAATGTGCCTGTAGCTGAATGAATGCAGTATGCATATCTGTGAGTGTATGTGTGTTTTTGTGTATATTTATGGAAACCTGCAGGTGTGTATTTGTGTGTATGAATGACTGTATGTATGTGGAAGTGGTGCATGTGTATGCATTGTGTGTGTGTGTTTTTCCCATTCTCCTTACTCTACCTCTCACTCTCTCAGTAGGAGAGAAAAAAACACCACACTGGGCTTTTCAGCAAAAGCATCTCACACACATACACACACACACAGGGAGAGGAGGTTGGCTAAAGACCAATCAATAATTCACATAGTGCAGATTGAATGTAGATCAGTGACTCAACATGAGAGGAAAACACTATGGCTCTCCATTTGTATCTCTCTCAAATTCACTCTTTTCTCTACATCTCGATCTTCATCCATCTGTCTTCCTTTCTGTCTCCATATTTCCACATTCTTCTTTTCACACCTCAGTCTTTGTTGTATTTATATAGTGTATGTTGTAACTGCTTGTGGCTTTTTTCAGGGTGATAATAAATGGGTCTTTTAGGAGAGGTACAACCCCAATTCCAAAAAAGTTGACACACAGTGTAAAATGTAAATAAAAACAGATGCAACGATTTGCAAATTTCAGAAATCCATATTTTATTCCCAATCAAACATAAACATGTCAGATATTGAAACTGAGCCATTTTTACCATTGAGACATTGATGGCAGCAACACATCTCAAAAAAGTGGGAACAGGGTAATGTTTACCATTGTGTAGCATCCCTTCTTCTTTTAACAAATGTCTGTCAACATCTGGGAAGTGAAGAGACCATCAACAGTCATGGGCCTTTGTTGCCAAATTTTTCTTTCAAGTTCAGCACCTGGACTCACTGCAAAGACATGCTGTTAAAATGGATGCAGTATGTGGTTTAGCATTATCTTGTCCAGGCGTATTTTGCAAGTTTTGTGCATGGCGCAAGTACTCTTCTGTCCCACAAACCTGCCACTTATTCCCCTGATTTCCCTGCTGCCTTCTTAAGCCTGGCATTTTCCTGCAGCAGATGTCAGCGCGTCTCTCATACAATGTGGTACTTACCCACTCAGTTTGGCTCATCTGCTCCTCACTTTATGTCGCTTTTTTGCTCTGCTTTTAACTCCTCATTTCTTTTGTCCCAGTTTTTCTCGAGAGACCTTCACCCAGCCAGCCCGTCAGTCTCCTCACCCTTAGTTATCCTTTTTTGGCTTATTGTGATAGTTTTTGTTATTTTTGTAAATAAATCCTCGTCTGCTTGTTTTTACAATCTGGCTTCCACTCATTCTTTGGGTCCATACATATCCGGTATAAAATCATCACACTGTCACCTTTACAGCAACTGGGAGAGCGCAGGGGCCACTGGGATGCACATCAGAGGCTACGATGCATGTCACCATATGGACCACCTTGCAGGATAGATGTAGATGTAATCTGTTCCTGTGTCATGGAAAGGAGTATAGAAGGTCTGGTGGCGCAGACCTTCTGCGAAGCACACCCACTATACCTCTATTTGGATGACGGACTGTTCAAAGTTTAGAGTACATATACAATTCAAATGTTTATGTGCTGCTTGTATAATTCGGAAGTGTGCCATTATTACGTTAACCAGTAATAATTGTGGACTAATTGATGCTTGTATGTGGTTCTTGGGTGTGTAAGTCAAATTCCTCGTGTGTGTTTTCACATACCTGGCAAATAAATTCTGATTCTGATTACAATTGCATTAGACAATATGGCTGTAGGCTATAACAGGCATTATTCGTGTGGTCCACTCGCATTCCTGCTCTGTCATCCCTAAATAGGAGGACCTTTTATGATCTCTCCCCGTATCTCCTCCTCTTTGCAATAATGTACTCCACCTTTGTAGATCACTAAGCATAAAACTTAAGACAACGTACAAGACTTACATTTCTTTGGCGAGCGTCTCTCTTTTTTTTTCTTTTCTTAGAATTTTATGAGATGAGAGAGGCTGAATATATACTCACTATCTGATAGTGCTTGTGGTTGGCTGAGAGAGAGATGTGAAGTTAGTTTACATCACAGTTTCAGCTGCATTGATTAAGTCAGGTTGGGTTTCCAAAACGTGTGCCAACTGTCTTTGATCTGATATCAGATGTGACAGGACAGTCAATATAGATATAAATTTATGTGCGGATTCAGATACTTGCATTAAAAAGTGGTTGTTGTGATTATTAATTGCACTGAAATGTGCCTGACATTCTGTAAACCTGGTTTTGGTGACGTGTGCGCCAGTCAACCAAATTACCACTAGATCGGCTGTATTTCGCCTTGTGCCGAGAGTAGACCAGGGTGGAGCTGGAGAGCCTTCAGCATGCCTTTGGCGCCGCCTTTTGACACAGTACTGTCACTGCTCCAAGCTGAATCTGTCAACACCTCCACCTGTTGTGTCAACACACCCATCTCAGTGCACCTCAGTCTACCAAACTGCCAAATTCATTGTACACTGTGTTGCAGACCACTATGTTGCAGACCACTGCTTGGGCTATGGCACCTTGCACTGTGCCACAAAATTAGAGCCCATTGTCTAGATGGGAGTGTGTTGCTCTAAACCCTCTTTGTACTTTTCAGCATTGAACATGCCACTTTTAATGATTACTGCTGTTTCATAATTATTCAACGCCTTCAAGACAAGCATCTTTAGCACCCAGTAGAGCACCCTTCACTGTTATGACTTGCTGCAAACATCATACACCACCACAAACACCAGCTTCTGGCAGCATTCCTGAGGAATCTTAGCCCATTCCTTTGTGAATTAATATTCTTGTGTTTGCATGTGGCAACTGGCTTTTTCAAATCCTACCAGAGATTTTCAATGAGATTCCAGTAAAGTGACTCTAGTATCTTCCAGGACTTCTTCTGAAACCAAGCCTTGGTTAACTTTCCGGTATGCTTGAAATTACTGTCATGTTAGAAGGTCCAATGATGCCCAAGCTTCAGCTTCCTCACAGACAGCATGATATTTTCTCCCAGGATTTCCTGATACTTGATTGAATCCATCTTGCCCTCCACACACTGCAGGTTTCCAGTGCCAGAAGAAGCAAAGCAGCCCCAGAGCATCACTGAGCCACCACCATACTTCACTGTAGGCAGGGTGTTCTTTTCTCTGTATGATATAATGGTGATCCATAGGCCCAAAATATTCCAGTTTTGTTTCATTGCTCAGATGAAGAACACAGAACACAATCCCCAAAAGTCTTTGCCTTATTTACAGTTTTGAACAAACTGGAGCTAATTTTTCTTGTGCTTGTGGGTCAGTAGTGGTGTACGTCTTGGAGTTTGGGCATCAGAGTGTAATATGTGCTTTACTGTAGAAACTGAAACCTCAGTGCCAGCTGTCATCAAGTTCTGCTTCAGATCTTTTGCAGTAAGTTGGGGATTTTTGACTACCTGCCTCCTCAGGACTCTGGTAGCAGGTATTGTTTTCTGCCACATCCAATTAGTATAGCCACTGTTTCGACTTTTAACATGCAAACTGTATCGCTAAGAAGATGCATTTGCTATCATTTTGTATCCTTTGCCTTGTTTGTGCAAGGCAATGATCTTTTGATCGATGATTTTTTTGAATTAGCCATATTTCCAACATGCAATCAAATGCCACTGTCAACAATCCAGGTATGGGTGGCCCTGTGTGGCCGCTGGGCGATCTATGCGTCTGGATCCTTATCGGCCTGCTGCTGGGGGGCTGGCCAGGCAAACCTTACACATAGACACTGTTGCGCGTGCTCTCACGCACCAATCACTGCGTTTACTACTCACATGTACACTATTAAACGTAAGATCATTATTGTTACAATGTCTATGTCATGTTATGGTGCCCTGTACTGGGCTACCACTGTATGTCATGTTATGCTCTGTTATATTATGTTATGCTATGTCATGCTATGTTAACTTATGTTATGTTATGTTATGTTATGTTATGTTATGTTATGTTATGTTATGTTATGTTATGTTATGTTATGTTATGTCACATTGTGTTGTGTTGTGTTTGGTTGTGTTAACCTGTACTGTATTGTCCCCCCCCCCCCCAATCTGTCTACCCACCCACCCTGTCTGGTCCGGTTCCCCCTCATCACACAACAAAGAACAGCAAATGAATAAGAATAAAAGCAATAATAAATTCATAGATAAATAACAGGGCGAGTATAAACAGACTCTTCCTGTGCAAAGCAAACCTATTCAACACCACCTGACATGTAGACAACCATACTACATGCCAAAGGTACTGGACAGGTTTAAAAAAAAAAATAAACCAGGTATTTTGAAGCCCTTGAGACAACCTGTGACTTGCAAATGTGTGCACTTATGAGGAATTCTATTTAAGGGGTTGAATAATTTTGAAAATAGGAATGAAACAAAATGATTTATCGATTATCAAAATAGTTGACGATTAATTTAGTAAAAAATTGATTAATCAATGTCTGACTTAGACAACGACCTATTGTGTTCATCACATGAGAATAAAATTTGACCGGAAAAAAAACCCTAATTTTCCAGACATTTCAATTCATGTACGAAATCTGCCATAGTGAAACTAAGGCTTATGGGGGATCAGTACAAATATCAAAACCTTATTGGATCTGATGAAGTAAGAAACATTATTTCAGATCATCCACCAGTAAGTTGATTCACACTCAAGATCGATGCTATGGGTTTGTAAGAGTGATGACATGGAAACTTTCATGTATAGTATATGATGTCATCACTCTTCATCATCATCTTCACCTTCCTCCTCAATAACTCTGAACTTATAAGTCTGAAGTTAATTAGCTTTTCCTATTAATTTCTCTGATGATTTGTCCCGCCATGCTCTTTGACGCGCACACACACGTGCACACACACACACACACAGAGAGCAGCGGCAGCCTAAACACAGTTGAGGACAGGACAACAGGGGCATTACGTTTCACCACAATGATACACACAGACACACACACTGAGGGCACTGACTGAGGATCATATCTGGAGTAGAGCTCTGTCAAAATAACCATTACCATGGTGCTCATCTGTCTTTCAGGATGTGTATATACTGTGTAAATGTATGGATATCTGTTTACGTGAGTCTACACATCAGTTTGCATTTGGTTCTATTTTGGTATTTGTGTTTACAAGTAAAATAAAACATTCTGAAAATGTTGTCCAGAGATTTGGAATATATTTAATAGATTTAAACCAGTGCTTCATTAACGTTTTTTTGGCACTAATATAAAAGTTTTTTTTTTTTTAATTTTTTAATTTTTTTTAATTCAGTTGCTAAATTATGGTAAGGCTAATTTATGTTACATTTTTCAGAAAATTACATTAATTACAAATGGATATATTTATACCTGACTTTCTTTATTTGTATTTTTGAACACTGTTCATCATATTGACATATAAGAATAAGTCACTCGCATTCAAGGAATTCAGTGATTCTTTATATTTCACTTTTAACCTGTTCTCCACCAGCCCTATTTTTGGGGTCACTTTTCGAAAATAACATGTCCTAACCATTACACAATTCTAGGAGCATGTGTCAACCGGCGTGCAGCCTTTTGCACTCGCTCCTGCTCAGTCTTCTACTTTTTAACGTTTTAAGATATTTTTATACTTTCTTTCCGTTGTATTTCTTAGTAACTTGTGTTTAAGTAGTTTCCCTCTCTAAACATGTTGGTGGAGAGAGTTTTTTCCTTTTTTATCGTTACGGAACTTCTACTTTCACTGAGCGATGGGACTGCAGCGCAACAACTTAACACTGCACACTTTGTTTATTCCAGAGATCAGCTGATCGCGTTGAGTTCCACTGGACTGTCGGTGAGACCTACAGACATCCCGGCTGAGATCTGGAGAAAAACACACCGAAGATGCAGAGGTGCAGGGCAGAAGAAGAGAAAGAAGAAAAAGGAGGTGAAACAGCGGAGGCTTATGGCGAAGAGGAGATATAAGCCGTGTCTTCCGTCTCTCATCATGGGGAACGTACGGTCACTGGGGAATAAGATGGATGAGCTGACAGTACCGGGAGTGTAGTTTAATATGCTTCACGGAGACATGGCTGCACTGGAACATTCCTGATGACAACGTGTCAATCACAGGCTTTCACACTGTTCGTTCTGACAGGGACTGCACCGTGAGTGGTAAGAGGAAAGGAGGAGGGCTTGCCACTCTCGTCAACAACCGGTGGTGTAACCCTGCGCACATCAACATCAAAGAACAGATTTGTTGCCCGGACATTGAACTGTGTGCTGTTGGACTCAGGCCATATTAAGGAATTTTACCATGTCATTTTAGTGGCCGTTTATGTTCCTCCCTCTGCCAGCCCCACTTCTGCTTGTGAGATCATTCACTCTGTCATCGCTCGGTTACAGAGTAAACACCTGAGTGCTTTCATTGCCATCTCGGGGGACTTTAATCACGTCACCATGGACACAACACTCCCAACCTTCACCCAGTATGTGATCTGTACCACTAGAGAGGGGAGAACTCTGGACCTGCTGTATGCTAATACTAAAGAGGCATACAGCTCATCCCCCCCTCCCCCCACTGGGCAGGTCGGATCTCATCACCCCCTGCTATGTGCCTCTTGTGAAGAGGCAGCCTGTGACCACATGGACTGTGAGGAGACGCGTGGAGGACGCCTTGGAGACACTGTAGGGCTGTTTTGAGGTGACGGACTGGCAGGCACTCTGTGAGCCCATGCTGAGGACTTGAATGGGCTTACAGAGTGCATAATGGGATATATCACCTTTTGCACTGACTCCATTGTTCCAGTTCATTCTGTCCTTTGTTATCCAAACAAGAAGTCGTGGGTAACTAAGGACATAAAGGCACTCCTCAATGATAAGAAGAGGGCCTTCAGAGCTGGCAACAAGGAGGAGGTGCGAACGACACAGGAACTATTGAGGGTCAAGATCAGGAAGGCAAAGGACAAATACAGGAGGAAGCTGGAATGGAAACTCCAGCACAACATGAAAGAGGTTTGGAGTGGTATGAAGACCATTACTGGTTTCAGGCCATCCAACAGCAGGGGAGCTGAAGGTAGGAAGGACAGGGCCAATGAGTTGAATTTGTTCTTTAACAGATTCAACACTGCAGTAACTGCTCTCCCTCCCACAGACCTACCTGCCGGCCTGCAACTGCCAGCTGCTCCACTCTCTCCCTCATCCTCCTCCTCTCTCCAACATTGCCTCCTATGTGAGACTTGACACCCCGCCCACACCTGTCACCTTCACTATCAACAGGTCCAGAGGCAACTGATGAGACTCCACTCATGCAAGTCTGCAGGACCAGATGGTGTGAGCCCCAGGGTTCTCAAAGCCTTTGCCCCAGCTGTGCGGAGTCCTTCACCACCTCTTCAGGATGAGTCTGAGCCTGCAGAGGGTCCCAGTGCTGTGGAAGATATTGTGCCTGGTTCCAGTACCAAAGATGCCACGTCCCAGTGGCTCTCAGAATTACAGACCTGTGGCACTGATGTCTTATGTCATGAAGACCCTGGAGAGACTCATCCTTAATAAGCTTTGACCCATGGTTAGATCGCACCTAGACCCACTTCAGTCTGCCTACCAGCCCCGTCTCAGAATTGAGGAAGCTATCATCTTCCTGCTCAATCACGTCAACATCTGCCGGACCATGCTCAGGATTTTTTATGAGTCTGTTGTGGCCAGTGCGATCCTCTATGCTGTTGCATGCTGGGGTAGCAGACTGAGGGTTGCTGATGCAGACAGACTGAATAAATTGATCCGCAAAGCCAGTAACATTGTGGGGGTGGAGTTAGACTCTCTGACGGTAGTCTCTGAGAGGAGACTGTTGTCCAAGTTAAGGTCAATGCTGGACAACAAACTCCATCCACTCCATGACGTGCTGGTCGGCTACAGGAGCTCGTTCAGTGAGAGATTGATTCCACCGAGATGCACCACTGAACGGCGCAGGAAATCATTCCTGCCTGTGGCCATCAGACCTTACAACTCCCATGTTTAGATGTATCCGTACTCATTTATTAATTATCATATTGATTATGTTTAACTTGTACATTGTCGTTGTTCTTGTTTTAAACAAGGGCTTTGTGCTATTTTATTTTTATTTTTCCTCAAATTCTTTTAATTTAACTTTGTGTGCTCTTTTCTTCTGGTACTTACTGTGTCTGATATGGAGCAATTGTAACAAGAATTACCTTCTGGATAATAAAAGTATTTTGATTCTGATTCTGATTCAACCACAGTACAACCTAGGGAGGAACCTTTAGGGAACATTCCCCAACTAAAAGGTAATGTTCCCAGAATGTTCTGGGAACCAGAATGTGTTAGCTGGGATGTCCCTGAAAGTAATTATTATTATTATTATTATTATTATTATTATTATTATTATTATTATTATTATTATTATTATTATTATTATTTCTTCACACTGTGGGCTTTTCCAGATTATGTGGCACTACTGCAAGGAAGTAGAGTTAGAATTTCAGCTCAAGTAAACAAGTAGTAGACAGTGCTAGGAGTAATGCTAACGCCAAAGCTAAGTGGCACTAAAATGCTTACATATCGGCACGTAAACCTTCTTATTAGATATGAATAAGACTGTCAGTGGGACCAGAGCAGTATATGTTCACTGTAAAGCTGGGGTAACCATGATGTTTTCCACCTCTTCCAGCCTCTCTGCTCCGGTTGAGGAGTACAGAACGATGTCTCCTTCTCCTCACATATGTTTATTTTATTAGGAAAAGATCCCACCCTGGCAGAAATGTCTCTGATGAGTTACACTTTGATAAAATGACTTCTGCGCATTGATTACATGTAACAATGGTCTATACAGAAATAATAGATTGATGAATGAAGCTATTGAACAATTAGAAGCAAGTAACCAAGCCATATAATAGGTCATGTTGATTAATGTGTTAAGTCCAGTTAAGTAGCTGTTTTCCCACAAGCACTGGTCAATACTCAAGCTACTTTTTCAAAATTTTCTCACCAACAAAACACTGTCACTCAGATGTCTGTCTGTCTGAAACACTGTCACTCTGAGCACACAACTAGAAAATACTACCGAATTACATCACAGACATTTTATCTTTTAAGCTTTTTTTTTTTTTTTTTTTTTTTTCTTCAGATAAATCAGTATTTTATTATAGAATAAGATATTTGCACTTAATTGAGTGGTACAAAATTGTATACAGTATATTGTAAGGTTACTTGCATTTATTGTGAATGAACAGAAATAAATTAAAAAAAACAATCAAGTAATTAATCGACTATAATAATCCTTAGTTACAGGCCTAATGATTAAGTATCTGTGGTGACTTTTCCTGGTTTTCGCAGTTGTTGGATTGATAATCACCATATCTAATCTATTGAATAAATTAGTGAAATACATTAAAGACTATAAATTAAATATTAAATAAAGTGATTAAAAATAAATGGAATCAACAACATATCTATAAAAGTCACATTTTATTAGGCTCTTCCTGAGGTTTCTCCCATTTTTTTCCCTGTTTTTTGCAGTTCTTCCTCACTCAATGTGAAGGTCCTACGATAGTGTCACTTGCTGTACAGACTGTAAAGCCCGTTGAGGCAAATTGTGTTTGTGATGTTGAGCTATAAAAATAAAATTGACTTGACATGACAGGCTTCTCTGACTGGACACTGATGTTTACATTAACACACACAGGGATTATAGCTTGGGGGGAAAGTTGGAGTGTGAACTGGGCTTTTGTTATCATTGATAGCATGTTTTAAACTGTGGCTAATAGTCATGACAAAACCCCTGATGTCTGGTTTTATCTCACATCTCACCGGACATCCTCATCACCCGAGGACATCCTCATCATCCACCAACACCACCAATGTAATTCTCACTGACGCTTTTGGGGAAAAGATTCAGGACTGTGTGTGTGAATGAGTGAGTGAGTGAGTGAGTGAGTGAGAGAGAGAGAGAGAGAGAGAGAGAGAGAGAGAGAGAGAGAGAGAGAGAGAGAGAGAGAGAAATTGCACACTGGAGCGTGCATATCCCGTATGGTGTGTTTTTAATGTTTGTATATGTAGAACGATGCAGAAGAGCCCACCTGAGGTGGTTGATATGGAACAGGTGTTAGAGTATCAACCACCCACCAACACTCACACACACTGAAGTGTAAGTACCTTTGTGAGCTCTGATCTGATCACCTTGCTCTACACCTGATGGATGAAACCAAACCACCAGCTGATCTGTCACTATCTGTGTGCATGTCCACGTATAGTATGTCCATGCATTATATACAGTATTTGTTTACACATGGAATAGTATTATTAATTTTCTGTAACATTCTGTAAATTTCTGTAACTATTCAATCTGCAAGATTAGATGCAGATGCTGCATAGACATTTAACAAAAACTCATTCTGCAGTTACACAGCAAACCTTACTGCAGCATTTAACTCCACACAAAATTCTCACTCCAACAGACAACTATATTCAATATGCTGACAAATTTCTTTGTTATATCTTTATTTCACCTCACATTTTCTTACTTTGTTCTTTAGTTCTCTCTTTATCCTTTAATTCACTATTTGTAAAGCATGTGTAATACTGGAAGAAACCAAAGATGGAGAGAAGGAATGACTTGTACTACTCAATCTGCAAATAGTCTACACAACATATCAAAGCATGGATTAGAGGCACTGGATGGAATATTAGATTACATTTTCACAAATGTAGCATAATTTTCTCAACTTATGTGTGTGTTTGTTTTTCCTTGTTACAAGTCTAATCAATTTTAGTTATATAGCCCAACATCACAAACACAGTCTGTACAGCAGTGACATCCTCTATCCTAAGACCCTTACATTGTGTGAGGAAAAACTCCAGCCCTTGTAAATGGGGAAAAATGGCTTAAGAACACTCATTTAAGGACAACAACGATTTAGCTTGTGTTGGTATAACTATCATCTCTGAGATTATTCTACATTATTTTTCTTTCTCTTGATAATGATGATAAATATTCAATGCAAACACACACATTATTAAGTAGTCTGTGGCTCATTGAATTACATGAGCCATTTCTGATTATTTTAATATTAAAAGTGAAGATTTAATCTTATATTTTAAGAAATTTTGTTTAAATCTGTGCTACATTTAGACATTTTCCTTGAAAATGTCACTGTCTCAACACCAAACAATGTTGCCACTACAGTCATCACATCCTGTCAAAATACAAGTGACAGAGGATTTAAAACAAAGGAGAAATGGATGAAAGAAAGAACATTGAACTAAGAAGATTTAAAGTAAGATAGAAAGAGGGAGAAGTGCAGTCAGAAGAAGAGACAAATGAGGAGAAGGGGGAGGAATAATGAAGTCCTCTGGGTCTTTGGTGGAAGATGCCATTGCCAACACAGCCTGCACAGATGGCAGCATACCAAGATATTACTTTCTAACCATATGCATTAAGGCTGAGCAAAATGTAAAAAAAAAAAAAAAACTGACATTGCTTTGATTTTCTGCAATATAGCTGTGATTTACAGTATATTGTGATGTGAAATAAATACAGTAATTTTAGCAGATGATGTGAATAGCTCTTTTGTGAAGACCACTCAAGAATGATGGGGGGAGATTTTGAAGGAGGGTGCATCATCTACAGAGAGAACAATAATGATAAAATGCTGGAATGAGTGTAAACCATTCTTTTTTTAACTAAATTGCTTTGCTATTTAACATTCTTAATGTTGCTATTGTGCATTTTTCTCCTGTTCCCCACTCAGTATTGGGAGCTGTTCGAGAACAACAACTCATGTAACAGAAACAACCCCAATGACTTTATTCAAAACTACAATGCCTGACTTATAAAGAAAATAAAGAAATTGTCAAACTCAACATTCAAACCACTGTCAAATGCACACAATGCTGATTAATCCTATCAGCTCAACATGACTGTGTCTCTCTCTGTACAGGATCCTTTAGATCTTATGTCACCCAGCAACATTATCATACTGCACACAGGTAAAGAAGGATGCTGCATACAGGTTGGAGTATGACCTCAAACACAAAGTAGTGGCCATGGACAGCTCCAAAAACCGTGACCTTCAGCACTTTGGTGAGATAAATGCCTCTTGACTCCACTCGTCCCTGCTCTGCTGCTGTATCTACACAAACGCTCCCTCAGTCAAGTCTGATAGTTTGCTCAACAGAGCAACCTACTTTCAGATGAAAGACACAGTGTATGAATAAAACACACTGTTTGTGTTCACAAAGATTAAAAAGAGGCAGAATGATGGTTCTGGTTCTGTCAGAGATTTCTGCCTTTTTCCCCTCCAATAAGGCCTAGGGTTTACTCAATGTGCATGGTTTCTCTTCTCTTTGATTTGGCTCTATACAAATAAAACTCACCAAAACTTACTTATTTATGCAGGTTTAACATTGTAGGTCCCCATAACATGATGAGTGTGCAGCTACAGTATACATGGGTGGCCCTAAAGTGCAGTTCTATTATGTTCTATTAACATTAACTTCAACAGCATTGAACATGTGTTGGCACCAAACAGAGCTTTAGTTATCTCTGATTATAAACTTTGTAGTTACTGGGAACTGTTGCTTATTACTAATAATAAAAAAAAAAATAGGATTTACAGGTACAGTTTATTAATAATCCGACATTATTAGTGACTGAAAATAACACTAGATGCTCTGTGTACGTCTTCAGAGTGTAAAGTAAAAACAAAGACTTTTGTAAAAGGTGATATTTTCCATGAAATGTTTTTATTTATGCAGAAAAGCTAAATTGAAACAAAGCCTCTTCTCCTTTCTAATAAAATCTTTTTTTTTTTTTTCCAGTCATGAAATTTACAAAAAATGTTAGGATTAGTGAGGAAGGATCAGGTGGTTTTCCTAAATAACATTTGACCGATTAATAGAGTTCCTGACTTACACAAAGGCAACAGGAAGTGTAATCTTTATTTCTATATTGTTGTTATTGTTGCGTCAGTATAAATTACGGTCAGTAGATTCAGGAAATCAGACTACATTTTTCCACTTGTGTGGCATGTGCACACAGCCTCTTAGCAGAAAATGCAACAGTAGTACCAAATTATTTAACAGTAGTAATGAATTAATCGATTAAACATATTTTGACCATAGATTTGGTCATTTTCTGTGTTTCTTTAATAAGTAAAATAGGTTCTCTGAGTTTTTGGCTTCTTAAATGTGAACAGTGATGAGAAAATACTCGTTACTGTCACGCATTGTAATAAAAATCACTTACAATAAGTTAATTAGGGTGAAATTCTATTATCATGATAATCCTTGTGAAACATACAGTATTGGAAGTTGCCTTATTATGATACTATTACATTATTTTTCTCTAAAAAATATGCATCCTATCTGTAATGTTTTATGATCACAATAAAAACAGACAGAAGGCTACACCTGTTTAAGAATCTAAAACAAATATATTGAAATATACTTATTCAGTCATTTTCAGCAATTATATCATGAATTTTGGTCAAGATAATTTTAGCGGGAAATATTTATGGTGTCCCATGACAAAATTTTCTGGTTTCTTTGCTCCACATAAAAGAAGTCATTAAATGTGAAACATTTTGGTTTGAGAAATACTGACATAAGATTTTAAAATCTTTTCTGGATCAAATGAGTACTCAATTTATTGAGAAAATAAATGACAGACAAATCAATTATGTAATAAATAATCCTCAGTTACAGCCTTTACAACTTTTACAAGTATGGCTCGTCACCTACATACTAGGGACAAGCATTTTTGATTACTTAATTTATCATAAAAAGCCAATCAGTTAATGTGACTATTTTTAAGTATATTACAAATGTCCTTTATAATTATATAAAGGACACAAAACTGCATTGATAAAGTAAATATCTTTCTACTCCAGTGATTACCTGATTTGAGGTGCATATATTATCACAAGGTGGCAGCAGCAACCATTTAATAGTAGCAGTAGTAGTTGACTGCAAGTAATATTGTGTTAGTCTGACTAAAACTGGAATTTTGAAATACACCTATGTCTACCAAAATTGCTACACCCGGCTTCTAACCAGAGATAATGAAATTTGGTGGTACACAGAAGAATGACTAATTCAGAATTTTGTTTCAATTATATCTTGTGTTAGCTTAAAGACTAAACCAGAAACCACCTATTAAACAGTTTACCTCTGTCACTGAGCTGAAACACTTGTCTGGATGCAAAATATGTTCATTTTAGAATGATATTTTAAAATGTAGTAGTGTGGATGTGACCTTTGACAATTAATGGCCTCCTGTAAAATCCACAATTCCACTCAGGCCTGAGACCTTGGTTGTGTGTCAGTTCCCAAATTCCAACCAGTTCTCTACTGTCCATCTAATAAATATTAAAGAAAAAAACTGTAATAAAAACAAAGACCAAGCCCCCACACAATAATGTAAGAGCTTAAACAACACCGTATGTTAATATTAACAGCTTTCTAAAAACTGTCCTACTGTCCTACTGCTATCCTGTACAACAGCCACTGGCTGCTCATATGTGGTCAGTAGTAATTAGAGAGACAGGGAGGGAGAACAAGAGAGTCATTTCCTCTCTCTTCTGGTTGGATGGTGCTTAACTCTTTACAATGCTGACATCAGCACTCAACTCTGGCTGTAGCACTGTAACACACACATAAATGTTAAATTAAATTAGACTTACATAAATGTCCTAAAGACTTAAAATGTTATGATTTATATCAAATAGTCTTGATTTTGGAAAGTAAGCCCCCAAAATGTGAGCGTGTAAACAGATTTAGGTGTCCATGAGTACGACCATATACACAATCAGGTCACTAAGGCTTTCAAGTTAAATCCATAGTCCATATTAAAGATGCACCTTAAACAACAGCAGGATCAGTGCAATTGTGGTTGCCAGTGTCATGACAGCCAACACGCTGTCAACATCCATCTCTCATTACACCAATTGCAGTGCAGCCACACACACACACACACACACACACAGGTTTGGCCTGGTCAAAACCTAACCCTAACACTCACCGTTAACATATATCAAAAATTTACTCTTGGCCCCAGAAAAAAAGGTTCTTTTTCATTAGAACTGGGCTTTAGTCCCCATGAGGACAACTGGTCCTGAAAAAGTCAGTTTGGACAATAAATTGTTCTTAAGGGGTACCATTTACAAGTACACAAATGTACGTTTGCAAAGCTACTGTATGTGTGTGAGGACTATGCACTGAATCTTATTCTAACTAACGTCTTATCTTAAACTGAAACTACTTAATTCCTTACCATAACCAATTGCACATCTTAAACCTAACATTGACCAGTGCCTCAGAAATTAGATTCTGCCCCATTAGGACCAGATTTTGGTCTCCATGAGGACTACTGGTCCTAAAAAAAATTGTGTTTAAAACAAACATTGTCCTGAAGACGAAACAAAAAAGATTGTGAAAAGAAGGGAAACACAAACCTAATACACACACTGACATCCACAACTTTCATCCAGCATGTGTTGGCTAATCCAACACCACAAGACTCCACACCCAACACACACACAGAGTGTACCTTTGCTGGCTGTCTGAAAGGATATGGCCATTCAGTTATCTTTTTGGCGTACTTCCTCACCACGTTGTCTTCGCTGAAGAGGAAGAGGGAGCGGTTAACCGTTAGGCAGCTCTGCCGGACGGGTATGGGGTTGTACAGGGCCATGGTCCGGGCTCTCTGGGCCATCGACTGCTTGTACATCCGCTGCGCCCCGGGGGCGCCCCCTTGCCTGCTGCCACCGCGGCCGGGCCCCCCTTGTCCGCCGGCACCCCCGCCACCACCACCTCCTCCTCCTCCATACCTGTTGGGTAGCTCGTCTCCAAAACGCGCCATTCTGCAGACACCAAACGCCAGAGGTTAAGAAGGAGCCAGGGGGAAACCTCAGCGTGACACCTCCTCATGCCACCACCCCATCAGCTTCGGCTCCGCACGCACATGCAGGATGGAGTTTGGATCCTTCTCTCTGTCTCTGTCTTCTCCTGTCTGTCTATGTATCTATGTGTGTCTCCCGCCCCAGATCGTCAGCGCCGAGAAGATACCTCCATTTGATTGTGTGTGGGGGGGGGGCAGAAGGAGAGCTGAGGGGAGGGAGAGGAGAACAGGGGGGAGCGCGCGGTGTCTCTTGTCGTGTGTTTGGAATATGAATGGGAAAAACGGGGTTAATGTCGAAAAAAAAACAGTTTTATTGGCGCTGAGAGCACTACCAAAAATGTTGTTGTGTCAGAGCATCAATATTTTTTTCTCATTTGGAAAGGAAGGCGCTCTCTCTCTCTCTCTCTCTCTTTCTCTTCCTCTCTCTCACGCACCCTTTCTTTATTTATTTATTTTTTTTTGGCCAGAAAAACCTCTCCGGGTCTAGAGTGGGCTGGATCTTGGATTTCAATAGTCAAAACAAACGGATCACCTCAGATTCATGCTATAAGGATGCATAGCTTAACAAAATATTGCACTCATCTCTATTAAGAGACTACAGCTGGAGACTGCGTCTCCCCCCTTCAACAGCCTAGTGCACCTTGACAGTATCTGCAGTTGTCCTCCGTCCCTCCTCCTTCTCCTATTCCTTTTCTAGCCCTGCCTTTTTCCCCTGCCAGATAAAAATAGAAATAGATATCAGTGAAAATCTTTATTAATTATTTTTTTTCCCATGTGCCATATTCCCGCAATGTTAGGTGCGACGCAGCAGATCCAGTATCTTTCCCTCTCCCCCCTGCTGCCACCTCTCCTACTGCCTCTACGACACTTGTGTTACAAGCATACGCCAACCGAGGGGGGCTTCCCCAAAATCTGAGCCTGGTGACATTTGTTTATATTTGGTGATGGACGGTGCGGCATCCCTCCACCCCCCCTTTCCTCTTCTTCCTCCTCCTCCTCCTCCTCCTCTTCCTCCCCCTCCTCACCAAGGCGTCGCTCACTGATTTTGGGCGTGATTGGGCGCAATTGGGAATCGAAAATACACCAATCCTCAAACTAGTGTATATCTTTCTGTCTTCCCACTTTCCCCTCCGGTGGAGAAAACGAGAATTTATTTGATGAAATGGCAAGGAAAAGAAAAAAAATGATGTCCACAACAATCATCTATAATCCAAGGTTTGGAGAAGACGAATCCCGGACGAGTAGGATCCGGAGGAGCAGAGAAAGACCAGTGAGGGGGGCGGTATCATCACCATCATCAATTCTTGGTCGGAAAATACAACGGCGGCGACGCGGCTGTGTTGAAGCAGAGGCTCGCATTTTCTCCGCCACCGGGCAACAACCGTGCACCTTCCCCGCCCAGCAGCATCGCCCCTGAGGCTCCCCTAATAAGAGAGAGGCGCTCAATCCCGCAGAGCCCCACAAGTCCAGCGTCTCCCCCTCTCTCTCTCCCTCTCTCGCTCTCTCTCATACACACACACACACACATACACGCACTCAAGATCCCCTCCGCTGTGGGTTTTTTTTTCCCTTAAGGGACCGTGATCCAGCGCGCAGTCGGTCCGGAGACTGTATTCCCTGGGTGATCAACCCAGAAAACGGAGCAACTCGACGAGCGGAGCGCTTCTCCTTCTCTGTAGTGTTCACCTCGGTCAGCTGCGCGCACTGAGCATCTGATCAGTGACGGGAACCGAGCGCCGCGCGCAGCTCCGTGGCACAGCTTTGCGGCGCACGACGCATGGCGCCTCCCCGGAGCCTCCCCCACTCCAACCCACTCCCCATAGCGCAGGACCGAGATGTATGACCGTCAGTAGGGTTCATAAAGCTGCCGCAGTTGGCACCATCTTGACACTGTGAATCCAATCTGATTTACAAAGTATGGGGCTAATGCTATAGCAAAATTATTTGGTTTAATTTAAAGCATTTATTACTTTTTTCTTTATTGATCATACATTTTGAAAATACTGGTCACAACTGACTTAAGGTTCCATCTCAGCTGAGATGCCCTACGTGGTTCTCAGCAACTCGAGGCTGCTTGAGCAGATATTGTTTGCAGCTTTGGCTCATGTTTGTCAGTATCCAGAGCTGCTGCAGTTGGGTAGGCAAAGAAATTGCCAGCTGACATACAAGCTGATGTTACTTGAAGGGACGTTGTCAATGGTGGTAATTTCTGTGGACTAAAGCAATTTTAAAATTTAAATTTAAATAATAATAACCTTATTCTTCCAAGTCTGCTTTTCCTATCTGTCCTCTCTCTGTGTGTGTGTCCTTATGCTGCAGGTTCCAGATCTAGTTTTCGATGCTATCAACAATCTCTGCTGCTGCTTGTACAAATGACACTGTATTTCTGTAAACATGACATAATTGATTCAGAACTAAAATCTAAACTTGATACAACTGTTATATAGGTGCTCCTGGTCTCTTCTATCTCTCCCTTACCTCCCTCTTTCCCTTTCTCTCCCCCCTTTCTGTTCCCCACCTCTGCTCTGTCCCCCATTTTTCCTTTCACCACATCCAGTAAAGGTAGATGACCGCAAATCTTTGAGTCTGGTTCTGTCTGGGATTTTTTCCTGTTTTCCTGTAATATTGTAAAGGTTTCAGCCTTACCTTGAGATATATGTTGTGATTTGGCGTGATACAAATAAAATGCAATTAAATTGAAAGTCTTTCATTTGTAATTGGCTAAACTGACTGTTTTTCTTTGTCCCTGCTGGCAGCTATTTTTTACAGTAAGCAAGAGTCCATGCAATTTACTCAGGAAAGTCAATGTTGAAATGTATCCAAACATTATATAATGACATCAAGAAAATTGATCAATCATTTTGTTTTATTTTAATTTTTATTATTTTTTTAAAAACTACATGTCCTGTAGTACCTTAAGCGTGTAGTGTGGGATGAGGGGAGGGGAAGATGAACAACACAGTACAGGTTAACATAACATAATATAACGTAGCATAACGTAACATGACATAACATAGTTGCACAGTACAGGTTGACATAACATAATGCAACATAACATAACATGCAGTAGTAGCACAGTGCAGTTTAACATAATATAACATAACGTAACATAACATAACATAGAGATAGTAACAATAATGAAATTACATTTGAAAGTGTACATGTACATTAATAGTAAATGCATGGAAAAAAGATGACAGAGTCCACAACAGCCATATCAGTTTGAGCTGGAATCTTATGTAGCGAGATGTGTGTATGTCCTTTTGTGTGTAAGCATGCAGTTTATATGTGTAAGGTTTGTCATTAAATGTGGTTTGGAATCTGAGTGAAGGATTGCACCTGTGTCAATCAAATCAAAAGAACCATCCCTCCCACCCCCACAGATATGCACAGAGACTTACACAAATACATACACACTCATAAACACATTGATATGCACACAGATACACAGACCACCCACACATACAGTACATTAACTGTCACTAAAGAGACATGGCCTGGCCATGTGCAGCAGAGGCGCGGAAGAAGCTACCTTTGGGGGCCAGCCATACTGACAGAGATCACAGTCAAAGGCCACAGGGAGTACCGCCACAGAGACTACCCAAACCAGGGCAGACAGGAGGTCCAGCACCAAGGTGCAGAGCCCTCTAGCAGGCCCCCATGAGGAAAACACTGGAGATAAAACCTGACAGACCAAAACAGTAAAATACAGTGAAGAGAGGCTAAAAGCATGAGGGGCTAAAACATAACAGCATAAAGGCTGAAAACACAAAGAATTAAAACAAAAATAAAAACATAAAGCCACGTTGCTAGATTGATGTGTTTTTATAGAATCTTTTCAACTAGTATATGTATGAAACATATGTTGCCAGTAAACTAGAACCACCAAGCCATCTTCAAGGACAGGATTAGAGCAAGGAATATTTGAATTTTGTTTTTTGAGGACATATTTATTTTAAGGATGATTTGAAAGAGAGTTTTTTTTCCCTACTTATTTCCTCCCCTCTCTTCGAATCCATCTGTCAGTCTAGCTCTGGCATGTGAGTTGTCTTTAATGTAGTTCAGCAAGCTGTTTTTCTGGGCTCAACCAAATAAAGTGTCACATCTCCAAATATGAAAGTGGAGATGGAAAAATTATTTTCAAGTTGGATCTTTTAGATGTTTTCTTGAAATTAAAATAGGAATATTAGAAACACAAGCTTCTGGCTAGGACTTTGGTGCTGTCCTTGGTGCTGAAACAGCCACTAACTTCCATGGCCACATGGTGGATTTATATATGGCTAAGAAGAAGTAAACAAAGTTTTCAGATAAAATAATTGTTTATTTACTTTTTTGAAAATCATAGAAAACATTATATTTGTACACGTGTCATTCAAACAATTGTCAAATGAGTTCACACAGTCTGGATTGAGTTATCAGCTCCACACCACTTTCTCTATGTTTCTTGGTAGCTGTGTTTATATCTCATGTCGCCTGGCAACATACCTGCACTGCACACAGGAAGTTATTATTTTAATGTGAAGACAGTCAGAGTCATCAGTAACACGGGACCTGAGTTTGCCAACACTGTAAAGCAGGATAAAAGCTCTTTGGCATACTCTGCCACTGTATACTCACAAAATCTCCTTCAGTCAGGTCAAAATGTTTTGCTTGACAGAGCCTGTTTTCCAATGGACACAGCAAACATTTATTATGTTCATGAAGACCAAATAGAGGCAGAATGGTAGCATCAGCAAAAACAAAACAATAATAAAAACAATCACACAATGCAGCTTTAACTAACATAGTTAAAAAATAAATAAATAAATAAAAATGAGGCACAATTCTCACAGAGGTGAAGAGGCCAGTGATGGCCCATAATGTTTTTTTTGTGGTCTGTCCTGAGCTTATCTGACCCAAAACATGACCCAAGGTAATCCTTTTTTTTTTTAGTTTTTTAGCAGTATTGTTACCAAAATTATATAGGGGGTAGCAGAGTAACTAATAGAATTGTGGTCCTATGATTGGTCAAAGTCTGATGCAATCAAAAATGTGACGATTCGTAAGAATCGTAAAAAAAAGGAGAACTAAAGGTGGACCCAAAAAAGGCAGGGACTAGGGAATAAAACTAAAACGATTTATTTTCACACAAAAAACTAAGGAAACCAGTCAATAGAAAACACAAGGCTGGCCGGCTGGTGAGGCTGAGCTCAGGAAACCACAGGAGTCTAAGGAGAAAAAGGAAACGAGGGATCAGAAAGGTAAAAAGTACAACAAAAAACGAGGAACTAGAGCTAAAGCTGATCTGAACGTGACGTGACGTGAGTTACCCAACACTGCAAACATAACGTGCTGATGAGGAGGAAACAGGAAATCCAGGTTTATAAGGGCAGGTCCTGATGAGGAGATTAGGTGCAGCTGTGTAGATCACTCAGCCTGCCCAGCCGTGTTACCAGCCTCCAAAAAAGCACACGTTAATTACATGACACAAACAGGAAATGCAACAATAAAATGCAGGAAGTGAACCCCCAGCCAGGAGACAGATTATGACAAAAAATTCCCGTCTCTTTCTTGGATCACTTGATTTACACTTATCTGAGATGTTACTATGTAATCATTGATTACTAATAATACTGATCATAAATTGTGCCTACTGCACCCTTAACATGTGTTTAATCAACTGTTAGTTGCAGCCACAGATGCCTCCTTCAGAGCATGAAAGATGTAAAAAAGTGTTGTTATGTTGTTTTGCTGTATATTGGAAACATGACATGAACAATCAAAAGTAAGTAAAAGTTGACTTTGAAGTAAAATTACTCCAATGAAAATTATTCACAACTTCAAATACATTTTTTTAAATATTTTTGTATATTGTAGTTGTTGGTCTCAGGTGTGTCTCCTTATGTATTATAAGGAGTATCTTCTTATCTATTATAATAAATATTTTTTTCTGAAAAACTATTTTTTTCAAATTTTAACCTACTTTCAATTCTCATGGACCAACATAATAAAAAAACATGTTCCTACTGAGAGCAGTGTGTGTGTATGATCACAGGAACCCCCCGTCATTGTTTGTTAATGATGGACAGAGAAGAGTGTGATTGACTGCAGATATTTATATTTTTTTCCCCTTCCCTTTCCCTTTTTTTCCTGGTCACTGGAATGCCTCTGCTGTGGCAGCAGCAGCAGCAGAGAATGTTGCTGCCGTTATGCTTTCCCTGTGAATGCATTCCCACTGTGAATGCAACTTTTACAGAACAGGTGTTGCTCTTTTTCACACTCAGAGAGAAGCAGTGGACTGAAATACTGCCTCAACATTTTGATTTGATTGCTCCCAATAAGGTAATCTAATTGTAAGATTATTGATGCATTAATTTAATCCCTAACCCTAACCCTAACCCTTATCGAGAAATTTATTTTTCACCATTTCTTCTTTTATTCAAAGGTGAGATGTTTAGTGAATTGCAAGGATTTGGGATATAATAACAACACTTTATCCATGCTAAGGCATTTCTGTGACTATCTCTCCCTCTCTCCCTCTCTTCATTCCTTCCTTCCTTCCTTTGATGTTTACCAGATCCTTAAAGAAGATCCTTAAACTGCTACCATTAAAAGATCTTTCATCATCAAACCTCTCTAAAGGACTTTTACAATTTGTTAGATCCTTCCAAATTTTAAATGGTGAAAGACAATGGAGCAATTTGGTGTTTGTTAGCTAATCTGTGCTATAAAATGGTGAAAACATTGCTTCTCTGGGTTGAGGTTACATTTTATTGAACAGGTAGTTAACTTTATATCCTCGTAATTAACTTTGATAGATTGGCTTGTAGTTGTGTGTATGTAGATCTGCAGTAAACTTTTTTGAGGGTGTTTTTCGGTTTTATTGGAGAGGACAGTTAAGTGTGAAAGGGGGTAACATGCAGCAAAGGACGATGGGTGGACTCAAACCTGGGTCACTGCAAATGGGCTCTAAGCACTACAGGGTGCCAGCTCTACAACTGAGCTGTCTACCACCCAGGAAAGCTTTTGATTTCAGGCTTTGTGAGGGTCCTCATCTGTAGAAAGCTGTATAATAATGTGTGTGTGTGTGCCCTTGCATGCACACTGCAAAGAGGACAATGTGGACCAGACCAATCAAAATAAGGCATTGTATTAAACTATGACCAGTAAAGCTTTTTTTAACCCACTAAGAGTCTGTGTCAAAAAAAGCTTTGCTACAATCTACAGCTGATCCACATGAAGGATCTACTCATGTAAAGTAAGCAACATCTCACACTTGTGGAAAGACCTGCTCCTTGTGTAAATGACTGCTAAATTTACAATCAGTCCAAAAATTGCCCACACTGGCTCCAATACAATTTTCGGGACATTTCTGCACTAAAGCCATGACAAAATAATAATACAAATTGAACAAACCTGTGAGTACTGACACACTAACATTAGCAGTGACTTTCTTCAATGAGAGGACAAACAGCACTTCATCAAATAAGGTAATTTTACTAGATGAGAACAATGTGCATTAGTTTAGCAAAAGGTCACATGACACCTCCTTTCCTAGAAATAAACTTGTCTGTCATCATTATGAGAAGTGTGTAGACAGGCCTAGAGATATAGCGCTGATCTAAGCATCCAAGCTAATTAGAGGATTGCTCCTTTTCTGGCTCACTTTCATGCCAACTCAACCTGTATCAATTGATTGGGTGGTTAATGAAAGTGGAGGAGGAGGAGTGTGCTGGTCTCAGCTAATGGGCCAGTTCTGGTTTGTGGAGTAAGCATTGTATTCAAAGAATCAGCAGTATTGGGAAAGAAAGAAAGAAAGAAAGAAAGAAAGAAAGAAAGAAAGAAAGAAAGAAAGAACAATAATTTTTGTTTTTAAGGTCCCTTTTCTCTCTGCTGATGGCAACTGCTTGCTCACTGAACTGAGTTTCTCTACTGTGAAGGTTTATATGATTAGATAATGTATGTTGTAATTTGGCACTGTACAAACAAAACATTTGATTTCATAACTGAATACTTTTTTTAAATTAAAGTAGCATTTAAGAAAGGAAATCAGTCAGTAAAAAAGCAGCACTTTGTTTAAGTCTAGCAGTAGCAGGCTAGACTAGTCAAATAACCACCTCAGCACTTGAAATTATAGTCTGTAGTGACAGACCTACTTTTACCACCTCTCCTAAGTACAGGCATAGATGCAAACAATGGATTCTAAATGAGTCTTCAGGTCTGACCAGAAAAACCACATGTGTCCTCACAGTGGTACTGCCTCTTGCAAGTATGAATGCAACCTATCCTCACAATGCATTAGAGACATGTCTTCTTCTGGCAGGATGTATGCAGGTTGTCAGGCCAGTTAATCATTCCACGTGTAAGGGGCCTGTGTCCACGTGTAAGGGGCCTGTACCCTTACACATGGAATCCCAGTTCGACTGAGGACCATTCCTGTGTGGAGTTTGCATGTTCTGTGTGTGTATTTGGGTTCTCTCTGGGACTCTGATTTCCTCTGAAGTCCAAATAAATAAATAATTAAATAAATGAAAAATTCGACACTCTTAATTGATTGTTGGCCTGAATGTGCTCATGTCCGTATGTTGGCCTCATGATGGACTGGTGACCAGTCTGTCTCCTGGGAATGGCTCCCAGACAAATTTTAATTTTTTTATTTTTATAAAAATATCTTTTCTTCCAGGAAGTACACAGGCTTAGGACTTCAGACTGCACTGTCTTCTCTATAAACAGAGGCCTGGACAAGGCCTTCCTCCTTTTTGTCTGCAAACATGTCAGTTGCAGAGAGTATTGGTTTGTTACTATTGTTCATTGCGTGCTGTGTTGTTTGATTCATCTTCACTTATTTATTCATCTGGAAGTTGACAATTATCATTTCAGTGAAGAAAGTAAGAAAGTAAAGTGATTTGTTCTTTTCAGTTGATCCTAATTTGCAATATAAAATGTATTAAATTATTTAACCTCATTTAATGCTGAATAATATATATATTAGTTTGAACAATCTATTACAATATATTTATTTTTCTTTAGAACCATGACACTCACCATCTAAACATTTTTGAAACATTATTCATTGAAAATTTGTATGCTCCCTATGGGAAAGTGGCTCTGACCATAGCCACAACACATTTTTTGTTATCTGAAGTAGGCAATTATATTTTATGTCATCAGCTTTATTTACAGTTTGCCCTTAGATAGTAGCTAGATTCTGGCACATATAAACAACTGTGATGATTTTAGTACAACCCAAATGTAAAAGTTGGGGCACTGTGTAAAATGTAAATAAGAGCAGATTGCAATGATTTGCAAATCTCATAAACCCATATTTTATTCCCAATAGAACAGGGGTCTCAGACTCAAATTACCTGGGGGCTGCAGGAGGCAGAGTCTGGGTGAGACTGGGTCGCATCAGGTATTCCACAAAAAGCTTTGCTAAAAAAAAAATCTAATCTTAAATTTTAGCCACTTTTAGCAACTTTTTCTGTGCAAATAAGACCTGTTGGGGTGCTCATGTGCTCAGCAATGAAATATTGCATCTTCCACTTTTCCTGAAATTGTCTGTGCTCGTCACCAACCTTTCTCTTCACTCCAGGCTTTAAAAAAGACATGATTGGGGCTGTATGACAAAATATATATTCATTTCAATTGATGTCGCTCTTGAAAAAAAGTTTCAGTGAAAGTCTAGTGTTTAGCTTACCCGCAACAAAAGGAGAACGTCATTTCCGCTTTATTCACGGTGGATAATGAATATTCATGTCTTTCATGATTACATGAACTCCCCTCTGTCACATCGTCAACGGAGCATCATGTTTGTCGTTCTGATCGTTAATTTGCATATTTGTCATGATAATAAATCATCTGCATGGGGGATCATATCACCATCAACTTTCAAACAAATCAGATCATTTCAACTGATGGAAAAAATCATCAGTACTCCTATTTGGGCGATAGGCGAACTGGGGGTCGAACGAATCTGGTAGTGAAGCACAGATGAACTCCTTAATAAGTCTCTCGAAACACTTCATCACTACAGATGTGAGAGCCACAGGGCGGAATTCGTTTAGGTCAGCTAGTCTGGACTTCTTGGGGACCAGGACTATGGTGGATTTTTTAAAGCAGGCAGGAACAGTGGACTGCACCAGAGACATGTTGAAAATAGTGGTGAATACAGGAGTGAGCTGCACAGCACATGTCTTCAGCACACGTCCCGGAATTCCGTCAGGCTTTCTTACTATTCACGCGCCTCAGAGCTCTCCTCACGTCCTCCTCTGAGACGGACAGTGCCTGGTACTCACTGGAATCTGAGTTAGTGTCCTCCGCAACGGCGTTAGTAATTATGCCATTTGTGTTGTGCTGTGCAAAGAAAGCATTCAGCTCATCCGCCAGCAAAGGATCCTCGGTGACCATCGTGCCATGTTTACGTCCTCTATAATCAGTTATCTCTCTCAGTCCCCGCCACACACGCCTGCTGTCCCGGTCTTCCAGTGAATATTCTACCTTGTCCTTATACCTCCGTTTCGCGACTTTCACACTGCATCTGAGATTGTAGGACGCCGCCTTGCATGGTACCATATCCCCTGTGACGAGTCCGTCGTTATAGGCTGCGGTGCGAGCATTTAAAGCCTCACGTATAGTTTTATCGACCCACGGGTTTTGGTTAGGAAATACCTTCACTGTCACCATGGGAGCGACATCATCTATCAGTTTAGCGATGAAGCTGGTCACCACTTCCGTAAACAAGCTGACGTTATTGCCGGACGTCTCGCGGAACATATCCCAGTCCACATTACTCAGCACATCCTGCAACGTGGCCTCTGATTGGTCAGTCCAGTGTCGTACCTCCCTTGTTGCCATGGCAACCCTTTTTGTCCTTTGCTTATACTCCGGCACAAAGAAAATGGTGGCGTGGTCTGACTTACCAAAAGCTGGTTGTAGCCTTGTAACTGTCCCTGTGTTGTATATAGCAATGGTCCAGTGTGTTTACGCCCCAGGTTGGACATGCTACATGTTGGAAAAGGTCTGGCATGACTTTGGTCAGTTTGGCCTGGTTGAAGTCTCCGGCCACAATGAGCGCAGTGTCCGGGTGTTTGGCCAGATGTTTACTGATATTGTCCAGTAGTGAGGCCAGAGCAATGTCGGTCTTTGCATTGGGTGGGATGTATACGGCCACCATGATGACTGAACTGAACTCCCGGGGAAGGTAAAATGGACGACAGATGACGGCGAGGTGCTCCAGATGTGGCGAACAGGAGCGCGACAGGACAGAAACTCGGATCACACCAGTTGTTATTGGTGAACAGACACACACCTTCACCCAGTGTCTTACCAGAGTCCATCGTCCTATTGATACGAAACACAGAGAAGTCCTCTGAAGGAAGGACAGCGTGGTCCAGTACGGTGGGAGACAGCCATGTCTCCGTGAAACAGAAGATGTTGGTGTCTCGGATGTCCCTCTGGTAACGCACTCTGGCCCTGTGTTTTTTCCTCTTTGTGCTGCTTCGTGGTGGTCGCGAAGCACAGGGGTCAGTGTTACGGAGGATCTCACTCGGCCATGTGGAGCAGTCCAGACCAAAAAACAGGTTTGTGTTTAGCTTTCCGATGTCCAGAAGTTTGTGTCGGTCGTAAGTAAAAAGATTGGGTGTTGTTGCGGCAAGGGTAAAAAAGAAAACAAGATAAATAACGAAAAATATGCACAATCTGTACATATTTTCTGTACACAATCTGTACACCCGTGCCATCTTGTGACATCTTAAGACTTCTAGGATCCTGTGGGCCACTCGGACAGACTGCAGACCCAGGGACAGTGTGCCAGACTGTGTCAGTGCCATCATAAGTACAGTAGTGTTGTGCTGTTGACATCGATTCTGGCTCGATTTTTTAATGGTTTTCTCAACAACCAGTTCAGAGAATCAGGTCTGGGACACCTTTTACTGTTAAAAATGGCACATGACTTAAAAACAAATGGAAGCCCACTTAATTTTAGGAATTTGGGATTCATTAAAAACAGAACATCATCCAACCCCAGCATATTGGCACACCTAAGGATGCTGCACGCCACATCTCTCCACACCGGATCTGCTGGCCTACTTTTGAATGAAATGAAGTCTGAAGGCCATTGTCCAGTTGACCAGGTGCATTAGACACTGACCCCCTCCCTTCTGGCTAAAAACAGTACCCCAGTACAGTACTCACCTTGAGTACAAGGATTTATAAAAACTTACAGCTTGCTCCCTTATCGGGCCTTGTTCCATGAGCTCATGCCCAAAACACAAAAGTGTTATCTGAGTCTTACCATGGTCCCACAACTGCCTAAAACTACTAAAACAACCCTTCCTCTGTCTAAAAACACCCCGTAAGTAAATTAGGACCTCCATATTTGTTTCATTTTGGCTGTTCATTGCTGTTTTCTTTAACTCTTTCTCACCATTTACATTTTAAAAACATATATTAGTGAGGTATGAAAAACAAATAAAACATAACTCAATTAAAATGGTTGTCATTGGCATCATAACAAGTTTGTATTTTTGCTTTTTAAAACCAGTTTCTTTAATCTCACTGTTTAACCTTTTTTCCCATTTTACTGGTTTTTGCAACATTTGCTGCTTTAGTTGTTACTTTTTGCGATTTGTTGTCTATGGTTTCACTGTCCCATGGCCCTCAGTGGAGGATGAAGTGGTAGAAAATGAGTGAGTGAGTGGTTCCGCTTTTACTGGTTCAGTGTGTCCCTCCTGTCCACAATCAAAGCACTCCATCGACGATGTAGTTGTGAAAATCACATAGTCATAATCATCTACTTTAACATAGAAACAGAGGTTAAGCAGTTGGATCGCACCTCCCTCTCCCTGGAAGAGAGAGAGCTGCTAGAGCCTTAGATGCACATATCCTGTGGCAGCGGTTGATGACTGCTTGGACAGACAGACAGGAAATCTCCTTCTCTTGGACTGGGGACAGTGGTGGCTGCCATATGCAGATTGGAATGGAGAGAGGCCAGTGGCAGAGCAGAGTTGTGAGCATATTCAACCCACAGTAGTTGAGAAGACCAGGATGTAATGATATATTATAGGGTGTGTATGGATTTTTGTGGAAATTTCATGTGTTCCTGGGTGAGAGAGAAATAAAAAGTTTTGAGAGCCTACCAGATTGTCTTTTGTGTTTTATTCTGCAGAAGGAACAGGTTTACAGAGCACAAGGTGGTCTGTGAAGGAGTTCAGAATTGTGGAGTGAGTCACAGCTTCTTATAAGCAAAAGGCTACACAATAGGAGGCTATATGTCCATAAAAGGCGGAAGTAGTTAAACCTAAAATAAATCATATGGATGGTCGAACGGTGAAAGTGAGGGGGGTAAGCATTACGCATTCCTTTGGAGAAAGTGGAGACTGGTGGTGACTGGCACTGCTGATAGTGCAGGCCTCCTCAGTAGAAGATATAATGGAGCATATATGTTAAAACATGGTAAAAAACATGGTTGATATTATGAAATTATTTTAGATATAGGAATTTTCCATTACAGGATCCCAAAATAAGCAGTTGTCCATTCTGGCTTGCCAAGTGTTAAAATAACTGTGAAATATTATACTGCACACATTCTGTTTCAGCACACATTTTGTTTTGTTAAACATTGTACTGCACTCATATTCTACTTCAAGGACACAGAGCAATGGAATCTTCTAATTGAGAGACACTGTCCTTGTTTTCATCACTCCCACACAGATAAGACACTGTCCTTGTTCTCATCACTCCAGCACACTATTTGATAACTACAAACCAACTTTATTATAAGAACTCCATATATGGGCAGTCGGGAGTGGCGATGGCAACACATATATTCCTTTACTGTTCTTTGTTCTGGGTCTGTTTGCCCTGACTCCTAGAGAGGGAGACACGATCCCATTGAGGTGACCTGTCTGTCGGACCACAGAGATCTCTGTAAGTTTTGTGCACAAATAAATTGTATCTGTTGAAACTTTCATTCCATTGTTGTGCTTTGGAGTCTCTAGTATTAACCAAAGGTTTTTCCTGTTTATCTCTGATCACGCACCAACGGGCGGTTGGGCCCCACGGGTCCTGGAGGACCCCAAAACCCAACACAAGCAAATGCCTCCTGGGACAAAACTGGAAAAAAGAGAAATGAAAGTCAAAAACCAGAAATTTAAATCAAAACTACAAAACAGGCAAGAGCAGATCTGAACTGTTCGAGTTACCACGCATTACTGCATGCATGCACTATAAGGTTGTAAAGTTGTAAGAAATTAGGTCTAAAATGTTCCTCACTGACACATACATCCTAACACAAGGTAAATTTGATATTTGTAATATAATACAAAATAAGAACAAAACAGTTCTGTCATGCAAAAAAGAAAAAAAAAATCCTCATGATCTCATTGCAGTTAGGTGACATTTGAGGATGAGTCACAAGATGGACAACTCATGATAAGTAATTTTAAAGTGACTGTAGTGTAGTGTAGTGTACTGCAAAGCAAACTGCTGCACGTCATTGAGCGAGGTATTACTTTGAATACCCTGGGTGATTGAACGTCTCTGTCAGGATAATCTTTTACTGAACTCCTTCAGTATCACCTGTTTTTTTTCTGTTGAAGAATGAGGAGATAAAAATGGACATGTAAATAAAAATTATTTTGTAATGCTCATACTGTTACATTTGCTAAGAGTCATGTATGTAAATCTGATAATATCCTTCATCTTCTTTTTTCAGCCTCTGCTTTTAGAAGGTGCCACAGTGCATTATCTGCACCCATCTTGTTCTTTTTCTTGTGTTCTCTTTTTTAACACCAACTCTTACCTTTGCAGCAAGAAGACCCACTCAGACCAAGGGTCTTTCTACATGGAGTTTGCATGTTCTCCCCATGTGTGCGTGGGTTTTCTCTGGGTACTCTGCCTTCCTCCCACAGTCCAAAAACATGCTGCAGATTTGGGGATTAGGCCAGTTGGACACTAAATTGCCCATAGGAGTGAATGTGAGTGGATGGTTGACCAGAGTGTACCCCACCTTTTGCCCTCTGTCAGCTGGGATAAGGCACCAGCGCCTATGTGGAGTGATAAACGATGAGTGAGTGAGTGAGTGAGTGAGTGAGTGAGTGAGAATGATTCTGTAGCTGTTAAATTAGGATAAAAATCCCATAAAAGTTCTGCTGTAACAGGGAGGAGGGTGGACCAGAGACAATCTGAGGGAATCTTGAGGGTCCAGGCAAAAAGGATCTTATACTATTTGTACATGTAATTGTTAATTTCCTTGCAACTTAGCTACTTTATAATAAAAATGTTAAAGCAATCAAATGAATTGATAGCACGTTCATGACCACAGATCTATCAATGCACCTGCAAAAACCTGCAAAAAGCAACAATAAGTGTTGCAAGCGATTTTCTTTCACTGACACAACAGTGTACCCACAGTGCAAAGGGAATCCCACTTTTCAAAGGACAGTAATTGTAACAATTCGTGTGAATTGTAAAAAGGGGTAACTAAAAACGGACCCAAAAGGCAGGGACAAATGGGTTTACAAAATAACCCATTTATTACAAAAATAACTAAAGGTGACCAGTCTAATAAAAGAAACACAAAACGCTGAGGCAGGCCAGCGTTGGCCAAATTGCTGGTGGAAACCGGCTTCAGGAGGGAGACATGGAAGGTCGGGTGCATCTTGAGGGCTTGAGGGAGCTTGAGCCGAACCGCAGCGGGGTTGATAACCCAGTACACTTCATACGGCCCTATGAATTGTGGCGCCAGCTTCCTGGAGTGGACCTGGAGGGGCAGGTCACGGGAGAATAGTGTTGTTTCTCTTGTATGGTGACGTGCAGATGATGAAGGAGACTCCGCCGACACTGTATTTCTTGCATATAACAATGTTTATTACAAGGAAACACAGCATCTAAACAGACATCCCGGTGCTGTCTGTGAGAGGATCGGCAGCCCATGTAACACCCCTAACTCCAGCTTCTACCCATATCCGTTATATACGTTCAGCCCTTGCTTCCTCAGGATACTGGGGCCCCCTGTGTAAACACCCAGGTTAATTGTGAGCCTAAAGGCATAGCTAATCTTTAACCTTCAGGGTCAAACAGATATCACTCATGTCCCTGAACTCAAAACAACAGCTCATTATCATCTGGTTGCATCTGGTCATGGAATGTCAGATACCTCAAGAGCCAAACCTTATTGCCAGGGCGGTACTCGGGGGCCGGCACACGGTGATGGTCAGCCAGGCGCTGGTTGCAGAGAGCAAAGCGGGTGAGTGCGACCCTGGCTGTTCTCCAAACGGCCCTGCAGTGGTTAAGATGTGCCTGGACGGAGGGAACAGCAACCACTTTCCTCCTGGTCTCCGCCGAAAATAAAGGTGGCTGGTACCCATAGCAGGCCATTGGATGGTGGAAGTCCGGTTACAAAGTCTATAGAAATGTGTGACCATGTGTGCCTATTCCTAACCCTAGGAATAGGCAGGGGGTGTAGTAGACCAGCTGGAGGAAGGTGAGAGGACTTGCTTCCCGCACGACTTTTTCGACATCCCAGGAAGTGGCACCGACGAAACAGGAAGGGGATAGGATGGGCCCAACATCCGATTCCTGGAGGACCGGGTTATGATTGCGGGACAGGGCATCAGGCTTAACTTTGCGGGAACCAGGCCGGTAGGAAAGGGTAAACTGAAATCTACCCTGAAAGAGCGACCAACGAGCCTGACGGGAGTTAATAAGAAAGGTTTTTGTGATCTGTCCACACAATAAATGGGTGCTCGGCCCCCTCCAGCCAATGTCTCCACTCCTGTATGCCAATGTCATAGTTTGCCTTGGCGGGCGTTAACTTACGTGAGTAATAGGCGCATGGGTGTAACTTCTGGTCCTGGGGGTCTCTCTGGGACAACACGGCCCCCAGGCTGGGGTCGGAAGCGTCAACCTCAATGATAAATTGGCGAGTTGGGTCTGGGTGAGAGAGATTTTTTAAGGTTGTGAAGGCGGCTAAACGACCTAAACGGCATTGAGGTAGAGGTTAACCTAGTCAAAGGAAAGGCCACCTTACTATATCTCCGGACAAACCGACGATAGAAATTGGCAAAGCCTAGGAACTGTTGCAGCTGTTTGCGGGTAGTGGTTGTAGGCCAATTAGCTACCGCCTCTATCTTTTTGGGGTCAGGCTTGAGTTGCCCCTCCGTCAGAATGTAACCCAGAAAAGTAACAGAAGTAGCATTAAACTCACACTTCTCAGCTTTGACAAAGAGTTTGCTTCAATGAGTCTCTGGAGTACAATTCTGACATATTGAGTGTGTTTGTGTTGGTTAGGAGAGAAGATAAGAATATCGTCTAAATAAATAAAAACAAACTGACTGAGCATGACTTGATATTCAAAGTGTCCTAAAGGTGTGTTTAAAGTTGTTTTCCATTCATCACCCTCGCATTTTCTGATTAAGCATTGTGTAGGTCCAATTTCTTGAAAATAGTAGCTTTGCTGAGAGGTTCAAAGGAGGGGTCTATGAGCGGCAGAGGGATTGAGTCCACAGTAGTCAATACATGGTCTGAGTGTCTTGTCTTTTTTAGCTACGAAAAAGAATCCGGCCCCGAGAGGGGAAGAGGAGGGTCTAATTAGCCCAGAGGCCAGGGATTCAGAAATTTACTTCTCCATGGCTTCCCTCTCGGGGCTGGAGATATTGTAGAGTTTGCTGGGTGGAAGGGTGGAGCCAGGGAGGAGGTCAATATCGCAGTCATAAGGACGGTATGGAGGTAACGAGAGTGCTTTGGTCTTACTGAAAACTTCACCCAGGTCATGATACTCAGGTGGAACTAGTGAAAGATCTGGAGGTTCGTATGCTGACAGAGAAGGGTGAGTGATTGGTGCCGTGGAACGTAAACAGTGGGTGTGACAAAAAGTGCTCCAGTTAACTATAGGGGAGGTGAGCCAATCTAGGTGAGGGTTGTGCAACTTAAACCAGCGGAGACCAAAAACTACAGGGGAGGAAGGTGAAGATATTACTAAAAAAGAAATCAATTCACAGTGATTGCCAGGAATTATTAACTCTACAGGGTCATTCTGGTGAGTTACGGAGATAAAGGAGCTGCCATCAGTGGCACAAACAGGTCTGGGGATATCTATGGCAGTCAGGGGCAAGTCCAGAAATCAGGCAAAGTCGGCGTCAATGAAGTTGTCGTCTGCACCGTAGTCAATGAAAACAGATAAGGTGTGTGTGGAGCCCTTGTGAATGAGTGAAGAAGCTAGAGTCAATCTGTGGGAAGAGCAGGACTGAACATCTGTCTTACTCACCCAGATGCTCTCCTCTCTGGATGAGCCATCTCTGCGAGGTCTGATGGGACACTCGTGTTGTAAGTGACCAGTCAGTCCACAGTACAAACAAAGTCTCAATCGGAGTCTCCTCTGCCGCTCCTGAGGATCCAGACGTGTAATGCCCAGCTGCATAGGTTCAGGTGAGGTCGTAGGTGCAGGTGCTGTGTCTCTGGATCCATTCAGCGGAGAGGAATCTGGAGGAGGAGAGGAGGAAGGAGGAGAGACTGGTCAACGCAGTGTAGATCCTAGAGTCCTATGCTCCCTGCGTCTCTCACGCATTCGACTGTCTATACGTATAGCCAGATTAATCAATGCCTCGAGTGAATCGGGCTCATCCCAAGTGGCTAGCTCGTCCTTTAATTCATCATTTAGCCCTCTTAGAAAGATAGTCTTGAGAGCAGGCTCGTTCCACCCGCTCTCGGCTGCCAGAATGTGGAAATCAATAGAGTAGTCCGCTGCAGATCTTTTCCCTTGATTAACAATCATTAATCGATTCATAGTTTTAGCCCCTTTCACAGGGGTATCAAAGATTCTGATCATTTCTGCACTGAAAGTGTCAAAAGAATCAAGAACTGGAGAGTTAGACTCCCATAAGGCATTCATCCAGAGTGCAGTTTTCCCTTTGACTAAATTATTCACATAAGCTAAACGGGGACTATCAGAAGGAAACGAGCTGGGCTGCTGGTTGAAGACAAACTTACACTGCCTTAGAAAGCGTGAGCAAGCGCCGACCTCTCTCCGGTGTAGGAATGGCAGGTTCTCGGTGAAATGGAGGCTTCTGCGGATCCCGATCCACAGGGGCAGCAGGAGGAACCAGGGGAGCAGGGATGGAAGCCGACTCGCTGCCCAAGTGACGAGCAAGGTGGTCACACTGGTGCTGAGAGTCTGGATTGCCTCCATTATGTTGCCCAGGACTTGGTCGTGTCGAAAACGGTAGCGGCTTGTGTCACGACAGCTTGTCGGAGCGCTTCTGTCTCTGCTGAGTCCATATCGTGGTCAGCACGTACTGTAACGATTCGTGTGAATCGTAAAAATGGTTAACTAAAAGCAGACCCAAAAAGGCAGGGACAAATGGGTGAAAAGGAAAAGGATTTATTACAAAATTAACTAAGGGTGACCAGTCCAGTAAAGAAACACAAAACGCTGAGGCAGAGCTCAGAGAAACAGGAGTCTAGAAAAAAGGGAAATGGAGGATTAGGATAACGTAAAAATAACGAGAAAAACACCAACTACAAAGACTAGGAGCCAAAGAGCAACAATGGAGTCTAGAGTTCAGTGAGTTACCGAGCGACAGACCACAGGAAAACCCAGGTATAAGTAGACAGGAGTGATGAGATGATCAGAAGCAGCTGTGGCGATTAGTCTCCCTGTTTCACCTGCTAGCCAGCCTCCTGAAAGCAAAAAGCAAAGCACTTCCCCAGGAACACAAAAAAACAACTACCAAAATAAAACAAGAAGCTAACAATAATAGAGAGGCAACTCAAGCCAGACAGAGAACATGACAGTAATGTTGCTTATGAACATTTGTGAAGCTGCTGTCACAACAGGGTTTGTTGTTTTCTGGAACTGACAACTCAACAAACACAACAGGTCGGAGGCAGTTAAATATGTGGCTTTTTTTGATTGGAATGATCTACAAAATTATATGAAATTGAAGGATCTGGTCACATAATTAGCCGATTATGTGATTTAATATTATATTATGTACACTTAATGAATATTTAATAAACTGTATATTGTTTTCTGTATGTTTAAATATCTGTAACCTTGTCCTGTCTAAAACCTATGTGTGTTACTGCTTGTCTTGGCCAGGACTCTCTTACAAAAGAGATTTTTTTTCTCACTTTGTTTTAATCCTGGTTAAGGTGGCTACAGATTCAGCTTGCACTGAAGGTGCGCTGAAAACTTGTCAGCTCCAACCTGGTCTACTTTCGGCACAAGGCAAAGCGTAGCTGATCTAGTGGTGGCTGAGTGGTGCACAGTGCGCACACGTCACAAAAACCTCACAGGCAAGTTTACAGAATGTCAGGCACATTTCAATGATATATATTATATAATATATAATAATCACAACAACCACTATTTAATGTAACTATCTGAATCAGCACATAAATGTATATCTACATCATTCTCTCCCTCTCTTTTCCACTTGTGCTGGTAGGTGGCATGGAGGTGGGACAGAGGAGTACTTCTGTGCCTGCTGCGCTGTACACAAAACTTGCAAAATGTGTCTGGACACACCCCTTTGGTGCGGCGCACCTTTGCTGTGTCTCACCTGTGCCGTGCTGTGCCTGCTCAACAAAATTAGAGCCCTTTGAGTTAACAGTTATATGGGCGGTCACCTAGGTGGCACCGTAAGTTCATTTGTTACCTGCAAAGTTTAAAAAATGAAAACGCTGTAGTGCACAAAAGAGTTCATGCTGTATCATGAGATTTGTGAATGAGCTGCACACAGTGTCTAAAAGTTTAAATAAACTTTTGTTTGTTTATTCAGAAGCTGCTCTTGATTTGGCTACAAGGATAAAGCCACAGCAGATGCCTCATGGGACAGCAGATGCATAAGTGAGACTGTCTGTCTTGCTACATCAGCATAGCAAACCGGACTTTCTACTGAGTGCAGCATGTCGGTGGCTATGGTAGGAAATACTGCTTCGGTTGATAGTCACACCCAAATGTGGGAGGAATATTGTGAAGTGCTCCGCCATTTTGTTGAAGCTAATAAGATACGTAGATGATGCAAGTCGACGAAAAGCTGTATTGCTGAATTCAGTGGGCAATCAGACTTACAGGAACCTTGTCAGCCCCACAAAACCAGAAGACAACAAGATGTTTGATGAGTTTGTCAAGTTGTTAAAAGATCATTTCAACCCCAAATCCAGTGAAATTCTGCAGTGGTTCAAGTTTAACTCCAGAAGCAGGAAGCCTGGAGAAATAGTTGGACTATATGGCTGTGCTGAGGAAATTAGCACAAGATTGTAACTATGGAGAAAAGCTATCAGAGATGATACGATACAGACTAATTTGTGGGTTTGGAAATGATCACATACAGCGTCAACTGTTGTCAGAGCCAGATTTGACCGTTGACAAGACACTGAAGCCAGCCCAGACCACTGAGACAGACAGCAAGGAGGTACAGGACTTAGTGTAGAAAAGGCTCCCCCTTTTGGTGATGTTGCAGCTCTGCACTATCTGCTGAGAGCCAATTCACCACGTTGTTCTTCCAGTGTTAACTGTTAGTAAGTCAGGCTGCTGTTAACGTCAGTTCAGTTCCACGAGTTTGTTGTGTGTACATATGCGTCATTGACAATACAGTAAGTGAACAGACACTGTTTGTTACTGTCTGATTGTTTAACTGTAGTATCAAGTTGCTATCATATGTTTTAATGATTAGCATACTCGCGCTAGCGGTTAGCACGCTAACTGATTAACATGCTATTTGCTGTGGTGTGCTGTGTTGTATAGCTGCCATGTATAAGATTGTGGTTCCTTTGCTGTCTTGAGTGTAGCAGGCCAGCTCAACAGCTAGTAATGATTGTGTGCTTGTACAATAATGCTGTGCTGTCTATGTCATTGCTGTCACACTGCTCCTGATTATTTCTTTATTGTTATTTCCAGACTATATGTGTACACCCCATTCTGAGTTGTGAACTGCTGCTCTGACTTGAAGTAAATTCATGTTGAAGAGAGAACTGTTTTATTGGTGTTCTTACCGACACTACCTGTACAACATCGTCCATTTGGAATATATACAGTCCTTAATTGGTTCCTCACCAACACTTAGAGTCACTAGACTTTGCACCCTCACACATAAGGGCATGCCAAGCAGTGCACAAAATGTGAACTAAGCAGACCCCCATTAAGCAGCAGCAAAAGCACAAGGTTTGTTACAGGTGCAGAGGTGAGCAGTACAGGGCTAAGGACTGTAGGTTTCTTAAGGAAACTTGCCACAAGTGTGGTAGGATGTGCCACATTCAGAAAGTTTGTAGGTCCAAGGGCTCAGCTAGCATATCCAAGACTTAAGGGAGTGGAGTACAGACAGGCAAGCATGGGAAAACTCTGGGAGCTAATTATGCCAATCAGGAGGAGGATGGAAAAAGATGATATTTTCACCCGATCAGATGACATCATGTTCATATTGTATAAAATAGACGAACTTGACGTAACAGCAGAGGAGCCATTTGTAGAGACACCGACAGTTAACGAGAACGATGTTCAGTTTGAGATGGACTCAGATTGTGGAGTGACAGTAATGAATCACTCTGTGTTCAAAACCTTAGGGGGAAGAGAAGCACCAGAGCTACAACCATGTAGAGTAAAGAGCTAATGAAAGACTTACCTGGGGTAGTTGCAGCAGGTTTAGACCCCAGTCTGGTAGGCAGATACTGGATTAGGAGGCTAGGGTTAAAGTGGAGACAAGAACTACGGGAGTATGGGGAGGTCTTTAGAGATGAACTTGGGATATTTAAAGGCTCACCCAGTGAAACTATATGTGGATAAGGAAGTGATGGAAGTGGTGAGGATGTGGTGCTCAGTGGTGACAAGTTGGAGGAGCCAGCAGATACTGAAGTGGTAGTAAGCTCAGAGACCGAACAAAGAATTGTGGCCAATAAAACTCTGACTAAAAGGAAAACTAAGTTGCCTAGTTACCTTAAATCCAGTTAGATTTAAAAAAAGGAGAGAGATGTTCATTGGTGGTGGTGTTTGATATATATACGTATATATATATATATATATATATATATATATACGTATATATATACGTATATATATATATATATATATATAATACATGTATAAGAAAAAGATGATTGTAATGTTCCTGTGAGAGTCATAGTCCCTTTTTAAGAGGTGAGGGATGTGGTATGCCATGTCACGTGAGAGATTAGTGACCAAGCTGCACACAGTTTCTAAAAGGGGAAATAAACTTCATTGTTGTTCAGAATCTTCTCTTGATTTACCACACTAAGGGAATAAGGAAGTAGTGAGGAAGGGGAGACGGGAGACTGAAAGAGGACAGAGGCCAAAGACAAGGAGCTAAAAAATTGATAAAGAACATCTGGGGGGGAATGTAAGGAAAAGCTGGTGTTGAAGGGGACTTGAGATATAGAGGAGAGCAAATAAGGTCAGACAGGAAGTGAGGGAGAAAGATAACGAAATGAAGAAAAGGAGATGAGGAGAGGAGTGAGCGATTGAAAGAGAGCGATAAGGAGGTGGAGGAAGGTGAAAAAGAGGAGAACATGGACAGGGAGGGAGATAGTGAGTATGTGATGGAGGGGTCAGATAAAGATAGAGGAAAATCAGTGAAAGAGACAACATGTTTTATTTTAAGCCTCATGAAATTCTGAACACACACACCTCCAGTGTTTATGTGTAAATGTGTGTTTACTTGTTGTTTTCTCCTTAATGGAGGTGTATTTGTGAACATACATACAGTATCTAGGTCTTGTAGTTCTATATTTATGAGGACCAATTCGCAGAAGTTTAGGGTGAAGAGACTTTATTCTCCCGAGAAGGTATTATTTCAAAATATTTAAGGGTATAAGTCAGGTTTGTAATGTCTTAATTTGATTTGTTGAAATCCTATTCACACTCTGATAGTTTCCATTTAATAGAGATGTGTAATCCTGTCACAATACTATTATAAACACAACACAACACTGATCACATCGAAGTCTTGACAACTAGCTAGAGAAGTGTAGGCCATCAGCTGAAATGCTCAGTTCCTCTGCAGACATCAACTTCCTTAGGAGGTTTGACTTGGGGACAATTGGATGGGATGTATCCATTGTATACCTCTAATACCTTTGTTCTACCAAAATTATGATGTATAGACTACAAAGATTTAAATGCCATATTAAAAAGGCACTTGATTTCTTTTCTACAGAAAAAGGTGAATATGTCTGCCCTGGGATATCTAAACAGGCTGGGACAAGCAAAGGAGAGAACATTTAACTGGATCACTTGAGGGTTTTATTTATTTATTTATTTATTTTGTTCATTTTACCTGCTTTTACTGAGATTTCTGAAGTAGGATGAGGGAAAGTTGAAGATGTCAGCATGCTGCAGGTTTGGAATAATCCAACTGTTTTTATAGTTGTGAAATCACCCAGGCCCATATACGGGTATACAGCCAGTCAAGTCCACCATGGATTTAAAGTGTGCAGTAAACTCTGATAGCTTGACACAAGCACTGGTGCAGAAGTGCTTCCTTTGTGCTTGCATCCTCTGGTTTCTGAAATAAAAGTTAATGAGTGATGTCCCAAGTTTTAAAAAGTAACAGTGGTAACAGATATGCTAATGGCTATGTTACCAGCTGAAAGATGAATGCACTTTGCAGCGTAGCACACAGCAAAGATTGAGCAGATGAAGAAGACAGTAGCATGTTTCTATGGGGTCTTACAGTATGTTTCCACTGATGCCAATCGGAGCCAAAATTGATAAAAACCTGCATGCATGTCAATCATTTGACCCTGGAGTCAGTGTTGATTTAACATATTCCCACTGAAACCATTCCCATTTAAAACCAGAAAAAAAATGGGAATGGCAGTAATAAAAGTTATAATAGCAATCATTAAGACCAGAATACGTGCATGTTCAATTACTGATGCAGGGTAATGAAAAAAATCATCTGTTCAACTCAGTTAGATCTCCTCTTGTGAGTATATGGAGGCAATTCACTACTCAAATCTAGATAAGTGTTAGCGTCACTTTTCCACACAGGATGATGCTAGGGGACTATGAAGACTAAAACCTTGAATAATAAGAAGGATCAGCATGCTGAGCAGCCCAACCCTAACCTCACCACCATTCAATGACTGCATAAACAGCTGTGTCATTAAAGCTATAGCTATGACTCAGACTATTAGCTAATTGACAGGCTGACTGTGTTGGCCACCGGTCAGGCTGACACAACAAAACAAACACACCCAGCCTCTTCAATAATCACTCTAGACTCCCAGAGATGTCCACAATACTTTTACTTTTCAATTTTTTCCTCTGAGTAGAAATGTTTTTGACTGAGGCCTCTTCTCTGCGGAAAAAAATGGCTACCATTTTCTAACATCTATGTGCTGCACTTTAATTTAGAGAGTACCTCTACACTCCCAACACCCGGAACCAGAAATTGCTGAAAATACAAACCTGCCCTCACAAGCCAACTTGTGAATAAGGTCTTAATGGAAATGGAGTTGATGAAGCAGACAAATAAACCCTCGTTCCACCAACTCCTGCTGGTCCAGAGCCCAATGTCTTGCTGCTGAGCCCATGTTTGATTTACAGCCCTCTCAGACAAATAGTGTAAAAAGTGGAAAAAAAGCATTTCTTTCTCTGTGTCACATGAGTTTAAATCAGGAGTCAGGCCTTGATACAGGGCTGACAAATACTGGAATTATCCTCTCATTGATTCTGATTACAAATGTGTGTTGTCATATATGTTTGTACATAAAACAGTCCAACCCAGTCACAAGCATTACATGTGTTGTACTTGTATACCTCTCTGCATACCATGAATACTCATAAGCTCATGTTTCTGAACCAAAGGGACATTTTCAGCATTATAGATATAGGCAACTATACTTGCTTTTGTTCTGAAGCTAAGAAGCCTCTTGGATCACAAAAAAACTGAAGCAACTCCAGCTCACAATACTGAGAATACAATGACCTGGATGACTGAAAACCTTAAAAGACAAAGTAATGTTCCTTAGTTACATGTGTACAGACATGTATATCAACATGATATTGTTTTTAAGCACTTGTGAAACTTTGACTGAAATAAGTATGACTGTACAATTTCTTGGTTATGGATATAGCTGGACTTAGACACAAAAAGCACTTGATCAGTGCGAGTAAAGATTATTCTTCTTAGCATTAATACCCAGACAGCATGTCTGTGGGCCCCATAGGCATTATATTCCAGCTGACAATCAGTCAGGTAATTGTTTAGTTGTGCACTGGTGAAAGAGCAGACATTTTCAATATTGTACGATCATGTTTGTGAGATGTTATCACCGTGACTGTGCTAAAAATATGATTGTGAAGTCCAACTAAACATCCAGGTTTACTTTTAAGGTTTAGAACCCACGTCTGAAACATAACATTGCCATGGTTTGTTTTATTCAGCCACAGTATTGGTGTTTGTTTGTTTTTTTTCACTTCAAGTTCCAAACAGTTCCCTTTCCACTGGTCCTTTGCACTACCCCTCAGTGCATCCATGTGGAGCATCGCCATATTAAGAGCTGTTACAGTGGAGTATGAGAGGACTGTCCAGCCCTACAGCCAGTGTGTATCATTGCAGGGTTACAATGATCCAAGCAGAAAGTGCAAAATGAGAATTATAATGATCTGTCCACAGGTGAGAAACATCAAGATGCTGATCAAACAGCATCAAAAGAGCATTGCAATATGCATGAATGTCCACAAGAGCTGTTGACTGTTAACCCATGAACTGAATGTTCTTTTCATCACAATAAGAGAATGTGGCACAATAAGATAATGTGGCAGTACATCCAACAGGCCTCATAACCACAGACCACATCTAACTACACCAACTCAGGACCAACATCAGAAGATTTAACCTGAGACACAGTATCATCTGAGAGAATCCACCCATACACCTGGCCAGATAGCTGCTTTACATGAGAGTAGACATTTTGCAGAAATAGTTGCAGAAACTGTCTCAGGGAAGCTCAGCTCAGAGCTTGTTGGCCTTACCAGGGTCTTGACCCGACTGCAGTGCAACAGTGTGACTGACTTCAATGGCCAAATGCTCACCATCAATGGCATGATGCACTTTGGAGTGCTCTTCACAGACAAATGTTGGCATATACTGTATTGGGCAGATGGCAAGCAGAAAGTAGGGCATCGTGTTGTTGGTGAGTGGTTTGCTGAAGTCAGTCAGTATGTAAAGATGTTACTCCACCTGAAATTTCATTAAGTCCGTCCAACAAATCCCGATAATGCAACAAGAAGTTGAGCTACTACTCACTGTATGTGTACCTTCATTTAGACCAGAGTCACAGCCACAATGGCCTGGGTGCTTTGCCCATGCACCAGTTTCCAGCCCCGGCTTTGATCTTGATATAAGACAGAAAAATAAGTGAACACTGACAAAAACATGGTGAAATTCAGGCAGAGGACACAGATTCTATGCCCTGTTCACTTTTTATAGATAATTTTAAGGAATTGTAGTGTCCTGCACAGCTGCAAGTGTGACTTTACTTGGAGGGACAACCAATTCAAAACAATATTTGTAGTTTAAGTCTGGAAAAGTAGTATTTAACATGCCACTAAAATAATTGAAAAAGTTATATAATGCTCTATTTAGCTTTTGTTGGGATTTATACTTTTAACTGGGGCACACAATTTGTCATTTTAAAAAGTGGAAGTTATTCATTTTACATTTATTTTAATGTGGAAGCTCTACATTTTTTGCAGTAAATCAACATCATGTATACATTGTTTAGTAGAGTATTTTAAGTAATTTAAGTGAATATACTGATGCCCTGTGATGGACTGGCGGCCTGTCCAGGGTGTACCCTGCCTCTTGCCCTATGTCAGCTGGAGTTAGGCACCAGCGACCCCTGCGACCTTCAGTGGATAAAGCAGTAGAAAATTTGTGAGTGAATATACAGATGTGATAACCCAGAGAGCTACTTTGACATGTCCCCCTAGTGATCCAGGGTTGCAATGTATTGGGAAAATAAGTGCAGATGTGGTGTAAAACAAAGTACTTTTCTGAGAATTTACAAATCCACATATGTATGTGTTTACTGCTCTCTGGTGGTCAAACAAAGAACTGCAATTCAGAGTCATCATCATCATCAATCATAAGCTTACCTCTGAACATTAGGTTGGGCACTAAATTCATCATCTGCCCCACCAAATCATCCCGCTATATATAATTGAATTCAAGTAATTTATTTTATTTATAGTCAGTCTCATTATAATTTAAGACCCATGAACCTGAAAAGAATGTGAGTATGAGTCTTGAAATCTGGCAGTTAGAGATTAGCGGCCATGATCACTCAATGCAAAGTAGGGTTAGGGTTAGGGTAAGGATGGGGGTAGTGTCCTCGACTCCCCCTGTAGTGGGAATCAGGTGACGCACGGTCCATCCAAGGGTCCTCCCCGGTGTCCCCGTCCCAGTACTGCTGCCTATTGGGTCCCCAATAGGCATATTGTGGCCCTTGCCTACCCCCACGTGGGTTAGGGTTAGGGTCGCGCCTTCGATCCCCTCTTCCTCTGAACTCCGGAGAGGCCCGGTCTTCCCGGGACGATACCCAGTGGGTCCCCAATGGGTAGGTTGTGGACTAGTGTCCCTATCAAATGGGTTACGGGGGCGGCCACGCCTCCCGTACCGCACCACTGTCCAATCCTCCTCCTGAGGTGGACCCATGTCTGTTGTATGTGTATGTGTGTATGTGGGTGTGTGTATGTGGATGTGCGTATTTGTTTTATTTTTACTTTCGCCTTTGTTATTTTACTAAATATTCTCTCTTTGTATATATATATGTGTATATGTAAATAAAATAAATGAAATAAAGAAAAAAATGTTTTTAACTAAATATATTCTTGAATTAAAAATAAACAAAAGAAATCAAGCGTGCCCGTCGCGACGTTTCGGCCAGTAATCTGGCCTTCATCAGGCATGGGCACAATCGAAAATAAAGGCTGGCTTTGCAGAGCAGTGAGAGGAGATGTTGTCTCTTCGACCGTTAGGGTTAGGGGTTAGGGGTTAGGGGTTAGAGGGTTAGGGTTAGGGGTAAGGGTTAGGGTAGGGTTAGAGGGTTAGGGTTAGGGTAGGGTTAGGGTAGGGTTAGAGGGTTAGGGTGAAAATATTGTCCCTGTTTCCAGCCGGAAACAGGTGGGGCACGGGCCCTCCTCCAGGTCCCATCCAAATAAGGGGCCGGGTCACGCCTACGGCGTCCGCCATAGCGGACCTCGGTCCACCTGTTGTCCCTACTCCCCATAGGGTAAGTGGGTAGTATATCTATTTGTTTATTTATTTATTAATTTAAATCTTGAAGTCGCCTTTGTTATAAAATAATAAATTATAATAGTTATTTTTATGGGTAGGGTTAGGGTTAGGTATAGGGATGAAAACCACCCGATGTCGGGTTTTTTGGGAATAACTTTTGATAGGAGTGTCCTATCGATTTGAAACCAAGCTCCGCCCCCCCATTTTGGGGCGTTCCGGATCGAACGGTACCACCCCCGAGTGTCTAGGACGTCGGGAAGTGGGTGTAACTGTAAAAAGCCCGATAAAATGTCGGGTTTTTTGGGAATAACTTTTGATGGGAGGGTTAGGGTAGGGTTAGGGTTAGAGGGTTAGGGTTAGAGGGTTAGGGTTAGGGTTAGGGTAAGGGTTAGGGTTAGGGTAAGGGTAGGGTTAGGGTTAGGGTAGGGTTAGGGTTAGGGTTAGGGTAAGGGGTTAGGGTAGGGTAAGGGTTAGGGTTAGGGTTAGGGTTAGGGATGAAAACCACCCGATGTCG
>JAFBJR010000193.1:0-187380 GCA_016785285.1 Brachirus orientalis
CTTTTTCTTTCTGTCCCCCACCTCTCCTCTGTCCCCCATTTTCCTCTCAACCCAACCGGTCGAGGCAGATGACCGCACATCTTTGAGTCTGGTTCTGTCAGAGATTTCTTCCTGTTGTCTCTACTACTACTCTCTACTGTTGTCTAGTGCTTGCTCATTGTGTGAACTGTTGGGTTTCTTTTCTCTCTGTAATATTGTAAAGGTTTTGGCCTTATTATGTACAGAGCCTCGAGATAATGTATGTTGTGATTTGGCGCTATACAAATAAAATTGAATTGAATTGAATTGAATTATAGTTAAGGTTAGAGTAAGTCTCCAGGAAACAAATGTAAGTCAATGCAATGTCCTCTGAAGTCGCAGAAACACTGTGTTTGTGTGTTTGCTTTCTTCTCCACAGTTTTTGACATTGGTAATGACTCTTTACCTTATTAAATAATTCTATTGACAGAACAGAGACCTCACAGTAGCAGTGCCATTTGACGCTGGTACTTGAAGGATTTTACCTTGGGCTGATGAACATTAAAATTCTAATATTCTGATAACATCCTTTACTTCTATTTACTTTTCTCTCACATGCTTTTAACCACCATCTTACAAGAGGACACTTGCTGAAATCAGAGAAGAACAAAAATATAATAAATGGACATATTTATGACATAGTTTAATGTTTTTCAGAGGCTTAACTTTATTCTTTACTTTATTTTATTGAAGAAGGGCTTTTTTAAAAGTCATTCTGTCTGGAGGTGTTACAGTGATATTAAAACAGTCACCATAAGGTGACTTATTATTGAATAATAAGTCACCTAAAAACTTAAAATCTGTATACATAGAATAAATATTGATAGACTGTATATACAGTATATATATATATATATACTGGAAATTCTTTCATCAGCATTGTAAACCTGTTTGACCCTTGAGTTTTGACCTTGAATTCTTGGATCTTCACTGAACTGAGTCCATTCAGAAAATATTAAAGACTAAAAGCTTGATGACGAGCTGACTGTTTGAATCAGGTGTGTTGGAGCAGGGAAACATCTGAATCATGCAGGACAGTGTTCCCTCAGGCCCAGAGTTGGGAAACACTGGCTTAAATCACCAGTTTTGGTTTGAATTACTCTACTTTATTATTTATTCAGGGTTTTCTTGATGATTCTACATTGAGTTTAATGACACAGTCTGCTTTGACTTGTCTCACGTCCGTCACTAGTTTATTATTCACTGAGGAAAAGCACAAACTAGAAAAAACAAGGTTTGTGTCGTGTCATCATGTCATGTTCATACAAACAGAGTGAAGAGAGTTTAGTTATAAGAAACATGGAAATCAGTCTGCAGAAAATAAAGAACAGACGATTTAGAGAGAATATCATGTGAATGTGAATTAATCTATTGGACAGAAGATAAACGTTTAAAAATGATGGTTTATTACTGAAGTAAACATAAATGACATCATATTAAAAATGTAAACTGTATTTGAAATCACATATTATATAAGTGTCATAAATTAGGAACCAGGCCCCGCCTCTCACCTGTTGAACTCCGCCCCTCATCTGAGGTGAGCAGATAAAAAAGAACAAACTCTTGTTTGTCATCATCATTTTGAAACAGCACTTTCAGAAACAACGATGGCTCTTTTTCGTGTGGCTGCTTCGGCTCTCGTCGTTCTCCTGCTTCTTTATGGTAAGTTTACAGATACATGACTGTGTGTGTTTACAGCTCATATTTTAACATTTGTACTTATGATCAAACATTTTGTAAAAAAAAAAAGGATTCGACTGTAAACAAAGTTAAAGTTTGGATTTTGTGATCTCAGTTGCAGAGAATGAGGCCTTGACTTGCAGCAGTTTTGGGGATAGTACAAGATGTAAACCTTCGTGTACCAAGCATGAAAACACCTTAAGCTTTCCTTGTCCTGACAGCAGCCATGTGTAAGTTGAGATTTTCAGACGCAGCACACCAATATTCTGTGCATTATATTGTGTAATGTGTTTATGTGCTGTTTTCTTTTGTTTTTGTTTTTCAACTAGATGCTGCATTCCATATGGGTGGGGCTAATCCAGCCATGCTCCAAGACTCGCCTGAAATCAGATGATTGGACAGACAGAAGACAATGTTGTGGAGGATTTGGCTCTTAACTCTGCCGACCTCAAAATATTCCGATAAATTCTTCTGCTGATTTCGGTGTATAAGAATAAAAAATGTTCCCTGAACATCTTTCTTCTTTGTGTTTTTTCCATCTTTCTTTGGATTATCTGTCAGAATATAATTTGATTTGTATCTAAAACTAAAACTGTTGGTCATTCATTTACACACTATTCTAACTACAGTCATGGCCATGTATATATATTTGTATAAACATTATATTAGATTAGATAAAACTTAATTGATCCTTCAGACAGTGCGTCCACAAAATTACAGGTAACTCCCCGTCGGGGAATCGAACCCCGGTCTTCCGCGTGACAGGCGGAGATACTGTCCACTATACTAACGAGGACACACTGATGTGTCCATGTAGCCCTTTCATGGGCTGCACCCTGCATCTCATCCTGTGTCAGCTGGAGTTAGGCACCAGCATCCCCCCTTGACCCTTAAGTGAAGGATAAAGCGGTAGAAAATGAGTGAGTGAAAGAGTTTCTGAAACTTAATTTTTGGGGTAATGTTAAGACCACATATAGAATTTATTAAACAAAAAATCTACTGCTCTTCTGTACAAAACAGGTGATTTGTTAAACATCTCCTGTTACTCTTCACTTCTACTGCCATACATGTCATATGGTGTTGAAATGGGGAAATACCCACAAAACAAATATAGAGCCTATAATTAAATTTCAGAAAAGAGCTGTTAGAATCAAATGTGTTTTCATAAGGTCATTCTCAGGTTTAGCTTCTCAAGTTTTTACATTGTTTTCATTGTACACGTTACAATTACAGTAAAGATTATTCTATTCTATTCTATTCTATTCTATTCTATAACAAAGTGTGTAATTTGTCAGGGGCCAGTTCTACACTGCTTCCTGTCTATTTTGCTATGTCTGTTTACTGTGCAACCTTTTCTTTGCCTTGTAATTTCAGGAGACTTGACCGGGCAGCTGGGCGGAGTCTTCCTCCTCACACCTGCTGCTTGTTCCCCTGATTTGATGACAGCCCTTACATACCTGGAGTTTCGTGCAACAGTTGTCGGTGTGTTGAACAGTCTATGCGGTACTTACCTGCTGATACTACGTTTGTTTCTTGCCACTCTTTTTCCCAGTTTTTGTATTTTCACTAACCCTGCGTTTTTCTTTTAGTCTGTTCGGGAGACCTCCGCTCAGCCTGCCCGTCAGTCTCCTCGCCCTCAGTTGGATTATTGCCTTGGTTTGATTCCTTGTTTTTTAGTTTTTCTAAATAAATCCTCACTATTTTCTGTCTTTTAACGGCTTTGCTTCAGCCTGACTTTTGGGTCCACACATGTCCTCCTAAAATTATAACATTATTATCAATTAACATAAGAATTTATTAATTAAAATCAACAAATTAACATTGAATACAAATTCTGAAATATTAGGACTGTGTGCTGACCGGCTGACAGTGGACATATATCACAATAATATATATTACCTGCTATATATACACACTAGGTGAGATAAAAGAGAAATAACATAATTATATTGTACATACTTTACAGCAATGTAAAACTTAATTCCAAAACAGAAACTTAAAAACATTTATTTACTTTCATGGCTCATCTGCAGTACCATCATTATGGGAATGCTTTAAAGTTTGACCTGCTTTGTGTCATGTTCTCTGTCTGGCTTGAGTTGCCTCTATTATTGTCAACTTCCTGTTTTATGTTGGTAGTTGGTTTTTGTGTTCCTGGGGAAGTGCTTTGCTTTTTGCTTTCAGGAGGCTGGCTGGCAGGTGAAGCAGGGAGACTAATTGCCACTTCTGAACATCTCATCACTCCTGTCTACTTATACCTGGGTTTTCCTGAAATGATCAGAATCTTTGACACTGGCAGCCGAGAGCGGGTGGAATGAGCCCGCTCTCAAGACTATTTTTCTAAGGGGGCTAAATGATGATTTAAAGGACGAGCTAGCCACTGGGGATGAGTCCGAATCGCTCGAGGCATTGATTAATCTGGCTATATGTATAGACAATCAAATGCGTGAGAGACGCAGGGAGCATAGGTCTCTAGGATCTACACTGCGTTGGCCAGTCTCTCCTCCTTCCTCCTCTCCTCCTACAGATTTATCTCCACTGAATGGATCCAGTGACACAGCACCTGTACCTACGACCTCACCTGAACCTATGCAGCTGGGCACTACACGCCTGGATCCTCAGGAGCGACAGAGGAGACTCCAACTGGGACTTTGTTTGTACTGTGGACTGACTGGTCACTTACGACGTGAGTGTCCCATCAGACCTCACAGGGGCAGCTCATCCAGAGAGGAGAGCATCTGGGTGAGTAAGACAGACGTTCAGTCCCGCTCTTCCCACAGAATGACTCTAGCCGCTTCACTCCTTCACCAGGGCTCCACACACACAATGTTTTCATTGACTCGGGTGCAGACGACATCTTCATTGATGCCGACTTTGCCCGACTTCTGGACTTGCCCCTGACCACCATAGATATCCCCAGACACAAACCTCCAGATCTTTCACTGGTTCCACCTGAGTATCACAACCTGGGTGAAGTTTTCAGTAAGGCCACACCGTCCTTATGACTGCACTATCGACCTCCTCCCTGGTTCCACCCTTCCACCCAGCAAACTCTACAATATCTCCCACCCGGGGGGGAAGCCATGGAGAAGTACATTTCTGAATCCCTGGCCTCCGAGCTAATTAGACCCTCCTCCTCCTCCCCTCTTGGGGCCAGATTCTTTTTTGTAGCTAAAAAAGACAAGACACTCAGACCATGTATCGACTACCGCAGACTCAATGACATAACCATCAAGAACCGTTACCCTCTGCCGCTCATAGACCCCTCCTTTGAACCTCTCAGCAAAGCTACTATCTTCACGAAATTGGACCTACGCAACGCATATCATTTAATCAGAATACACGAGGGTGATGAATGGGAAAACGGCTTTTAACACACCTTTAGGACACATTGAATATAAAGTCATGCCATTTGGACTCACAAACGCTCCTGCAGTCTTTCAATCTCTCATTAATGACGTGCTTAGAGACATGCTCAATCAGTTTGTTTTCGTTTATTTGGACAATATTCTTAACTTCTCTCCTAACCAACACGAACACACTCAACATGTCAGGCTTGTACTCCAGAGACTCCTTGAGAACAAACTCTTTGTCAAAGCTGAGAAGTGTGAATTTAATGCTACTTCTGTTACCTTTCTGGGTTACATTCTGGCGGAGGGGCAACTCAAGCCTGACCCCAAAAAGATAGAGGCAGTAGCTAATTGGCCTACACCCACTACCCGCAAACAACTGCAACAGTTCCTAGGTTTTGTCAATTTCTATCGTCAGTTTGTCTGGGCCTCTCCCTTGACTAGATTAACCTCTACCTCAATGCCATTTAGGTGGTCTCCGGAGGCAGAAGCCGTCTTCACAACCTTAAAAGATCTTTTCACCTCCGCTCCAGTTCTCTCTGACCCAGACCCAACTTGCCAATTCATCTTTGAGGTTGACGCCTCCTACTCCGGCCTGGGGGCCATGTTGTCCCAGAGAAACCCCCAGGACCAGAAGTTACACCCATGCGCCTATTACTCACGTAAGTTAACACCCGCAGAGGCAAACTATGACATTGGCAATAAAGAACTTTTAGCTGTAGTTTCTGCCTTACAGGAGTGGAGACATTGTCTGAAGGGAGCCGAGCACCCATTTATCGTGTGGACAGATCACAAAAACTTGTGTTTTTGTGCACAACTGCTAAGAGGCTTAACTCCTGTCAGGCCCGCTGGTTGCTCTTTCTGGGTAGATTTAAGTTCACCCTTGGAAAGGGCCTGTTCCCTCAATGTTAAGCCTGATGCCCTGTCCCGCCGTCATGAGCCAGTCCTCCAGGAATTGGATGTTGGGCCCATTCTAACCCTTTCCTGTTTCGTCTGTGCCACTTCCTGGGATGTCGAAAAGGTTGTGCGGGAGGCTCAGTCTTCAGAACCGGACCCTGGGAACGGTCCACCAAACCGCCTCTTCGTTCCAGCAGCTGTGCGGTCCCAAGTGCTACAGTGGGGACACTCTTCAAGGCTGGCTTGCCACCCTGGAGCTTCCAGAAACCTCCATTTCCTGCAGCAGCGCTTCTGGTGGCCTTCCATGGCTGGGGATGTTCGAGACTTTGTGGCCACCTGCTCAACCTGTACCAGAAGCAAGTCCTCTCACCGTCCTCCAGCTGGTCTACTACATCTCCTGCCTATTCCTAGGTGCCCATGGTCACACATTTCCATAGACTTTTTAACCCGGACTTCCACTATCCAATGGACAGACTGTTATACTCACCATTGTGGATTGCTTCTCCAAATGCGTCCACTTCATCCCTCTTCCAAAACTGCCTTCCGCCTTAGAGACTGCTGACCTGCTCATTAGGCACGTGTTCCGGCTCCTTGAGATCCCAGAGGACGTTGTCTCTGATCGAGGACCCCAGTTTACCTCTCAAGTCTGGCAAGCTTTTTGCCAAGCACTGGGCGCAACATCCAGTCTCATATCCAGGCTACCATCCGCAATCAAACGGACAGTCCGAGCGTGCCAAGACCTTGAGGTCGCCCTCCAGTGTGTGTCATGGTGTCTTCAACTCCCATGGGTTGAATACGCCCACAATTCTCTGATCAACTCCTCTATTGGGATGACACCGTTCTTGGCCTGCTACGGGTACCAGCCACCTTTTTCTTTCGGCGCAGGAGGAAGAGGTCACCGTTCCCTCTGTCTAGGCACATCTTCGCCGCTGCAGGGCCTTTGGAGAACAGCCAGGGCCGCACTTATCCACTCTGCTCTCCGCAACCAGCGCTTGGCTGACCATCACCGTGTGTCAGCCCCCGAGTACCGCCCTGGCAATAAGGTTTGGCTCTCCTTCTGTGACCTGCCCCTCCAGGTCGACTCCAGGAAGCTGGCGCCACAATTCATAGGGCCGTATGAGGTAGACCGGGTCATCAACCCCGCTGCGGTTCAGCTCAAGCTCCATCCAGCCCTCAAGATCCACCCGACCTTCCATGTCTCCCTCCCGAGGCCGGTTTCCACCAGCGATTATACCTGGTTTTTATATATTATATATTATACCTGAGCTCTGCCTCAGCGTTTTGTGTTTCTCTATTGGACTGGTCACCCTTAGTTATTTTTGTAATAAATCATTTTCCTTTTTACCCATTCGTTCCTGCCTTTTTTGGGTCCGCTTTTAGTTACCCTTTTTACGATTCACATGAATCGTTACACTTTGATCCCCAAGATAACCTCAACAAGAAAATCATTTAGTACATTTAAATAAATACGTTTTGTTAATTGGTAGATTGGAAGTAAAAAAACAAAAAACAAAAACAAACACTATTTTCTTACTTCTTGATAAGCAGTTACTCAGTAGAAATTTACTTATTTTTAAACCAAACAGTTAAATGAGGTAAAATACGCAACTAGCCAATATTGGATTGTTACAACCTGAGACGACTCAACGTATAAACTGATGGTATCCTTGTTTTCCTGATTCCTTAATTTCCTTTCTTGAATAAAAGTGGTGCCAAATAACAAAAGGATCATCCTGAACACATAAACAAGCCATGATGTCCCAACAGGATGCCAATCCAAAACAGGAAGTGCCCTGTAACTTTGCTGCATAAACCTTCACATGTGAGATATGAGACCCAGACAGAACACATCCACATATGAAAACTGAGTCAAAGGCATAGCACCACCTGCTGGCAGGGCAGTGGCCTGGGAGATGCAGGGTTCTGTCAAGTATCTTGGCTGTTCCTAGGACTGAGGTTTTCTGGGCAGAGTTCTCAGATGTTGAACCTGGAATCTGTTTGGGGGTTACAGCTCCTAGTGTTATTATCACCACTGGGACCTCAGTTGCATTTACTCCCCACATCTTCTCTAGCTCTTCTCTCAGCCCTTGTTATTTCTAAAGCTTCTCATGTTCTTCTTCTTGATGTTACTGTCATTTGGGATTGTCACATCTATCACTATTGCTCTCTTCTGATCTGGAAGTCCCATAGGATCTTAGCCACAATCACCTTAGTAGCTGTCTTCCATCTTGATCCTGGGATCTCCAGTCCAAACTCAGTGCAGATGTTCCTGTACACTATTCCAGCCACTTGGTTGTGGCATTCCATGTACACCTTCCCAGCCAGCATCTTACACCCTGTTGCTGAACTGTCTCACGGGCATCTTTACACAGTCTACACCTTGGGTCCTGCCTGGTGTGGTAGACCCCAGCCTCTATTGATCTGGTCCTTAGAGCCTGCTCCTGTGGGATAATTCTGAATAATGTCCATGATGGTCCCTCATAAAAAACAGGCAGCGCTGAGGAACCAGCCACAGGTTTGTGTCATCAAATCCCTGCTCTGTGTCAATGTGCATTAAAAGTTGATCTACTGCATGTAAAATAAAATATGTGCAACAGTGACCTCAATTTTCTGAATGCAGGGGTCTATTTGGGTGGTAAGGAATAATCTTGTATTTTAAATAAGGTGGGGTCCGACCTCTCAGGGTTTTATAGGAGCTCCATGAAACTCCATGAAAAAAAGGGGAATTTCAAAATGTAAACTTTTTAAACATTTTATAATTACTTTGCATGTAACAGTGATATATATCGACAATGTTGTTATTTATTTGGCAAATTAAAATTAACTGAGGTCAGAAATTAATCAAGCATAACATTCAACCACTGAAACTCAATTTTCTGTTCAGGAATGTAAGTAAATAACTTAAATTTGACATCTTAATCAAGGAAAAAAACATGCTATTGTAAAACAGGAGCTTTTACATACTGGTGTATTAACTAATGCAGAAACATAAAAAGATGATTCTGGTAATTACCATTGCTGTTAAGTTTTTGATGTTATTGATGATTTTGTGGCAGGATGATGGAATACACAGGAGCCAAGGGTGAGTTGGAACTTGATTCACTTCCTGCCAAATTAACACACTCTGCACACACCCACTAACCATAAGGTGGTCAGTGTCTGTTGTGACGGCAAGCCCCAAGCCTGTTGGTGGACTCCAGGGATAAAGGATGTCGTCAAGCTGAAGAAGGAGACCTATCAGTTTTTTGGCCTGTGAGACTCCAGAAGCAGCTAAAAGCAAATGTTTAGTCAAGTGGAATGTGGCTTTGGCAGTTGCTGAAGCAAAACTTGGACAATGGAGGAGTTTTGTGAGGCCATGAAAAACGTTTTCTGGATGGCTTTGCGAAGATTCTGGTCCACCATCCAGCAGCTCAGGCTGGGGAAGCAGTGCACCAGTGTGTTCAGTGGGGATGGTGTGCTGCTGACCTCAACTCGGGACGTTCTGAGTCGATACCAACAACATGTCTTCCAATGAGGAGGCAGAGGCTGGGAGTTCTCCCTCAGGGAGTTTGGCGGGATGTGCTCCAGGAGTTTGAGGTACTGGACCCCCTGATGAGGGCCATTTGGTCCCTGTACTACTGGTGCCAGAGCTTGTCCACTTTGCCGGCAGTACGTTGGACCCATTTTCTTCCCATTTTCCACTGAAGTCATATAAACTAGTGTTTGTGTGTTTGCTTTCTTCTCCACAGCTTTATGACATGCATATTCAATAAATGGTAATGACTTTATTTATTACCTTAATAAATAATTCTATTGACAGAACAGAGACCTCACAGTAGCAGTGCCATGTTGACACTGGTACTTGAAGGATTTTACCTCAGGCTGATGAGAACATTAAAATTCTAATATTCTGATAACATCCTTTACTTCTATTTACTTTTCTCTCACATGCTTTTAACCACCATCTTACAAGAGGACACCTGCTGAAACCAGAGAAGAACAAAAATATAATAAATGGATACATTTATTATATAGTTAAATGTTTTCAGAGGCTCATACAGCTGTGGTGTCCTGGTTGACTTACCTTTATTCTTTATTTTATTTTATTGAAGAAGGTTTTTTTAAAGGTTATTCTGTCTGGAGCAGTTATAGTGATGTTAAAACATTTTAATAATAAGTCACCTAAAAACTGAAACACAGTCTAAATAGAACAAATAAAATTTCTATTCTGGTCATAAACCATCTTTTTCTGCTGTGTTTGAATCCACTGTGAGGAAATTTTCTGCTCTGTCCTGTGATGGGAAGGTTCTCTTGTCTGCAGCCTTTAGGAAGAAGAACAGTAGAAATTCTTTGATTGATTGATTGATTAAATGATAATCTGGTCTCTCTCTCTCTCTCTCTTTCTCTCTGTGTATATACACAGTATACAGTATGTATACAGTGTGTATATATATATATATATGTGTGTGTGTGTATATATCTATTTATTATTATTATTATTTTTAATTATTTCATCAGGATTGTAAACATACTTGGCCCTTGGTCCGTGTTGACCTTTAATTCTTGGATCACTGAACTGAGTCCATTCAGAAAATATTAAAGACTAAAGCTTGATGATAAGATGACTGTTTGAATCAGGTGTGTTGGAGCAACAACTGAATCATGCAGGACAGTGTTCCCTCAGGCCCAGAGTTGGGAAACACTGGCTTAAATAACTAGTTTTGGTTTGAATTACTCTACTTTATCATTTATTCAGGGTTTCCCTGATGAATTCTACATTGAGTTTAATGACACAGTCTGCTTTGACTTGTCTCACGTCCGTCACTAGTTTATTAATCACTGAGGAAAAACACAAACTAGAAAGAACAAGGTTTGTGTCGTGTCATTTCATGTTCATACAAACAGAGTGAAGAGAGTTTAGTTATAAGAAACATGGAAATCAGTCTGCAGAAAATAAAGAACAGATGATTTAGAGAGAATATCATGCGAACGTGAATTAAGTTTATGATTGCAAACTGCATTTGAAATCACATATTATAGAAGTGTCATTTATTCAAACATAAATTAGGAACCAGGCCCCGCCTCTCACCTGTCGAACTCCGCCCTCATCTGAGGTGAGCAGATAAAAAGAACAAACTCTTGTTTGTCATCATCATTTTGAAACAGCAGTTTCAGAAACAACGATGGCTGGTGCCAGAGCTTGTCCACTTTGCCGGCAGTACGTTGGACCTATTTTCTTCCCATTTTCCACTGAAGTCATATAAACTAGTGTTTGTGTGTTTGCTTTCTTCTCCACAGCTTTATGACATGCATATTCAATAAATGGTAATGACTCATTACCTTAATAAATACTTCTATTGACAGAACAGAGACCTCACAGTAGCAGTGCCATGTTGACACTGGCACTTGAAGGATTTTACCTCAGGCTGATGAGAGAATTTAAAATTTTAATATTCTGATAACATCCTTTACTTATATTTACTTTTCTCTCACATGCTTTTAACCACCATCTTACAAGAGGACACCTGCTGAAACCAGAGAAGAACAAAAATATAATAAATGGATACATTTATTATATAGTTAAATGTTTTCAGAGGCTCATACAGCTGTGGTGTCCTGGTTGACTTACCTTTATTCTTTATTTTATTTTATTGAAGAAGGTTTTTTAAAGGTTATTCTGTCTGGAGCAGTTATAGTGATGTTAAAACATTTTAATAATAAGTCACCTAAAAACTGAAACACAGTCTAAATAGTCTAAAACAAATAAAATTTCTATTCTGGTCATAAACCATCTTTTTCTGCTGTGTTTGAATCCACTGTGAGGAAACTTTCTGCTCTGTCCTGTGATGGGAAGGATATAAATCCTGAATTATATATTGAATCCATGAATCCTCCACTGCTCCCCTGTCATGCGGGGTCCCTCAGGGCTCAATTTTAGGACCCCTGCTCTTTTTATTGTATTTACTTCCTTTGGGCTCCATTCTCAGGAAACATGGCATCGCCTTCCACTGTTATGCTGATGACAATCAGATTTATGTTCCCCTGAAGCGCAAGGACGCCTACTCAATTAATCCACTACTTGCATGGATTGTAAACATACTTGGCCCTTGGTCCGTGTTGACCTTTAATTTTTGGATTACTGAACTGAATCCATTCAGAAAATATTAAAGACTAAAAGCTTGATGACGAGCTGACTGTTTGAATCAGTTTGGATTTTGTGATCTCCGTTGCAGAGAATGAGGCCCTGTCTTGCAGTAGTTCTGGGGAGGGTGCAGTCTCTTAATGTTAATATTAATTCAAATGGCTAAGAGCTGAAATTGAAAGAGCTTCTGAAACTCAATTTCTGGGGGTAATAACAAAGTAAATTATCAAATTTGTTTGAGACCACATGTAGACTTTATTAACAAGTAGACTTCACAGGTTTTTACATTTGATTTCATTGTACACGTTACAATTACAATAAAGATTATTCTATTATACTCTCTTCTATAACAAAGTGCGTAATTATGAATTGACATAAGAATTTATGAGTTAAAATCATCAAAAAAATTAACATTAAATACAAATGCTGAAATAGTATATATTACCCGCTATATACACACACTAGGTGAGATTAAATAGAAATAACACAACATTATATTGTTGTATTATATTGTACATATTTTACAGTAATGTAAAACTTAATTACAAAACAGAAACTTAAAAAACATAATTATTTACTTTCACAGCTCATCTGCAGTACTATCATGGCCCACATTATGGGAATGCTCTAAAGTTTGACCTCCTTCAATCCCCAAGATAGCCTCAACAAGAAAATCATGTACATTTAATTAATGGGTAGATTTGTGTGACTTTGTTTTCACTTTGTGCTTGTTAGTTGTTATTCCCACCTTTATAGGATTTGGACTAAGGAAATACAAGCATGTGAGTCCAAATCTTCTCTGGCATGTAAAAGAGAAACAAAAACAGAACACATCCTTACTGAGTCAAGGGCATAGCACCACCTGCTGGCAGGGCAGTGGCCTGGGAGATGGAGGGTTCTGGCCAGTATCTTGGCTGTTCCTAGGACTGCACTTTTCTGGACAGAGTTCTCAGATGTTGTTCCTGGAATCTGTTGGAGCCACTCTCCCAGTTTGGGGGTTACAGCTCCTAGTGTTATTATCACCACTGGGACCTCAGTTGCTTTTACTCCTCACATCTTCTCTAGCTCTTCTCTCAGCTCTTGGTGCTTCTCAAGCTTCTCATGTTCCTTCTTCTTGATGTTGCTTTCACTTGGGATTGCCAACTCTATCACTGTTGCTCTCTTCTGCTGCTTATTGACTACTACTATGTCTGGTTGGTTAGCCATCACAGTTTGTCTGGCTGGATTTGGAAGTCCCAGTCATAGCCCTGCTATCCTCAATCACCGTAGTAGCTGTCTTCCATCTTACTGTAATCCTGGGATCTCCAGTCCAAACTCGATGAAGATGTCCCTGTACACCATACCAGCCACTTGGCTGGTTGACCAGCATTAAACCAGCATAGACCAGCATGGTGAGCCAGCATGGACCAGCATAATGATGCTGGTGGGCCAGTCTGGACCAGCATTAAACCAGCATTGACCAGTATGGTGAGCCAGCATGGACCACCATGGACCAGTGTAGCGGTTGTGTACTCTCTCTTGCGTTGTGTAATAAAGTCATGCAGTCATCACCACTCCTTTTGGCACCAAGCCGTTTATTCTGAAAATCGTGAATGTCTCACAGCTCGGATAGTTCCCCAAAGTAGCATGAAACAGGCTACTGCAGACTGGTATATGTATTAAAATAACAAAATATAAAGTAATATATGAAAACTCGTGTGTATACCTAATAACAACAAAAATTGTGAATGTCTCACAGCTCGGATAGTTCCCCAAAGTAGCTAAACAGACAGAACACATTCGTCTTACTGGCCACGGTTTACATCAGTAACGTAGCTAGCTAGTCTAGCAGATTAGCAGTAACAACGTGGTTATCATACCTCATGTATTTCACAAAATAAATCAGTTTTTAGACAGCTCATGGCAAGGGGAATATTTAACCTGTTACACCAGCATGACCATAATAGATTATTATTAAAAAAATATTAAAAAGAAACCATTGCTTTCAAAATCTTATGAACTGTATAACAAAGTTTGGTAATGTGGAAAGCTGCCATTGAGTTGGAAGGAAGCCATTGTAATACCAATATGTAAACCAGGAAAGGCTTGTACAATTCCAGGGAATTACAGACCCACCACATTATCATCCAACATATGCAAACTTATGGAGAAAATGATAAACAAAAGGCTAACATATTTTATTGAACGTAGAGGATATTTATCTAAGTACCAGAGTGGTTTTAGAAAGGGAAGAAACACCATGGACCCAGCATTATTTTTGCAGCATGAAGTAAAGAAAGCTCAGGTTAATAAGGAATGTAGTGGCTGCATTCTTTGATATTGAAAAGGCATGATATGATGTGGAGAGAGGGAATACTAATAACATTTAAGAAAATGGGCATCAGTGGGAGGTGCTATCACTGGGTGAAGGATTTTCTGATGGAGCGAGTAATACAGGTAAGGGTGGGAAAGACCTTTTCAGCGAAATATGTTATTGAAAACGGAACACCTCAAGGAAATATAATAAGTCCATTAATATTTTCTGTGATGATAAATGATGTGTTTATGGAACTAGAGATTGGTTTGGGTCTCTCACTTTTTGCAGATGACGATGGGGCAATATGGAAACACGAAATAAATTTAGATTTTATTGTTAAAAAACTGCAAGAGGCTATTTACAAAGTGGAAGAATGGGCATATAGGTGGAGTTTTAAGTTCTCATGAAGGTTTTTATTTTATTATATATTTAAGGTTTTTATGAAGAAGGTGGATATTTGTACTACAGCGTTCAGAGTCATTGTAGGGAGTTATTCTTGAAACAACACTGGATTGGAAATATGTCTCCTCTTTCCTTCATTTCCTTTATGGTTAGCTGCTTCATGCCGCCTTCTTTTTGTTTATTCTGTTCAACGAACTCCACGTGCTCTCTCACGTGAAATTTTTTAAGTGCTTTATGAGGTTTGTTGTGTTAACATTCACTTTACAGTTGTTGCACGTAGCCGTGGAGCTTGTTGACTGAGGTAATGCTGATCCTTTTGCTCGCTCCATTTTGTAAACACTGTAGGCTCCACACGGCGTGTTGCTTGCGTATGACGTCACCCACAGCGCACAGCATAGAAATACACTGAATAGATCGGCCGAGCAAAAAGGATGACCAAAAGGATGACTGGGATTATTATCTCATTGGTGAATTTAGCCTGTTTTATACAGTCTGAAAAGTTTTGTATTGTTTATTTTAACTTGACTGAACAAAAAAAAAGCCTTGTGAGGTGCTGTTTTCAAAAAAAACCCATTTAAACTAAGATTTAGTGGAATAAGCTTGGGATTTGTCACACCCCGGCTTGAGACCCTGACAAATAACAAGATAATTGCAACCTTTGTTCAATAGAAAGTCAATTTATTTTGTAAACAAACAAATAATATGGCAAGAAAAATGCTGGATGTGCTGATGATATGTAGGATGTCATCTGTAGTAGCAATGGTGAATGTGGGTGTGTAGATGAATGACATGAGGTGAGGTGTTAATCGCGCAAGAACCAAACGAAAAGTGATCTGTGACGTCGGGCTGAGAGAGAGAGAGAGAAACAAGTGGAGGACATTTCTTATAGGTTGGAGATCACCGGGTCCAGGTGTTTCCAACCAGCCAAAACGTCGTAGCTCCACCCCTCCAGGAAACCTACCACACAGAAGGAAAATAAGTTGTATAAAACCCTGAATTAAGACACAGCTCCAGACAGAACACATCCACACATGAAAACTGAGTCAAGGGCATAGCACCACCGCGGTGGGCTGGGAGCTTGAGGGTTCTGTTCAGTATCTTGGCTGTTCCTAGGACTGTGCTTTTCTGGATCTCAGAGATCTCACATGTTGTTCCTGGAATCTGTTGGAGCCACTCTCCCAGTTTGGGGGTTACAACTCCTAGTGTTCCTATCACCACTGGGACCTCAGTTGCTGTTACTCCCTACATCTTCTCTAGCTCTTCTCTCAGCTCTCTTACTCTCTTCTGCTGCTTATTGTCTACTACTATGTACAGTTGATTAGCGGACCTGGAAGTCCCATAGGATTTTAGCCCTGTTATCCTCAATCACCTTAGTAGCTGTCTTCCATCTTGATCCTGGGATCTCCAGTCCAAACTCGGTGAAGATGTTCGTGTACACTATTTCATCCACTTGATTCCATGTACGCCTTCCCAGCCAGCATCGTACACCCTGTTGTGATGTGCTGAACTGTCTCAGGGGCATCGTTACGTCTCCCTCTCGTATGCGGGTCAGATGGTAGGTGTTGCGTAAATCTAGTTTAGTGAATACTGTGGCTTTGCAAAGTAGCTGATATGAGGGGTCAATGAGTGGCAGAGGGTATTTGTTCTTTACAGTTCTGTCATTAAGTCCACGAAAGTCAATACAGGGTGGGAGAGTCTTGTCCTCCTTAGCAATGAAAAAGAAGCCTGCCCCAAAAGAGGAAGGCGAGGGCCTAATTAAACCAGCTGCAAGGGACTCAGAGATGTATTTTTCCATCGCCTCCCTCTCGGGTGGGAAATGTTGCATAGTTTTCGAGATGGGAGTGTGGCACCAGGGAGGAGATCAATGGGTCAGTAGTAGGGACGCTGAGGTGGTAGGGGAAAGGGCCTTGGATTTACTGAAAACCTCACCTAAACCGTGATAAGTAGAAGGAATACAGACAAGTCAGGGGTGCATCTAAGGTGAGAGAAGGGTGTGAAATGGGCCTAGCTGAACACAAACAGTGGGTGTGACAGAAGATGCTCCAACTAACCACTGTGTGTGCTTTTCCACAAGCTTTGAGGCAAAGTAATTATTTTGATTTTATGGCAATATTTAAACAGCTTATGTTTATATTTTCTATTTGACTGTTCTTCAAAACCTTAAACAGTTTTACAACCTTTAATGACTTTTTCGTGGAAAACAATGGGCCTTTTGCATGGAAGTAAAAGATGAGATCCAGGATATGTAAAGAAAATGAGTCTTAACCTGTTTTAACCTGTGTAAGTTCATCCTGGTTTAGTCTGTTGCACAAATGTCAAACCAGATGCATCTTGGTCAAGCCAGTTGTATCTTATCCTGTTAAATGCACATTCACAGCTCTTACTGATGCAGAAATGAAGAAGACGTGTCGCCAAGCGAGCAACAGCTCCAAATGGAAACTTATGAGGAAATAAAACGCTTGACAAATTAAAAAGATGACAGTCACTTTTAATAAGGTCAGAGGAAAAGCCTGGCTGAACTGTACAAATACTTGCAGAGCTTATATGAGCAGAATAACTGTTTTTATACTGTTCTATACTGTACACTGAGGTTGGTTTTTTTGTCATAATTTAGTGTAAAACAAAACAGAAGTATCCTAAAAATAAAACTTAAAAAATGAATAACACTAATAAAACTTTATGTGATAAAGTCAGTGGCTCATGTTTTTGTGATTTCTCTGGATGTTAAGAGCAATAGTTTATGATGAGTTACTGTGTGATTTTAAAGAAACATTTATTATTCTTTTCAGACTGATTTTCGATTTTTAAATGACATTACTAAACTGTTGTCACATCACTGTAACAATTTTAAATTAAGGCTGAGGTTAGGGTTAGTTTAAAATAAGGGTCAGGGTTAGTGTTAGGGCACTAGTAATTATAGTTAAGGTTAGAGTAAGTGGGAAAATGAATGGAAAGGAAATGAATGTAAGTCAATGCAATGTCCTGATTAATTGAACTAGTCTCATTCTTCCTCTTCCTTCCAGTTCTGCTGCTGGCATGCAACGATTTCTGGGATAGTCTCTATGTGAAGGTTACTGTACACAAATGTATCCTAAAAAAACAGGCAAATAAAGTTAAGTCAACCAGGACATGAAACTAGCACTGCGCCTCGCCGCTGCACACTTAAAGGTGAGGAGAGGAGCTCATTTGATTGGTGAAGACTGTGTTAAACCCAGTCATGCCTTCTCTTCCTCTCTTTGCTACTTGTGTTGGTAGGAGGGACGGAGGCGGGACAGAAGAGTACTTGCGCCAGGCTGCGCCCCCTGTGCTGTGCATGAAACTAGCAATATGCGCCTGGACACTCCCCCCGCCGTGCCTCGCCTGCACTGAGCTGCGCCTGTGCCTGGTCTGTGAAATTAGAGCCTTATATGTCAACATGTCCTTGAGCAAGGCACTTGACCACACATTACTCTTGACAGCAGTGTGAATGCCTGAAGATAGTTGATAGAAAAATGTGAAAAGTGTGAATGAATGGGTGAATGCCAAATACTGTAGTGTAAGGCAGCTTTGAGTAAATATAATATAGAAAAGTGCTATGTAAGTACAAACCATTTATCATTGTAATTATTGACTTAATTATGTGTCATTAACCTTATCTTTTTTTCCTCTCTCTCAAGTCTGTGTCCTCTGTCTCTCTTCCCCTGTCCTCATTTAGCAGGCTGCCGGATCCACATCCAGTTTTGATGATATTATTGTTATTATTATTATTATCACTAACACTAGTATTTTTGTCATTATTATTATGCTTTGATTAAATGTTCATCGATATAATTTCTTATCAATAATGTTTGCTGCTGCTTGTATAAATGACACCGTAGTTCTATAAACATGACATAACTGACATGACTCCTAAATATACAACTGTTGTATATTTGCTCCTGGTCTCTCTCTTCTGTCTCTCCCTCACCTCCCTCTTTTTCTTTCTCTCCCCCCTTTCTGTCCCCCACCTCTCCTCTGTCTCCCATTTTCCTCTCACCCCAACCTGTCTAGGCAGATGATCGCACATCTTTGGGTCTGGTTCGGTCAGAGATTTCTTCCTGTTAAAAGGGAGTTTTTTCTCTACACTGATGCCTAGTGCTTGCTCATTGTGTGAACTGTTGGGTTTCTTTTCTCTCTGTAATATTGTAAAGGTTTTGGCCAAGTTCAGCCATGATTGCCCTGACAGCAGCCACGTGTAAGTTGAGACCTCCAGATGCAGCACACCAATATTCTGTGTATTTTCTTGGGTAATGTTTTAATATGTCTTGTTTTGTGTGTTTTTTTTTTAACTAGATGTTGCATGCCGTTTTATTGGGGCTAATCCAGCCATGCTCCAAGACTCACCTGGAACCAGATGATTGGACAGACAGAAGACAATGTTGTGGAGGATTTGGCTCTTAACTCTGCCGACCTCAAAATATTCCGATAAATTCTGCTGCTGATTTCAATGCATAAGAATAAAAATGTTCCCTGAACATCTTTCTTCTTTGTGTTTTTTTCATCTTTCCTTGGAAATTAATTGTCAGAATATAATTTATAATTGATTTGTATCCAAAACTGGTTGTCATACAGCTACACACTATTCTAACTGCAGTCCATGGCCATATAAATATATATATTTATTTTAAGGTCACATAGAATGGTCTTTTTAAACCAAAAATCGAGATTACTGATGTATACTTTATCAGTTTATTGCTGCTCTCTGCCAGCCTCTGAACAGGCACTGAGGTTTTTGAGCTAATGCCCGCCCCCCAGAACACTGACTCTCTTTTGATTGGCCAGCTACCAAGTGCATTCCGACGGGACACACCAAAAAACATCAGAAATTTGATTTTTCTGTGAATTTCCTCTTTAATATGTGATTTATTTGAGACATGCTCTATGACAATATGCAACACTGATTATGAAACAAATACATTACACATACAGAATTAAGTCGACACATAAAGGTCATAGTCTTGCTATGAGGTTTCATGTTAAATGTAAAAATGAAGAACACTGAATCCTCTCTTAAAAGTAACATGCGGTGTCCCACAAGGTTCAGTTTTGGGACCAAAATAATTGATTCTTTATATAAATGACTGCACTTGTTGAGATGATTAGAAACAGCTGAGGTTGTGAAGATGGTTTCAATCGAGTCAGTGTCAAGGACAATAATTTTTTATCACATATAGTTTTGACAGTGTGGCACTGCAGAGTTTTAATCAAACTGAGAGGTAACTCTTTAAATTGCAGTTATGATGATTTCAGTGGGGCAATGGTAAATGTGGAGCTCATTTGCAAAAACTAATAATGAAAGAAAATAGTGTTATTCCTTTTTTAAGTTTTATATTTAGGATACTTCTGTTTTGTTTTACACAAAATTATGACATAGTCAAAAAAAACAACCTCTGTGTACAGTACAGAACCGTATAAAAACAGTTATTTTGGTCATATAAGCTCTGCAAGTATTTATATTATGCTCCTTATGCATTAGTTGGTCCACAGTTCAGCCAGGCTTTTTCTCTGATCTTATTAAAAGTGACTGTGTTGTTTTTGGTCTTTTTCATTTCTGCATCGGCAAGAGCCGTGAATGCACATTTACCAGGATAAGTTACACCTGGCTTGACCAAGCCACGTCTGGTTTGACGTTTGTGCAACAGACTAAACCAGGATGAACTTAGTAACACAGGTTAAGAATCATTTTCTCTACATATCCTGGATGTCTTTCTTTTACTTCCATGCAACAGGCTGCAATTTTTTTCCATGAAAAGGTCATTAAAAGTTGTGAAACTGTTTGAGGTTTTGAAGAATAGTCAAATAGAAAATAATAAACTAGCTGTTTCAAATATAACCATAAAATGAAAATATTTACTTTGGTTCAAAGCCTGTGGAAGATTAGGAACAAACGCACACAGCACATGAAATGGAAATTCACTCCTTCAAATGTTATTCTCTGTTAAATTCACTCAGTGTATTGATATTAGGAATATTATTTATTCCATATTTTATTTAGACTGATTTAAGTGACTTATTACTAAACTGTCACATCGCTGTAACAGCTCCAGACAGGATGACTTAAAAAAAAACTCTAGGCAAGACAAGTTTATTTATACAGCACATTTCATACACAAAGGCAACCCAATGTGCTTTACAAAGGCATCATATACATTAAAATCACACAGAAAAGCTAAATGCATTTTCACCCTGTTTGGTTCTAACTCGAGGTTGTACCAGCTGACTGAGCCCTAAAGATCTCAGAGCTCTACTTGGTTTATATACTACAAGAAGCTTGATGTGGCTGCTGAAACTCAGGTCTGTGTCAATTAAAACTTAAAAACTTAAATCTTAACTTTGTTTTGTTTTCTGCTTTTGTGTTTTCTAAGTAAACGTGTTGTGATTTGCACTTCTGGGCCACCGTACAAAATACGTCCGGGCATGAAAACTGAATCAAGGGCACAACGCCACCTGCCGGCAGTGCGATGGCTTCACTGCATTTGCTTTAGTAGTAGTAATAATAATAATAGTAATAACAATAATAATAACAATAACGTATTATTATTGTTATTTTTATTGTTCTTCTTCATCAGTTCCACGCCTGAGAGGCAGCAGCAGTAGTAGGCTCTGGCTGTGACGTCGATCTGTGACGCAGGTTCGCCCTCACTCACCAGCCGAGCCCACTGACAGAAAACAGGTACGAAGAGAAGCACCGAGCGTTCATGATTTATGGAAATATGTAGTTAGCTCGCACTGTATTTCGACAACGGGTATCTGGAGGTGCTGGTAAGTCTCTTAAGCAAATAACGGCATAAAGTTGACAAATTGCAGCCGCAGTGCTCGTTTTTCATCTCCCTGTTTGAAGCTAACATTAGCCTAGCCAAAATGACGACGGCGGAGATGGCGGACGGTGCCCGTTATTTCCAGCTGCGGCAACGGTGGCATCTGATGATTATCAGTGCTCTTACTGCGTAGTTTGGTTTAAAATATCATTTTTGAATTAATGGACGGGATGGTTTAATGTAAAATGAGACAATGATGTCGATATTGAGCTGAAAACCTGAAGAGAAAAATGGTCGTGATAGTAAGCGGAAGGTAAATTTGCTGAAGTGCGTTTCACGTTGGTACAACAAATCCTTCAGTGAAAGTAGTCTGAGCCACAGACGACCCGGAATAGACGAATAACAACCAGGCTTCAGTCCCTGGGCTGTAATGTTAGGTTTTTTAGCGTTATGGTGAACTTAACGTAGCTTTTTGTATTAGTGAGCGTTACAGAGGTAACGCTTCGTATTATACTTTCAACAGAAACTGTTATACATTTTCACATTGCATTGTAATATCACAGCCCTCGAATGAATGCCGTGTTCATTTGTATCCTGCCAGCTTTGCTGTTAGCAGTAATGCTAAGAAATCTCAGCCTCTATTAGAGCATTTGCATGAAAAGTTACCTTGACTGCAGGGTTTGTTTTATCCTGTGAAACACTTCGAGTGTTATTGTTTTGTTTATATAGTGTTGTATAAATGATCTGATTCACTAATAAGTCTCAATTGATCAATATAAACATCCTTTTTTAAAAGCACAAAATATAATCAAATAAGTCAAATCCATCACTGCTTATCCTTAGATATTTCGTATAATAATCTTATGTATTTTTTCCATTGTATTATTCATGAAACATTCTAGAGCTACCTACCTGTCATTGTGTTTACTGAACGGGTTTGACAAAAACCATTAGGTGTATGTACAAAGAAACAGTATGACAAATTAAAACAGCATTTCTGTTTTCTGTTATTTTATTGTCTAGAAAGCAACTAACTTATGACCATATCTGTAACACTGATAGTTTTGAATTGGTAAATTAATCTCTGGTCTTCATTTAAGCATAAAATATAAAACACATAGACACAAATCTTAAGCTTAAAGGTTGGGAAATATCTGCAAATTTGTTTGGGTACCCAAAAGCAATCTCTCGTGACCCATCTGTGGGTCTCGATCCACTGTTTTGGGAATCACTGAACTCAGACTCAACTCGGACTTGAGAAGCAAGGTAATTAAGGCTGTGTTGAGTCTCATGACATTTTGATGAGATTGTAGACTCAGTTAAGAATAATAGTAATAATTATTAGTAATAATTTTGATTGATATAATGGTGTGCATATCACTGTTTTTGCATTCTTTATTCTTTAACTCTTAACCTCTTCCCCAACCAGAACAGTTACATGGAAATTTACCATGGGTGGCCATGATGATGATGTGCCATATGTTGTGAGTAAACAAAAACAAGATGAAGAGCTAAAGAACAAGCTGAACGACAGTAGCAGCCACTGGTGTGACCAAGAGTCCACTGGTAACAATGCCAAATGGGTCAAAGAAGGCCAGAACCAGCTGCGGAAAGTAGCAGAGAACCAGCAGGACCAGGACCACAACTGCAATATAAGCCAGAATGGGAACAAGGAAGATTTCCCTCATCTTAACACCACTCAGGAAGAACAACAGGGAAACGAGGAGCAAAACACGTCTCCTAAAATAGCTATGACCCCTGGTCTCAGTCAGGAGGAGTCCAAGAACATCCTTAATGAGCCACTCCTCATCGATACTCTGGAGTCCACAGAGGAAAAAGACAGAGAGAGAGAAGAGGATGGTAACGAGAAGGAAAATAAATCAGAAGAAGACAAGGAGACAACAGGTGATGCTGGAGGAGAGTCTGTGGTGGGCGAACAGAGCAATATGGAGTCCCAGAGAGAGGCCAGTGTTGGTGGGAGAAATGCCTGCCTCCTCTTCTCCAACATGAACGGGACACCCAGTGATGAGGAGACCAGCTGGCCTGTAGTGTCTCAGGATAACACAGCTGACAGCTCTCCAAATGGCAACAGAGGTAAACACTGAACAGTACATGGGTTTGATTTGTTTAGGGCTCACATTTATGGTTTTACAACATTACACAGGACTCTAAAAGCAATAGGAGGGCACAGTTTGCTCTGTTCTGTCTCCAGTTACACTGTTATAACCTCGGTCAACGATTAAACAACCTAGGGAGGCTTAGGATTAATGTAGCATATTGCACTCTGGTGTAACTCCCAACAGAGAAATATGCTTTATTCTAGAGATTTCCAACCTTTTTGATTACAAGGACTAGTCAGCAGTCTTCCTATTACTAATTGATCAGTACGGAGGAAGGGGCGGCGCTACAGATAAGTGATAGTTATCTACTGTACTGCTAATGTCAAAAAAGTAAAAAGCAAAGTAAAAGAACAATCCAACATTAACTACTGTAGAAAACCCATGGAATGAAAAACTCTTGATTATAAAAAGACAATCAGTTGCTATAACTATTCATAATAAATTAAAAATATACAAAACAAATGATTTATTGATTATTGCATGCATAAAAAACATCGTTCTGCTCCAAGGACAACCTTATTTGTGGTTCTTCTATTATCACAAGGTTGTAGCAGCAGCAAACATTTAGTGAGTGGACTGTGTGTGTTTGCAGAATTGATAGAATAAGAGTGAGGTTTTGAATGCACCTTGAAGCTGATTGGTTCTTATTTGCCAGAACTCTATCAGCTGCAATCACCAACACGTGCATTTAGTTTAAGGTTCACCACAGGAGGAGGGCGAGGTTCACACATCAGTCTCATAACAGAAATCCCTGTTGATACTTTTCAATAATGTTTGTTTCCTGTTTGCAGTACTTTCTGAAATTCCCCAAACAACTGCTAAAGAATGAATCTGCTTGGTGTTTACACCAGTGTGCCCAGTGTACCAGTGCACCTTTTTAGGTGTGTTAGTATGGATATAGATTGCTCCTCATATGGAGCTAAAACATTTGTTTCGACGTCGATTATCATTAAAAAATGCAGTATTCAAATTAAAATGTAATATATATTTATGAGTGTGATATTCAGTCTGCTGCAGAGTCTTGCCATGGTTTGGGACTTTTTAAATTCCCTTGTGATATATAATAAAAGTTAAATATTTCTAAGCTGCACAAAGAAGAATAACTCATTACAGTAGACTTTCTTCACATCGGAAGCTATGCTTTATTCTTTGGGTTAACACTAAATTGTTCACAAAGGGAAAATGTCTGCTGTGCACCTGTTTTTGCTAAATTTTGCTAAATTTGACACAATTAACCTTTTACTCTTAAAAAAAACACATACTCAAATAAATGCCAGAACTCTCAGTATAAAGTGATTCTGTCAGGCCTGGAGATACCTCCAACTCACAGGAGACTGTGATGGTGTTAAAGAAGCTGTTAAAGAGATAAAGAGTTTACACTGATTTTCTGACTCAATTCTGTTCAGCTCAATATGATTCAGATAGGATACTTTCAGTTACAATACCAATTTTTCTCCGTCTTAAAAGACTTGGAGAGCTAATTAGTGCAGTGGAAAGACTTAACTGTATGGATTGGAAATAATTTCTAATCCATAATCCATTCTTTGCTCTCTTTTGGGCATTCAGCCAAACATTTTGGTCAATGACACCAATGCAGTTGGTTAATAATAGTACATACATATTACAGTTTTATAGCCATGTTATTTACAATAAAATGACATGTAGAGCAGCTGTATGTAGTCAAGTGTGGTGTATTTTACCAATTTAATTTGTAATATATCAGCTCTGTTCACTGTTCACATCCATACTGCTTTGTTTTTGTTTGAAGACAGTTTCTTTCAATTATCTATTTTCCATATATAAATATTTCAGCTCATAATAGGTCAGAACAAATCTGCATTCATGTTTCCGTAGTTGTTTGTGGAGTTTTCAATGAGAAACAATAATGATGAAAAGGAAAAAATAAGCATTTCTGCTAATAACAGAAAAGTAAAACTAACTATGCAGAGCACTGCTTAATCATTTTGTACACAGCCTCTGCTAAATACTATAATGCCTTACTAAATACTCTTGGTAACTTCCATAGACAACAAATATAGAATGTTTCTACATTTAGGGATGACAGCTTACTGTCCATGTTATCAGTATACATTTTCTTTCACAACTGATGGTTGAATTGTGGCCAAAAAGAACCACTTGGGAAGTGAATGCAGGGAACTGCACATCTTTTTTTGTAAATGTCCTTGGTTCTGGCTGTCTAGACTAAAACACTGTCCATGAGCTTTCAAACTAAAATGGAGCTACCAGTGTATTGAGGCTTTAGTCTCAAAGTTTTTGCATATTTGGAATTGATTGTTTTTAAACATCAACCAAGTAGTAAAAATGTAGTTATCCCCTAATTATCCCCTTATTGAAGAAGATGGACTGACACACCAGTTCATAAGATTATTCATCACCTAAATTTACAACTTCGACCACACGTTAACACTTTTCCCTCTGCTCCCTGCCTTTCAGAGTCCTTCTGGGACTCCAGTGCTTTTGAGACAGACACAGATCTGCCCTCAGGATGGATGAGGGTGAGAGATACATCTGGCACATACTACTGGCACATCCCCACAGGCACCACCCAGTGGGAGCCTCCCTCTCCCCTCGGTAAAGTTGGTGACTCCATGATGTCCTCCAGTATGTCCCTGGAGACAACTCCCTGTGACGAGCCTGAGGTCAGTTTCAACACTGTTTTTACTCGTCTACAGAGACAGACTTGTTACTATTTGGTAGTAATTACTTCTGTTACATTTTCCAGGAGTCGTGGGCTCACCTCTCTGGCACAGATGAAGCAGCTGGTGAAGGAGATTTGTGGAAAGTAAGTCTTCAAAATAAAAGTGAAAAACTGTGCTTCAGAAGTTCAGTTTCAGGGCTTTTCCTGAGAAACACTGTAAAACTAAACACACAAGAACATGCTCATCCATTTGGTGCACAGAAAACACTGTCAATATGTTAGCTTCATGCTACATCTATTACAGAATGCACAGTTACAAAAACGTGGTGGTAAAACATAAAAATATGTTCAGGCTAATGTTTTTCTATGTCAAACAATAAAAATAAGTGACTGTGCATTAACTTATGTACAGAAGGCATTATTAATTTATGTTAAAATATATTATTGGTACATTTCTTTTTTTTACTTATTTGCATCAACATAAACAGTTTTGGAATTTGTTTTTGACCTATGTTTTTAATTAACCAAAGATAAATAAGACTCCCCCATCAAGATATCTGTACCGATAGATGGTGTACCGATAGAACCATTTCACCTCGTCCTGTTTTCATTCTATCAAAGTTGAAGAAAGCACTAGATTTCTCTATCTGTATACAAATCAACATCAGCTGGTAATGCATTTTATTTCTCATGACACTTTTTTTTATTTTTCCTTATTTATGATGGCCAAACTGAAGTAAAACTTGCTGCTCCACGCTCCTCATCTTGACATTCTCAAAAGCTTACATACTTTTTTTCTTCAGTGTGGCCTTAATGCTCTGTTGAAACATCATGTTCCTGGAATAAATATTTTCTTTATATTATCTGTGATTTCAGGAGGAGGGCGAGGTTACATCTGATCAAAGTCTAAAGGAGTTTGAAGGAGCAACTCTACGCTATGCATCCATCAACCTGAAGTACGTGCTGTTATAGCAGTTTGATTAGACGTTAGTGGCTGCTATTTCACTGACTAAACTTTACTAAACTGTTGTTCATATAGCTACAGTTGCTCCCAGACTGAGGAAGATGAAAAGTTCACTCCACTCTGCACCGATATAGAAACTAAGGTAAAGCACACTGATTATAAAAATGTCTCAAAACCAGAATAAATTTTAGCATGACTGCTGATCCTGAAAACAAAAATTTGATTTTTTTAGAGCGTGAAACTGTGGCTCTGAATTTCTCCATAATATTTAGGGAACCTCAAAGGATGTTCTCAACAAGAACAAGAGTTTGTATGCTTTCCTGGAATGAATATGTTTTCACACTCAGACTAATAATAAAAGAAAAAAAAAAACATTATCCTTACAGTTCAGCCTCCACATAATCTATTAATACCAACTGCAGTTACAGCCCACTTAGCTATATATGTAAGTATTGCTTAGGTTACTCAACTAAATGAGAGTTAAAGGTGAAGAATTTCTTCTAATTTCATGTCTCTTCACCTTCTCAGTGTTGTCCTGCTTTTCTCTACATATTGCATCTTTTGCACTTGCAGTGTTTTGCGGTGCGGTCACTGGGCTGGGTCGAGATGTCTGAGGAGGACATGGCACCTGGCAAGAGTAGTGTTGCTGTCAACAACTGCATCAGGCAGCTCTCCTATCACAAACACAACCTCCATGACACTGCTGGCATCTGGGGAGAGGTGAGAGGATTCTACTGTGACTATTCAATTCAATTCAATTCAATTCAATTCAATTCAATTCAATTCAATTCAAATCACAACATACATTATCTCAAGGCACTGTACATAGTAAGGCCAAAACTTTTACAATATTACAGAGAGAAAAGAAACCCAACAGTTCACACAATGAGCATACATTGTGTAAACCACACAGTCTGCTTTAATGGAGATGCATATAAAAATGCTGTTAATTTATTAACCTTTCAGATTGTGCAGGCTTTATTATTGGATGTGGAAGTAACTCAGGTCTGACTTCTTGTTTGTGCAAGTTATTTTCTTAAGAATGTTGTGCAATCTTAACTATTGATAGCAAATGGAAGTCACTTTCCATCTGGATGGCATGACGAAGCTGTCGCTCGGTGTGGACTGTTTAATTAATCATTTAAATAAGAAAAGTTGCCAGTGTCACCCTGTTTTAATCACACTACTATATCAACTTTTACTTGGGACACTAGCAACTGGCGTTTCATGGCGTAGATAATTCTGTGGGACCTATTGGTTTTCTCTAGGTTTATTTTCAACAAAGCCAAATGAACAGATATGGACGCTTCATTGATTTCTTTTCAGCCATAAGCATCACATTCCACATTCCCTTGTTTCAGCTCCTCGCATCTATATTTCTTGATTGCAACTGATGATCATAATATACCCGTTCCATTAAAGCCTTTTGCTTAAACCCACTGTCATAGCAACCACTGACTGCACTCAAGATGTTTTTGTAGAAGATAGAAGATGTTTTCTTTCAAAGTTGCTGTTCTTCCTGCTGTGTAAAATGGTGGACATCTACTTTCCTCTGTCTGTCTAACAAGGTCTATTATAGTAGTATAAACTGTCCCTAATCAGGACACTGTCTGTTAAATTAGAGACTTTCATACCATTTTGCTCATAGTATCTGCAGTCCCCACTTGAGGGAGCTCATGCTTTTTATTGCAGAATATGGTTTCAGTCATTGCAGGAGCTTTTTCTGTGAAGTCACAGGGAGTGACTTTGTCATTGTTGCCGCTTTTTTGTGGTGAACATCTCGACTGTGGATAGAATAGTTGATGCACAAGTTTAAACAAGTTTTAAATATTAATTAAATGAAATTAAGTGTTCTATCGTGTAATACTGTCTGTCTGAGTGTTGAAGTATTTTTTAATTGCTAACCACCATTTAACCCCTGAAATTAAGTGTTTGTTGGGGTTACTTCAGTTAAGTTCCTGTGACAAATTGGTACTGAAGCAGTCTGCCTTTAAGATTAACAGTAAAAAATGTACCCCATTACATCAATATCTTAATGGGGCAGCAGCAGCACAGATTATTGATAGATTAATAGATAGATTTTTTTAGTGAAGCTGCACATAGTAAAAATGTGTGTGTTTTGACAGGGGAAGGACATGCTAATGGTTCTGGATAATGACACAATGAACTTGATCGACCCTCTGGGCCAAACTCTGCTTCACACTCAGCCCATCGGCAGCATCCGTGTTTGGGGTGTAGGCAGAGATAACGGCAGGTCAGTATCCAGTGGGTCCTTCGTGAAGACAAAAGAGTGATGCAATTTGTTTACTCTTAAAGGAACAGTGTGTAAAATTAACAACATTTAATGATTAAGTTGCATGTGCAGCTGAATATCCATCACCACACCCTTCTCTTCCAATTGTGATGAAAAGTCTATTTAGCCTCAGTTACATTTAAACAAAAAAAATGTTTATATGGTATAATAAAAACAACAGTTATAGAATCAGGTGATTTTACATTTATTAAAAAGTGTCATTTTATGTTTAATTTATGTGAAATGAAAAATGTAATTTTACACACTGGACCTTTACAGAAGAAATTTGCAAAAAACATGCTTTGAATACTCTTTGAGTATCATTTAGTTGTTTATTGTGTGATATAGGCCTGCAGCTAATTATGTTTGTTATCAATTAACATGTTGATTATTTAATTGATCAGTAGTGTTGTCTATGAGATGCCAGAAACCATCTGGAATACTCAACATCCTCAATTGTCTTGTTTTCTCCACAATAAGTTCAGTTTACTGTCAAAAGAGGAGCAAAGAAACATGAACATGTTTATACTTAAAAAGCTGAAATCACAACTCTAACCAATGTAGTAGTGGATAAATCAGTCAATCATTGCAGCCCTTGTGTGTTAGTACTTCTTATCTTTAATTTATATTTCACATTTTCTCTTTTTGGAGCATTACATTTTTACCTTAGGAGGTTTCATTTTACCCCGAGTCAAGGTTTTTGTGTGATATTCCTCCCAACTCATGTGAGGTCAAACAGCCTTCTCTTCTCCAAGGTCTCTTTTCTGTTAGCTAATCTGCATTAAAATATTTATTCCTACTTTCATAATCTACAGCCTCTTGCTGTCATAAATTAAGCTTCACATTGCTGAAAATACTGTAGGAAAGCACATTGTATTATTTGTATGCTGTATTTATGGCACATTGCTGTCCTCTGCTGGATTGTCATGTGCATTACACACAAAAATAACACTCGATGTCTCCTGGTTTTTATTTCTTACCTGCACTACTGAATCTAACCATCATGTTTTTCTCTTTCATGCTGCGTTTCCCATCATGAGCAGGGAAAGGTATATTTAATTTACTTCTGCCTTGTTTATTTTATTATTTCTCTATTTGCAGTGGTGTTTGTGTTTGACTTGTGTGTACAGAAGTGCTTGTAATTGTTAAAAGTGGCATCACACATTTTTTGCTGTAATAATAATTCAGTATGCAATTTTGACCTTTCCCATCTAATTCCACCTGCAGGGACTTTGCATATGTGGCTCGAGACAACTTGACCCAAGTTCTGAAGTGTCATGTTTTCCGTTGTGACTCGCCTGCCAAGAACATCGCCACCAGCTTACATGAGATGTGTTCAAAGGTCAGCCATGATTGGATTTAATTTTGCTTCATAATGAATTCTCTACACACTGGACTGGACTCGGACATAATCAGCCATAGACTTCTCTAATAGAACTTCTCATATTTTCTCCCCAAATTTAATTTTAGATAATGATGGAGAGAAAAGCAACCAAGCCGGGATTGAGCAGACTCAACTGTGACCGAGATGCAACAGTCATCCCTGTTCAAGGTATAGTTAACAGACTTTATTTTAATGTCATCATAGCTCAAAAAAAGTGGAAACAGATAATTTAATGTCTCAATTTTTTTCCTCACAGAGTTCCCTGCACCTAAAAATGAACTCTTCCAGCGCTTCAACGTTTACTACCTTGGTTGTAAAAATGTGGCGAAGCCAGTTGGTAAGAAAGCTGTTGGAAAAAAATGTGTAAAGATGAATGTATTTCAGCTCCTTTGAAATTTGGTAAATAGTTTGTCCTCCCCATTTCAGGCACTTGAATAACTCTGTGTTGTTGCTTCTTTGTTTTTCTACCTTTCTCAGGTATGGATGTCATTAATGAAGCTCTGGAGTTGGAAGTTAATGGCAAAGACAAAAATGATTGGACACCAGTCTCTGTTAATGTTGCACCAGCCACTCTCACAATACTTTCAAGACAGGTAACGGGCAATATACTCAACACGTCAGTGACACGATTATCATGTTGCACAGCAGAGATTTAACCATTGACTTTCATTGGAAACACTTTATTTTTGCCTTTTCTGTCACCTCATTATACCCAGCTGTGACTGTAAAAGTGAAATACGTAAGTTCAGCAATTCCCAAAGCTTCCCTAAGCTTCAAATAAACATCACTTTTATGATTTTTGAAAAGGGCATTTAGAAATTGTTACTTTTTTTAGTTATAATTTAGAGGAAACATTTACATTTAGATAGTCTAGTTTAATAGCATCTTCACTTCACTGTCTAAACATGCACCCCTTACAAGATGGAACTGATATATATTAACAGGAAATAAAATCTAGACTGAAATTAAGATGTTTCATGGACATTTAAAGAGCGTCAACCAATAAAATTGCTGTATAATTCTATTTCTAGAATTCTAATTACAGCAACTAATAGAAAATTAGGTAAAAGACGTGACCACTTGATGAAAAAGCTGCAATTTTCTCTCAGAGTAGAAATGTTACAATACAAAGTAAAAAATTTTAATCTGTTGTACTTCACCTTTCTTACTTCAAGTTTCCTCTCGCCCTATGTCAGCTGGAGTTAGGCACCAGCGCCCCCCGCAGCCCTCACTGGAGGATAAAGCGTTAGAAAATGAGTGATTGAGAGTATGTAAATTTTTTGTGTGTGTCAATTGTGTTCATGTCCAGAATGAGGAGGTGCTGTCCGAGTGCAGGGTGCGTTTCCTGTCTTTTATGGGTGTGGGGAAGGACGTCCACACCTTCGCATTCATCATGGCTGAGGGTCCACGAGAGTTTACCTGTCACATGTTCTGGTGTGAGCCCAATGCTGCCAGTCTGAGTGAGGCTGTACAGGCTGCCTGCATGGTGAGTCCCACACAGAAAATACATGAGAGCTGATGAAGATGAAGCGATGATTATGTTTCCTGATGGTTTAAATTCATGCAACATCTGGATGAATGGGTGAAACAGCATGACTGTGGTGCTCTGTGACCCCATGATGGCTGTCCAATGTTCAAACGCACATTCAAATGTGTTGAAATTACCTTTTTTAAAATATTTGTCGTATAATTCGTTGTACTTTATTTTTACGGACTTGACTCCGATAATAGTAAATATTTTGACATTTTTTTGTTACGCCTGCTCTGACCTGGTTTTAACATTGAGAGATCTGATCAGAAATGACAGCTCCCACCTGGAATCAACATGTGTCCTGCATGTGTCTCCTGTGACAACATGGATCTGGAGTAGCTGTGTCTATGTACGTGTCATGATTTTTAGCTGAAACAAAATACCTCTACCTGTAACTCTAGTTACACTTTTGTAATATAGAATACAAATTTAAACATTAGAAAAAAGGTGCCATGTGTTGGTCACTGTTAATATTGTTGCAGTGACTTGAAATAAATAAACATATGGACGCTGACAAATAAAAGACTGATTAAAAAAAAATACTGGAAGACTACAGGAGTCCGAAGACATCAGGTGAAGGGTTGGTCTCTCACACATGCTGAGGACAAATCACATTTGTTATTATATATATCGATTAGTAAATAAATCACCACTATTTTGAAAATCAGTTTAAGTGTTTTTAACTATTAAAACTATTTTTTATGCCTCTAAATGTGAATATTTTTGGGCTTCTTTGCTCCATATAACCAAACCTAACCCTAACAATTCTTGGACCAAACAACTATTTGATTAATTGAGAAAATATACTAGTTTATAGCTCTACTTCATTTATGTTCTGGAACGTGGCCACAGTCGTTTAAAAAAAAAAATATATGCATATATATATAGTTTGCTAGTTTCAGGTCTGAACAGGGCTGATAAATTGGTGCTGTCAGATGTTTTTTTTCTTTTTTCCTTTCCTAAAATAGCTAAGATTGCACAAATTTAAATCTCACTTGTTTGCACATACACTCAAATAGAGCTGCAACATGGTTATTTTCATAATCGATTCATTTGTAGATTATTTTTTTGATTAAATAAGATCCAGATAATGCAGCGAAATGTTAATCTGTGTTCACCGAACCTGGAAATTAAGTTCTCAAATGTCTTGTTTTGTCCTCAAACAAAATCACAGAACTTGTTTTAACTATTGAGGAAATCAAGAAAACATTGCAGGCTTACGCTCAAGTGTGAAGTCAGTGTCTGTAAAGCACCATTTATGTTTTTGTTTTGTGTGTGTCTCTTTGGTCTTCTGTAGCTCCGCTACCAGAAATGTTTGGATGCACGTCCACCCAGCCTGGCCTCCTGCCTGCCCACGCCTCCTGCTGACTCAGTGGCTCGACGTGTCAAGAAAGGGGTTCAGAGTCTGCTGGGAAGCTTCAAGAGCTACAGGTCGGGTTCTCAATCCCCCTGAGTCAGAGAGAAGATGATGCAAAGTCCAGTTCCTCACAGGGTCCATCACTAAAAGCCCCTCCTCACTTTCACATCTCCTCCTTTTTCCGCCACACTTTCGCCTTATGACCCTTTCACTTGTCTAGTGAGTAATCTAGAATGAGGATTTGTTTCATGGGAAAATGTATGTGACTGAAAAAACTACATTTATTTCTCTTGGTTTTTTGGCTTTTATGTATTTTTAACATCTTAAATCTAAAAAAGCCCTGTTATCATTTTTGTTCCTCTGCTGGTATTCTTTCAGAGTCTTGACTATTTTTGTGTTTTAACAGAAACAATGCGATGAATGTTGGATGTAGATGTATAGTTTACATACCTTCAAAAAGAGATAGATAGGTCTCATAGAACTAAGGCCTTTGCACATCAGAAGTTTCCTGCTCCTTGTGTGCGGTTCATATTTTTCAAACCTGTATTCAGTGATAACCTTTCACGTCAGCAACAATGCAACATCTATTATTGGACCAATAATTAAATTAATTTTGTAGCTGTTTTAATCCTTCAAATATCATTTTTATTTGATAATTTGTAAAAACCCACAAAATATGCAGCGTTTTCAGTCGGGGATATGTCACTGATTGTTTTTGAACTACATTTAATTCTCACAATCACAACACTGCCACCTGCTGGATAACCAGGGAAATTACTTCTATGCCAAACAGGGGGAAATTTAAGGCCAGGGTGTCAGAATTAAAGCATAATAACTTGAACTGCCTGTTTTAATTGTGAGAGGGGGGAAAAAATGTTAATGTACTAAAGGTGAAGAACATAATGTCTTTGTAGCACAATAGCAAAGGAACAGAAGTTGAAATTGTTCATTATCACAAAATTTTTTTGCCAGATTCCATGCCATGTGCATATGCCGTATGCCGATTTTTAAAGAGAATGCGTAAAAGGACCCTGAGATTACATGAACTGTAAGCGTGACTGAACACCAGCTCAGGATCAATAGAAATCGACTAATCCACTCGTCTGTTCCCATGATTTTTCTCAGCGTTGATCTGCAAAGGCCTTCAGTCTTGTTTCCCTTTCCCCCTCAGTGCAATGAGCATCTCTAACGCTCCTTTTATACTGTCTACAGAAGGTACTGTAATACAGCCACTGTCATATAGTGTCAAGTATGTTAACTCTGCTTTTTTCTAAAACATGTCACTGCACCTCTCTCTGCCACCATAGGTCGTAATAGAAATGCCGCAGGCGTCTCAATAGTTTGCCACGTAGTTAAACGTCCCCAAACAATGTATTTTAGTCTTCCAAAGAAACGTGCTACGTTCATCTGTCACGTACCACCGATGTGAGTGTAGTGTGTTCCTCATAACATTTCTGCATGAACATTTGCAAGTTCAGTGCTAGTGTGCAATAGTCAGATTTTTCCGTACGGTATGGTTTGGTGACAACGGAAATGAGAAAGTGTATCAGGTTTGAGTGCGTGGCCACTGGAAAATCATTCTCATGTGATAGAAATGTTAATTATTAATAAAAAACTCTGGGTTCTCATACAACAATATAACTGAATAAGTACTGTAGAGACTCACCACAGGCTGCATGTTTCCGTAGCGTAGAGTTGTGGCTGCTTGAGACTCATCAATGTATCCTGTAAATTATGTGTGTGTGGTTAGAGGAGGCTGGAGTCCACGTGTTGTTTGACGTTACATAGGCATGTCACAGAGCTAGCGTTGGTGTTTATTGCAAGTTAGCAGTAGAGATTTAGACTTCTTGTCACTTAAAACATGAGAGCGAGTTCATGTTTGTGTATATGAGAAAACTAGAGATGATTTCTTTCAGCAGTGGTGCACATATTTTTTATTTTTCTTTTCCCTCGGCCACATTTTTATGTGTGTGGTTCCCCCGACCGCTCCGGTTAATGTATTTTTTATCATTTCCACACACAACAATTTAAAAGGCTTAAAAACATTTACATATTATTAGCTTGTTAGATTTACTTTTTATAAAGAAGAAAACACTAATTAGGTGAGCTGTATTTTATCTATGTCTCTGTGATCAATTCTGTCTGTAGCACAATAGTAATAGACATATTAAAGATGCAGTTAGTAAGAGGTTTTTGGGGGAATATTAATCTCTTGAGTGAAATCTGGCACAACATAAAAACAACTAACAAATTAATAGAAGTTAAATGTCCTTTTATTATTTTACTGAATTTATTTTTCACATGACATCAAAATACGGCCAAAATGAAGAATGCCCTTCATATTATGTTCTTTTTTGTATTGTTATTTTTTTAGGTCTGTCGTTTCTGTGCGAGTAAAACATAAATTAAATTAAAGCCATAAATGAAGCTATATATGGTTTTAGTCAGGATTCAAGACTAACTATTTTTGTATTAGTTGCACTGGTGCGTCTAACTTTTGAAACGGCACCAAATTTTGGTGCACCAAAATGCTTTAACACGTCGATTTCAGCGCCTCAATTTTAAGGGTTGCCTTTTTGTCATTTCCCATGTGCATTCATACTTATGTAAAATATTGTTATATTGTAAAATAATATTTTAATTTAAAGTATACCGTAAATCGCACACACACACTTAAAGGTGACATTGCTTTGCTGGTCAAAAAAATAACACACGTGATTGGGGTTGACCAACAGAAAAGGGTGTTAGCAAACTGTTACAGTAATATCTGCTGACTAAAACGAAGTTAGACGTTGGAAACACTCAAAAAAAAGTGGTTTCTATTTCATTTCATCTGGATTCTGTTTGTAACTTTAGCATTAGCATGCTGTGCTAGTATTGGCACAGTTGAGTGTGTTCAAGTTTCCCAGACCTCCAGCGCCATTCCCTGCAAAAACCTAGACATGATGAATTTTATCTGTATTTAATTAGTTTCTAATAAAGATAACAGATGCCCCCTTAATTTTTGCTTGCAAAAACAAACTGTGTGAGTTCAAGTTCTGTCAAAAAACGGTGAGGATTCGTATCAGTGTGCATTTATATGTGGTTTGAAGGAAATCCTGGCACCGGCATACACCGGTGAATATCTGGGTATCGTGTAGAATACACCACAGCTATAAGTCTGTTAAGCTTCATCTTGAATTACTTTCTTGCATATCTTGTTTGTTGCTTTTCGCACAACTGCCAATATCTGAGCCAATCAGAGGCAAAGACCCACCCCTAAAGTCAAAGACGTAGACATACAAATGTTAGGCGCACCAGTGCGACCAATAGAGAGGGTTTTGTCGCAGTCCAAAGATTTAGGTAAAAAACAGTGTACTGTACATTTAAAAAGTGTTGATCTTATAGATCACCTTGTGTTCATGTTGAATTTACGAAACACTAAAACTCTTACCAACTGCCTCTTTTATATGTATAAATGATAACACTAAAAAAAAAACTACATTGACTCGTATGTGTGTGTATATATATACGAGGCAGTAACATATATATATGTTACTGCCTCGTCACTTACGTCAGCTGTCAGTTGAAATTATTATCATTGCCTTTTTCCACCTTCAGTTTGCTTTGTCCAGAGAGTGGCAGCACTAAAGCCAGATGATTTAAAAAAAAAAAAAAAAAAACATTAGCAGATTAATTTATTTCTGTTTATGTAAATTAGGTGTATAAAATGTATGTACATAAAAGTCACTGCACAATAAATGTGAAAATATAACGTTTTATCTTGTTGTCTTTTGTAATTTGACTGAAGTGGATTTTAAAGCACAGGTTGGGTAAAAATTATTTATTCAAGTAATAGAAGTGTAGAATTTGTTTTATTTTCAGAGTTTTGCATACCAATTTGTCTAATATCTCAGCAGTTTTTTTTCCAGGTTGTCTGAAGCCAAGTGTCTCCAAGGAGATTTGTCTCCAAAAAGGCAGGTCTGGATCCTGAAAATGTCTCCACTTCAGGATTGTTAATGGTTTTATCTGTCAACCCTGGTTTTTTTCCATTAAAATGTAAAAGAAGCCACACACATCCTGTGTCTGGCTCTTTTGCATATGCATTAAACTTGCTGACATCAGTTTTACCATGCGTATTGACAGACCAGCTGCACAATACATGAACAAAAAAATAATACTAAACCTTCCTCCTCCTCCTCTTCCTCCTCCTCCCCCCCCCCCCCCCCCCCCACGAGTCATCTGTTCACTTCATCTCTGCACCGCTGCCCCCACCTGGTGACTTCAAAGGAAGGGAGGGCCCGGTTATTGCTTTGCTAAGAGATGCTGTGGAGATGAAAGAGGAGCAGCAGCAGCCACAGACGGGTAATAACCACCTTCACTGTCTCCACATGAATATTGCGAATGTCAAGCCAGCGGGTTGCGTCAAAAAGTCGCCCAGATCAAGACTCTGGCTGCCTTTTTTGAAGAAATAGAATAGTATTTCTTCTTCTGTTTGTAAGAATTAAAGGTATCAGAGTCAGCAGGTGTAATTTGCTCCATAATATTGTGTTTGTTTCACATACAACAGGTTTATATCGTAAACAAAATACTACTGCCTCTTTAAACGCCTGTTAGAATTCCTGAACAATGCGTAACACTGCTTTAAATATTATTTTTTTCATTGTCTTTGCTTCTTATCTGCATCATAGGGAAGATTCCATTTGTAGGCAGACATCAGAATTTCAACTGAGGCATACAAATAGTACTGGACATTTAGGACTGAGTACTTTTTTAACTGTAGACATATTGCCAGTTAGCTTGAGGGCACAAAATAGCATGTGGAGTGCTGTTTGTATTTCCAACTTCTCAACTGAACTGGAACTCGTGGGCGACGTCACCTCCAGTTTCAACGTCCGAGTTCCGATGTAAGTGGAAAGCGTTATTTTCCTCTATGTCTGCTTTGTTTTTACCAGATATGAGCCATTTCCTGTGCAACTCTACAAAGTGCATTGATCTTATGGCTATCAGCATAAATGTTTGTAGCAATCCTTACTCTCTAAACCTTGAGATTCTGTTCTGCATTATCTTAATTATTGATAAAAAGTATTTAAATGTGTTTCTGTTTTTTTTTTTTTTTGTTTTTTTTTTTTGCTGTATTCTATGTTTTAATATTAGTCTTTTATTCAGTATTTTTTCTGTATTTTTTTCATGGGCCTGAGTGCAATATTAAAAGACAAAGAGAGATTGAAGTAAAAGATTTATAACAGTAACCACTGTTACAGACACCACAGGGCAGAGCAACTGGTAATGTGAATGGGGTGAATCTCATTGTCTAAGAGGCATCACCCAGGTTAAAAATCTTGATTTTACCCACTTATTTTATTGTGAAAGAGGGTAACAACGGACAGATTTGCTTACATTTTTCACCACAGTGGTCATTTCCCAACTATTATGACTCATATTTACATTCAGCTTTATTAGGGTTATTTTTCTTAGTTTTTGCTGAAATTTATTTGTTATATTTAATAATAAATAAGCACTATGTGGCTAAAGACTCATGAATTGTGATATTATTCACAATACCAAGCAGGTTTTCTACTATGGACTGTGTTCACAAGTGATAATTGCCAGAAAATAAATCACTAATTATTCATAAAAATGTCATATTTTAAGCCTGATGTTGGTGGCTGTAGAACTTTCCGGCAGTTGATTACTGTGTCGGCTTTCATATCTTTCATATCTTTCATCTAACTTTGAAGTCTATTATGTATAAGGTATAGTATAAGTGTATAGTGTGGGTATAAGGGAATGCACAGTTCTCTGGCGAGTGAGTGAAAGCTAGTACCGTTGGTAACTCAACATCACATGAATAATGTCATTAGTTAATCCTAGGCTTTGTGTCTTGTGTTTGCATTACAGGTTTACAACCTGACTGTAAGTCCAACTAACCGTGTATGTGTAATAAACGTGGGAAAAGGACTTGAGTTGTATCCGCCGTGCTTGTTCTGATAACCCTTCCAGAGGGGAGTTTACTAAGCCCGGGCAAGTGGTTTGGTAAAAATCTGGACAGTGGCCACAGAACTACCACAATGCGATTGTAACACAATGCAGAACGTAGGAAGAGAAGCTAATTAGAGTCTTCAAATAGCTGTTGACTGTGAAAACATTCAAAAACTCTGCGTCACTGTAATAATTTTTATTTATTCAGCAACTTCTCAACATCTCCATTGCAAAGTATTTCATGAGGCTGCACGTACAGTCATAAAGCAACGTTTTGAAAAAAGATGTTGTTTACCATGTATAGTGGGCTGTAGCTCCTAAAATAGTTATAATAATAGTTGTGGTAATTTAAGTAACTAATTGTATTAATTTTTTACTAAAGGTGTTTTTGTTGGTTTGCCAAAAAACAAGCCAAAATCATTAACCAGTCATAAAAGCGTTATTTTATTTTATTTTATTTTTCCAAGTCTGATGTTAGTGGTCATGATGAGGAGGAGTCAATTAGAGTGTGAAATGTTTGTGGACTGTGATAAAACAGGTGTGGCTACACAAAATCATAATAATAATACGATTATTATGATCATAATGTCCATAAAACTGTAATTTTGTATTTTAATGTATTTAACACACTGCAAATGTAAAACAAAGCATTATATTGCAGCCTGAGAATACTGTAGTAGTTGTCTGTGATGAAGCATTTCCAGAAACACCTGAAGACACAAAATCATAATAATAATTTGTAGAGCACTTTCTTACCAGTGTTTACTTAACTGTATGGTAAATGAGGGAGTTGTAGTTTGTGTTGCTGTTGTATTTAATTGTTATTGAATATTTCTGTTTGCCAGTTTAATGTCAACAGCAGGAGACCAAAACTGAAAACTGTCCTGAGGGTTGGATTTATTACAGTGCTGTTTAATTACCACCTACTGTACACTGAGTCATTCTGTGACTACATAGACCACACTGCCGTTTAGGCTTGTATCTTTTTTTATTATTTATTTCTTTATTATTTGCTGTGTTCAGCTTAAATCCTTGTTTCACCTCGGCTGTCTTTGTTTGTTTTCCTGTCCCATGCGAACGCATGATGATGCAGTCCACATTTGCCGTGCGTCAATCACAATTTCCACAGGTCGGCTCATGAAGAAACTCATAATTGTTCCTATAGACTAATCATGCATATGGTCGTTTGTTTAATGGTGATTTATTCTGAGTAATGAATGTGTAGTGTTGTGGAACATTGCTTTTCCTCTCAGTATGGAGGAGACGATACACGTGCATGTGTGTGTTCTTGTATTTGTCACCTCTGTAAGACCTATTATGGCATAAACGCTGACCATATTTCTGAGGGGCTGGTTAGGTTTAGGGCTAAGATTTGAATTGTGCTTGGGTTCAGGCATTAACTATTCATGGTTAGATTTAGGGGTAAATAGGCTTTATTTAAGTTGTGGAAGTCAATGCAGACTCTTAAGAATAGCAGCGCTAACCTGTGTGTGTATACTAGTATATACATCTTTATAAGGACCAAAAAAAATATGGTCCTTTTAACCTTTAACAGCTTTTTCACGATTAAGACCAGGTTTTAGGGTTACAGTTAGAATTGGGCTGAGGTTAAGGGTTAGGTTTAGGCATGGGTGTGTGCGTGTATGTGTGTACTTGTTTTTGTTTCCTCTTAAAGGCATGAACACTGACCTTGTCAGTACCAGTAGTCCTCATGGAGACTGAAACCTGGTCCTAATGAGGCAGAACCTAAAAGTGAACTGGCTATGTTTATGGCTAAGATTTGAATTGTGGTTTGGATTATTTAGTAGCTGGTTAAGGATAACGCTTTATTTATGCTGTCACCACACTGTGTCCTAAGAAAAATTGCTGCACAAACCTCTGTGTGTTTGTACGTGTCTGTAGCAGGCTGTGAGGACTCATTTTCATTCAAACCTATCTTTATGATGACAATTTTGACTCATCCTCATAACTTAAAGGGGCTTTTTGAGGATTGGGAGTTGGATTTAGGTTTTAGGTAGGGTGGGGTAGGGCCACTCGAACCCTAACCCTAGGGAATGCATTATGCCTATGAGTGTCTTCTTTAAGTATGCTGTACAAGAATGTATTGTATGTCTGTGTTCTTATATGTGTATTTTTGTCTTGTCTTGAGGACAGAAAACCATAGGGAGTGAGGACATTTTGGGAAATTTTGTCTGATCCTTAAAAGTTTAAAGGTTTGGTTTTAGGCTTAGGGTTCGATTTAGATTTAGGTTTAGGTTCAGGGATTGGTATGGGTCTGCAAGTGTCCTCTTTAAGGTTGCTGTACAAGAATGTGTGTGTGTGCTGGCCTCTTCAGTGTAATCACCAGTCTCAGGCTGGACAGACTTCAACCTGGAATCAAGGTCTGAGGTGGATGATGGAAATCGATGAGGAGCGCAGCGTTTTCTGACTTATTCATGTTGCAGAAATTCACTTCTTACTACAAGGCTCCTCATTTTCTCTGCTGCCTGTTACTACATTTCAGCTGTGCATAAACTGAATTTTTTGGTTTCGTTTGGCCTGGGGTTCTGCTGTGATCTGTGCTTCTTGGTAATCAGGGCCGACGCCACAGTGTGCCGAGCTTTGGTCAGGGCCACAGCCAATCAAACACAACCGCGGGAGATGTTTCAAGGCACAACATGCAGTGTTGGATCCATTCCAAAGAAAAAGCTGGAGGAGAGAATAATATTTTTTTTACGCTTCCTCTACAGGGAGTCTCATAAGAGATGTTTCCACAGTCCGAAAAAAAAAAAAATCCGTAATGATATGAGGTGCATTAAAAAACATGGAAAGGCAAGTGATGGAGAGAAAATGATGGACAATACAGATGCCACACAAATGGTAGTACAGTCTCTGTAGTAATGCTCTCAGCTATTCACTGGGGATTAAGTAGCGTAATCTCAGAAACGTTCAGTATTTCATCCTCTAACACAGTGATTGCTTTGCCACAGGGAGAAACCAGCAGCCTACTGGTGTCTGGATAATCGCTTCACCAGCGGTTTGCCCGTGATTCCAGCAGCTCGGCAGTGGTTCAGTAACAGTTCAGTACACACACCGATTCTAACAAGAAGCTCCGCATTTATGGCTCCGTTGCACCGTCGTCGCATGCAGAAGCGTGTGATGATGCATGAAAATTTCGATCTAGATCAGAATCTGAACCATTGTTCAGGCCCCAAAACATATCTTTGAATTTTAAATTCCCTTTTAAACTTTTAAATAAATACAAATTCAAACCATTGGCAGATATCTGTGTGCCACTGTAAAGTATGGGGTGCCTCAAGGGTCAGTTCTAGGACCAGTTTTATTTTCTTCGTAGAGGCTTTTCCTCTATTTGTGATAGATAATTTAGATAAAATGTATACAAAATTGCAGAGGAAAAATGAGAGTTATTGGTGAGAATTCACCTACCACAGAGTAAATTAGCAAAACTCTACCAAGACCACTGAGTTTCCATATTGGACTCACCTCCAAAATCAAATGTTTTTTTTTTTTTTTTCTTCACTTGTGTCATTAACTACAGTACATCCCCCCAAAATATTCATTAAAATTAATCTCATCCTTTTTAAGTTATGCTGCTCAGAACCAAACCAACACATGAACGAAAAAAGTCAAATGCAGGTCAAATTTTAATATGTCACAATTAATTATTAGCAATGAATTAATATTTAAAAAGTGTGTTTACATCTGATCATTTCCAGTTTGAACTGTTACTGTATATTATTTGGACGCTGAATCTATAGCAATGTGCCATTTTATAGCGTGTTTGTTATGTAATGTCTTTGTCTTAAAAGCTATAGTAGCTGTGATAATCTGGGCCTGTAGTGGAGTTAAAATCAATATTTATCTTGATTTGATACATTTGATGTGAAGTAAAGTGTCACAAATCGTAAAATCGTACAAAACGCATCAACACTGTGCTAAAGTAAATGTTCTTTGCAGGTTAATTCCCACACAGAAGTTAAAAAAAAAACACCACAAAATACTTTTAATGTGAATTATTTATGCAGCACTTTAACCATATACAGAGATTACAGTTGTGGCAATTTTCTTTACAGGATGAAGTGGAAAAAAAGCAGGTCATAAAAAAAAACAATTCAGATAATCTATAAACATAAAAACAGAAAAGTGGATTTGGAAATCATAAATGGAAAAAAAAAGAGGTGATAGAGTTGTTTTCCTTCTTGAGAGAAGAGATAGAATCCGTTTCCTTACAATGAATAATTTCACAGTTGGTTCCAGACCTGTTTGCAAGGAATGCATTAATGGAAATGTGTCTTGTCTCTCACGGCGATCTTAATGTACTCACTGACAAGTCCTTTTGTTCGTGACAAATATACAGAACGTTACCCTCTCAGTCAGTCACTGCTATTAAAGTTTTTCCATCATAGAGTAACTGCCATGTGGAATCGCAAGTGTCACACTGAAAATGATTGGTCTAAAGTTGGAGTTTGGTGCATTAACATGTCACTGGACTCTGGAATCATTAGAGTTCAAAGGACAGACATCATTCACTGTGTGTGTGTGCTGTGTATTTGTTATATCTTTAGGAGCTTTGCCGGCATAAACATTGACATTATCAGGACCAGTAATCCTCCTGGAAACCAGAACCTCGTCCATTTCTGAAGAACTGGTTACATTTAGGGCTAATTATTTAAAGTGTGGTTTGGCTAAGGTTAGGGTTAGTCATTACCTTGTTATAGTTGAGGTTAAGCCTGCCCCACACTAGAGGATTAAATCTGACTTAATTTCAAAAACGTTGGAGATCACAGACACAAAGAACTATGTAACTGATTTTGTGTTTTAATTAAAGCACAGACTAGATCAAGTCAAGATGCAGGGCCGCACACTTGGTGCTTAATCAAACAATTTCAAGGAGGAGATTTCAAGGATTTGGGATCTCGCAGAAACTGGCATGATTTAACGTGACTTCAGAACATAAACAGACGTGGAGGTGGACTGTCAGTGTTGTCGGTTAACAGCAGTTGTGTGTGTACGCTTGTCGAAGTTACGGTTCTAAACAGAAGTATGCAACATCTGTTTCCTGGTGAACTGGCTCGCATTGGTTATCGTGAGGTTCTGCTCACACCACCAATCGTTGTTTCGGTCAGAAATATGAAACCATTTAATACGATTTAAAATCGGGGGGGGACTGATTTGTCCAATAACGTTAACATCTGGTAAACCCCCACGCTACAGGATAATTTGGCCAGATAATCTCTGCAAATCAGCCCAAAACAAGAAGGCGCCCATGATTGTTGGAAAGGCCAGATTGTGACCGAATTCTGGCCAACTGTCCTCTAGTGTGGGGCGGGCTTTAGGGATAACGCTTCGTTTAGGCTGTCCAAATGAATGGAAGTCAATGAAGTGTCCTAAGAAGACTAGCTGGGTGTACTTGTACATACATCATTGTGAGGCCCAAAAAACAACCCACAGGTCCTCATATTCTGTCATCCGTAAAGGGACTGTTAATGGGTTAAGCTTTGGTTTTAGGGTTAGGGTTACAATTGTGTTTAAGATACGGTTGAAATTGTTTCTGCTTATGAACAGCTTATGAACGGCAGAGTGTCTTCACAAAGAGTGTGTGTGTGCGAGATGATTGGGGTTACTGGTGTTAGTTGAAAATGACATGTCTCATTAAACGTCAGGATCAGACGTTCTCAGAGTGCTGCGGAGGTTGTAACAGACATAATTGTCTGGTGGCAAGTCATTAACATTTCATATTAGTCCTCTGAGGTTTAGATCTTGTTGCTTGACATTTATGGGAAATGGGCTTATTTACTCTCTTGGTGAGAGTGAGATGAGACGATTGGCACCACTTTACTATCTGTCAAATGCCGCGGGGCAGCTCAGCTCAGCTTATCCTTTCTTAGCTGTGCTCAACTTAGAGATAGTATGCTTGTGTCCTTGTTTTTGTTCCCGATTTCTCAACTGGAATCAAAGATGGTGTCACTACCGGTTCTGACCTTCTACTTCCAAAATTTAATGAAACACATCATTAGATTGGCCTAATGGCTGGAAACATGGAAACAGTTAGCTTGACTCTGTCTAGTTATACATACTAGCACTTCTAGAGTGTAATTAACATGACACTGTATCCTGTTTTTAAAATTAACCGTATCTCACCACAAAAGCAGTTATTTATCATAGATATTTGATGCTAATCCCAAACTTGAGAAATTATTGAGTGATAATTAGCTATCTCGATTAATAGCTAGCAAGCTAAAGAGATGTATGTGACAGATTACAAAAGAGAAAAGATAGATAGATAGATAGATAGATAGATAGATAGATAGATAGATAGATAGATAGATAGATAGATAGATAGATAGATAGATAATCGAACAAAACATAAAAACATAGGAGATAAAATACAAAAAAATACAAACAATAAAGTAAGGAGTCCCATAGGGGACATATAGGGAAAAAATAATTTATACAAATATGTATCTGAAACATTAGCTCTGTGTTGTTGCAGTGGATTTTTGTCCACTCAGACATAAAACACTTGTCTTGCAGGTTGTAATAATTAACACTGAGATTAATTTACTTTGCAGACAAGTCTCTTGGAGAGGACAACAACAACCTCCAGCCCGGTCTCCCGCGAGTCTCTCCACACCAAACTGACGGCCCAGACCCTCCAAACGCACACTGCGGTAAATTGCATCATTACTTTGCAAATTTGCTCAAGCAATCAACTCGATTTCGCTCGGGGAACCCGTCTGACAACAGGAATGATTAGAATCCTGGGTGGCTCGCCGCTCGTCACTTGGGACCGAGGTGAGAGCGGAATTACAATGAAGCCTGAAATTGCGTGTGTATTGTTACTTCCCTGTGTTCCTGTCCCCTTTTCTCCACCCAGCCTTCACCTCATGCCGGCGTCTGTCGCTTCTATTCTATCCTTTGGAGATGTACTAACAAGGTGTGACCGTTGGTGACAAAGTCAAAGGTCAGTTGTCTAGAATGGGAGACTCGAAATATCTCATGTGCCATTTTTTATCATGGAGCTGATCTTCCGTCACCAGAGTGTGAAAACCTTTGGTTTGGAAGATGAAATATGCTAATTATTGTTAAAAGCAAGGAGGGGCAGAAGCAGAATTTACCAAAATTTTATGTAACAGACCAAGTAATAAATGAGGTATTTTGCTCACGTTATCAGGAACAATTTATGTCAAAGGTGGCTCAAACCTTTACCCTTGCAGGGCCAATATTTAAAATTACGTATTGTTTTGTATTGAAAATTCAAATCAATTTCACATGGCCCACCACTTTATATCAAGTTGTGAGTTATCGCCATTTGTTTTTGTACATTTGTAGAATCATTTTGCATCGTGTATATGTGTGGTTTTTTTTTTTATATTGTGAATTATGTTTTCACACAAATACCGTCATAGATATCAATACTGCAAGATCATAACGGAATATTCTGATAAAGTTTTAAGCTTACGCTACCTGCATATCTCCCATGTAGGTAGTCCATTGTGTGCTTCAGTGAGAATATGGTGGCCATAACTGCCCGCGTTTGTAGAGGTGACCCGGCCGAATTAAACGTATTTATCTGAAGTTTGATACATGAATGTGTGAGTGAATGGGTGAATGGCAAAACTGTAGTGTAAAGCAGCTTTAAGTGGGCAGTGTATATAATACAGACTATGTACCATTTACTTGATATGGACCTAATGTGTAAGTGTAGTGTGTTAAGTGAATTGACTCACAACCAGAAGGTTGCTAGTTTGAATCCCCATCCAACCAAGGGACTTGTTTCATGGAGTTTGTATGTTCCCCCTGTGTGGATATGGGTTTCTTCTGGGTTCTCCAGTTTCCTCCCACAGTCCACAAGCCTGCAGAGGTTAATTGGACACTGAGTTCACCACAGGTGTGAATATGAGAGTGAATTTTTGTTTGTCTCTGTATGCTGCCTCTCCAGTGGACTATGTCAAGTGGGATTGGCTCCAGCTCCCCACGACCCTCATGTGGAAGATAAAGCAGTGAACAATGAATGAAGGTTTGAACAGAAATTCAGGAAAAGGTTCAGGTTGACAGCCATATATGCAGTAATGGTTCACAGGAAGTGATTTAAAAGAGAATATATCTTTTATCATTTTATTTTTGAAAGGATTTTCAGAAGGAGAAGCAGATTATTTGAGGTCCCTGTAGGTTTTGGAGAAAATATGTTAGCGTGACCCCTGAAGTAGCGGCAGAAAGCAGAGGGCAGCAGCAGGAGAGGAGGGTTAGTGGGGGGGTGGAATGACCTGACGGGAGCCGAGGGGAGGAGAAGCAGGCTGTTGGTTCTCATTTCACCCTCCCCATCTCCCACTAGGATTGTCTGAGACATAGATAAATACTGCCAGCGCTGCCATTTATAAGCTGTGCAGCAGACACAATTTCACCCATTACTCGACTGACTGAAAAGACCAACAGTCCACAGCATGCAGAGCATTCGAGCTCAAACTGCCTCTGCTTCTTTTACTGCAACGCTGTTCAACAGTGAGGGGCCTGCTGACACCGCAGTAAAACAGGGCGCAATAAAGTTGTGTTTTTATTTTGTTTTAGAGCATGACATCTTCCATTTTCATCATTTTTCAAAAAAAACATGTCACCATAGACATTGCAACTTTTTTTACAGAATGTCTTAAATTGTCTTTTCTCTTGTGGCCTATTTTCTTGTCTCATTTTAGTTTAAACCAAAACACAGACACACAAAATGTATTAAATTACCCTGAAAATAAAAAAAAAAGACCAGAACCTTACTTAAAAAGAAAATGGTGGCAGTCATTTACAAAAAAAATGCTTTATAAAGATAAAGCAATAATACAATTTTAAATAAATGTAAGTTATCATTATTATTATTATTATTATTAGTTTTTGCCTATCTCTGTTTTACTTTTTGTTCTTTTTATGTTTTGTGTACAGTATAAACATATATTCTTGATTAATTTTCTTCTGCTGTTGCTGATTTTGTTGACAGGAATATTAATGGCCCAATATTTATATTTATTTATTTATTTTCTTAAATAATGCAACTACAAACAAAATCCAAAACCTGAATGAAAAGGAGCAGAGAGTAAAACATTTTTTAAAAACAACCATATTTGACAATATCATTCTACCAATACTGATAATGATGTAATAATAATAATAAATAATAATAATAATAATTTAAAATAAAAATTAAATATTATAGATTAGTTTCTTCAACTCATGTTATTTGAGATTCAATCATTAATTGAAACAATTTCAGAAAACCCAACATGACACTGGGCAAAATATGAAATCTGAGGCCTCAAAATGTCAAATCACAAACCACTGCATGATGTCATAATGGCCAACAATGACACTAATATAGACAACATTTGGTCTTTTAATGAGATTTGTTGAGAGAAACCATGTGGACTAACCCTGTTTTATCTTTGGGATCTGCATCACATTATCGATTCCTGTGGATTAGGATAAGAGTTTCAATCTGTCCCGCTGTGAACACATGAATACAAAGTGAAAACAAACAGTCTCTTTGAAACACTCTTGGCCCAGGCACCCGTTTAAATACACAAACGTTTCAGAAACAGTGTTGTGACATTAAAGGTGATGACATCTGTGAAATTTCTGCAATCCTGATTCCAAACAGTGTATTAACATGGTTGCCAGATTTGATATATTCCAAATAAAATAATAAAGGTAGTACCTATGGTGCATTCCAGGTACATGGATAGTCGGAACTGGGAATGACCAGTTAGGAAGTTGGAAAAAACATGGATGCCAACATATCTTGTATTAGCGCAACCAGTCTTTAACAACTCTCTGCACAGTATTCTGTTTGCACAAACTGGGTAGCAACATGTTCACGGATAAAAATGGAACATTACCATGTGTGTGACGGACTTTATGTGAAACAGATAAGACAGAAGTGCATTTAATAGGAAAAATTTGCAGTTTTTTTTTACCAATATTGTGAGTGGCAGCCATTACGGATTCCTATGTCAGGGTTTGTGAGGTTGCTTTTACTTTTTGAAGTTGGAAATTCTGACTTTAATTAGAACACAGCATTTGTTACTCTCAGTTTGCTCATTAGCTGTGTTGTTGTGTGTGTGGCAGTGGGTGATGCGACAGACCAACAGAGAAAATTGAAATTCACTGTGTGAACATAGCTACTGGCTGTACAATTATCAGTGAGGCAAATATTTCAATTAAACGTGTTTCCTTAATCTCTGGAGATGTATTATGGTCATTTAATGCCCTAATATAATGCATTTCTTACATATTTCACATTTAAATTACAGATACAGATACTAACAACAGCAAACAGGATCCTTAACACACTATTTTTGTGTCCACTGGTTTTTAAACACCACATGTTTTCCTCCTCAGACTCATTCAAAGTCAAATTACTCCTTCAAGGCCTGCCAGTAATATGGGTTAATTGTTCTGGATGGCTGGATCACATCCAAGCAGTTCATCCAATTTCCATTTAAATTGAGCTATCGGAGCGTGACACTTGGCGACGCCTGGCTCGGTGCTGTTGCAGACAGGCGACACCGGTGCACTGTGGGCTGAGACGCGGAGAAACCTGCAGACTCAACTCACAGCAAATCAAAAAAATACTCTCTCAGAAAACTGCATATACCGTACATGCATATGTGCATACTGCTGCACAGTAAAGCAACAGAGGCTCCTTTAGTGACATGAATACCTTCTGTATTCAGAACGCTTCAGATAGAATCCTGTTCTGTGTCCCTTTAAGTCATAGGCATCATGGACACCTGTGATTCCACTCGATTGTTAGAAGAATACTCTTTATACTGTTGTATAAACTTCATGAAAGCCATTAGTATTTTAAAGGCACTGTTGGTGATAAATTGTGTCAAATTAATTTCGTGATCTGTGACCGTGACAGTGGGTTTAAAAAAAAACCAGGCTGATGCATGTGGACTAGTTGAATGAGGACTTATTATTGAATTAGTTAAATATAAAAAGTGTCTATTTTCTAATGTGTGAACTGATTATGAGCCTAATTATTTCCCTCACACTGTCCTTGTTTTCTTTATATCTTTGTTTTCTTCTTCCTTTAACTGTGTGCATGGAATCAAGGCAGGGTGAATAAGCCATCATTTCATTATGCTATGCTAATGAGGGAACAAACTCTTTTTATGTAGGGGGAAAAAAAAAAGAATTCAATCAGAAACACCACATGACTCTTTTGTCACCTCACCTTTTCGTTCTTCTATTGAACTGGAAGTCAACACGCCCCCTGCTGATTGCACAATTACATTACAGGATGTGGCAGCTCAAAATTACAGATGTGCTCTGATGAGGAACACTTTGGTCCCACACTTTATGTCTGAATATGAATTTCTGTAGTACCACTACTGTTGAACAGCAGCGGCTGATAATAGAAAACTGAAATGGATGTCATCTGTGTAACGAGAAAGAGACGACACAGAATTCTTTGGATTTTTTTTTTTTAAATTTTACGTTTGACTCTCATTATCCTGTTTTGGTTAAAGTTTTTGTCTTGCATTACTGATGTCTTTCTTTGTAGTTTTTTCCCTGTTGTATATTGTATTTTGTTGACTTTACTTGCTATTTTAATTTAGATCAGTGCTTGTGTCTTGATCCAATTCGGTCTAACTTCCTGGTGTGTCTTGTTTGCCAATTACCATCACCTGTGTTGTATTAGTTCCACTCCGGTCACTACATCGTTTCCACTCATCTGCCTCATTGTGTTTCCAGCCTTTCTGACCTTCACTTTTTGCCTTTTTTATATTCCAAACACTGTATCACTTCATCAAATTTGGAGTTTTTGCCTCAGCCCTGTGGGTGTTTCCCAAAGTCAAGGAAGGGTGCTCAAACTGCTGTGTTTCAAGGATGTGTCATCAACCTCAGGCAGGATGTTTGAAATTTTGCATTAAATTGAATCCTTCCCACAGAGTCTTTACATAGATGCATGTCGTGTATCCTCTGTGCAGCTAAAGTGCCCTTGTTTTGCCACGTGGAACCTTCTCAGTGATGTTATAATGCATTTGCCAGGGGTTTCCATTTATGTGTTTCTAGAATGCGAGAAGAGGAGTCTTGCTTTGACTTTGAGAAACACTGTTTGTGAGTTGTGCTACACTTGGTGCCAACTTTGAATCGCATGCTATAGGTTCATCGTTGATTTAAAAATTCCAAATCCGATGAATGTAATAGTTAAAGCAAGGTAATGCACGAGAAGGACAAACTGCATTTTTTTTTGAGTCACCTTCCCTTTGGTTACTAGAATAAAACAGTATGCTATAGTCAGGGTCGATCTAGACCAGCTTGTCTATTCTCGTACAAGGCTTAAGGTCTTGTTGAGACAAAAAGCCACAAAGCGAGGATACCCTGGATATCCTCCATTGCTGTCCTTTGTGTAGTGTTCGTGTCGTCGTATGTTGTCGTCACACTGGTACGACGCAGCCATCGGGCGCTGTTCTCAGTCCAAACCATACCATACTGTACCAAATGGTACCCTGATGGAAACACAGCATTTGGCTGCATGTGGCACAAATGAGATATGACCCATGCCAGTGTAAACAGTGTCCCAGTGGTAAATGACATAAATACACATGTAAACTATCACAAGATCACAAGACTCTCCTTTAGCTGGTGCAATGGAGGACTAGGACTCAAACCAGTGGACTCAGATTGAGGTTTCACGTCTTTTAAGCCTTTCAGGCGTCATAGTGACAAAGCTTTAATTTCCATTTTGGCCTATTAACCATTTTCAGGTCAGTAGCCAAGCCTACCCACATGGTTTGTCTCCCCAAGAGTTAAAGCAGAGCTTGGCAAATCTGGTTGCTTTATCTCCCTACAGTTTCGGAGTACATCCATGTAAACATCCATCCATCATCTACCTCTCCTCACTGTTAAAACTCACTGACATTCCACCCCCTTCCTTCCCCTCTCCTGGCCATGTACATTAGAACTGGTGAGCACAAGTTGTGGAGCCATGTCCATGTCCAGTCAGCATCTGTTTTGCATGCTGCTTTTCAAATCTTGCCTTTTGTCATGAGACCCTAGACTTTTCAAGACCTCCTGATTTTTAGCACTCTGTGTCTGAGGACCTAATCTTGCAAGACCTTCTGTTTCTGCTAACAGACAGTAGGGGGCAGTGGAGACAACCCGCAATCTCCCTGCAACAAGACATTTAACCATCACAGTGACCCTGAAGCTGTTAAATTATGGTAAAAATCCTGCATTGTTCAACTTTAACCAGTGTAAATGTGGTATCATAAAACATATATAGGCCACGATATCAGATTTGGGCAACAAGACCTGCAGTGTAAAAGCAGCCTTTGTCTCCACACATCAGCGACGCTGCTCTGTGCTCTGTGGATCAGCTTGGATGGCTTACATCAGTCATTCTCCAGCTCGGTTTAACTTCTCATAAAATCCACACCATTCTGGGGCATCGATTTGTTCACTTCTAGAAATGGGCCCCATGTCATGCATATTGTTTCTAGCCTGAAAAGGAGTTGGCCAACATCGGGTGTAAATCATAAACTCCCATTAACCGGGGGGGGGGGGGGGGGGGCCCCCGGGGGGGGGGGGGGTCCATCCAGACACCAGCTCTTTCTCTGTCTCTGTCCTGCTCCTTGTCCTGGGTCAAACCATTTTCTCTCCAGTTTCGTTTTGATGATATTTTCTGCAACCTTAGCAGACCCTCCATCACTGTCTCCACTGTCAGAGGGAGGAGGATTCTGGTTTGTGAACACAATGATGGCAGGTATACAACATTAAAACGTTTAACCAAGTGGAGGAGCAGCATGACCCCCACAGGCTCGCACTCTCACTCGGGTCTGGATGAGAAAATAGAGGTCAGATAACACTCCAACACATTATTCTGAGACTTTAAACGACACACAGGGTAGGGAGGGAGGGTCAAATTTGACATGTTTCCTCATTTTATAGTTGTCTCTTTAATTGAGTTAAAGGGTCAAAAACATAAATGTTAAAGGTTATCTCTTTAGCGAGATCTAGCCATTTAAGTTTATTTGCTTGGGTTTTAAGATTTTTGTCTTGAGGTTAAATTTTGGTTTGCTTTCCTGACTACGTTCTGATTATAAATCAAATATAAATCTGAGCCAAAATAGCATTTTACCCTGTGTTTGTGCTGAACTTAAAGAAACTCTTCAGGCTTTTTGGAAATGTGGTTGTATGAGTTATTGACATGTCATCTAATTGATGACATGACATGTCAGGGACTCGACGAAAAAATGATTTTCACCTCATGAAATGTACACCTGCTACAGTCTCAGGCACCGTAGGAATATGTTTTCGGATTCTTGCCCCCATTAGACAGCAGCCTCCACCTGGAAACTTAAGTTTGTAAAGTGCTCGCTCTCCCACATTAAAGTCCATAGAGAAAATCAGTGATTTTTGCTCGCAGCGACACAGGAGCTGCCTTGTGTGGTAAGTTTGTGTCACTGTGACTAATCTGAACAAATGCTTTCAAACGCCAAATTCAAAAATCAACACATTAAAACTTACCAATGGAGGCAGCAGTGGATCAATAATTCCTGTGTGCAGGTTTACAAACTTCAGTTTCCTGCAAGAAACTGTGGTTCAGTGGCAAGAAAAAGCAGGAAACACTTTCATCAGCTATTGATGAAAGTGAGAGTTAAGCAGGTGTGGATTTTATTTAGTGAGCCTAAAATGTATTTCACCTTCTGCCACTGTTTGCAGCTATTTTATTACTATGAGTGTCCTGTTTCGAGGCTAGTTCCTGAACAGTAGAAGCTCACAAAGGTCATTATATTTCAATACAACCACACAGAAAGCCGTGGCCTTAGTTTCAAACTTCATCTCAAACACAAATCTAACCAATTTTCAAAACATGTTCAGAAAGATTGCAATATTTTCCTAAACATGTTTCACTTTTTTTGTGTGATTTTTGTTGAATTCACCTCATATACTGCAGATTTAGATGATGTTACGTTTGTCTTTCATTTGCATTTGCGTAAAAATACCTAAAAAAAAATCAGTCACACTCTACAGCGTGTGTGTGTGTGTGTGAGTCTGTGGAAGGCACAGTTTGAACCAAAGTCAGGTTCTGCCACAGCAGCCGTTCCCCTTGAGCTGCCCTTGACTTGAACACACGGAGCCTGAGGCAGTGGGCTGAAGGCTGGGCTTCCCCCCCAGGCTTCCCTCCCCCAAGGACACTCAGTGGGCTGTCTTCCTGACTGTCTGCCTGTAAGAAAAAAAAAAAACATGTCCATATACTTCCATTGTTCTGAGCTCTGATCTTCACACAGGTTGCTAAAACAAAGCCCTCTTATTAATATTTATAGCTTCTCTGATGGGACAGGATCAATGGAGAGAGGAGAAAGAGAAGAGAGTGCGGCTGAATAATCATCATCATCTACCTCCAGCCAATCTCTTCTCTCTGAAGTGATGTTTCAGAGACGAGTTCATTGTGCGAGTGGGAGATGGAAATCCGATGCAAGCGTTAAAGACGAAAACGTCTCCTTATGTGTTTGAACGTGAGATTATTTTTCTGTCTTTGCGACATGCTGGCTGCCATTTTGGTAGTGATGTTATAGGTTTCCCACCTATCAATAGTTTAATTCACTCACTGGCCACTTTTATTAGGTACACAGGACATATTATGAAATGGCAGCTTGTCTTCTGCTGCTGTAGCTCATCTGCTTCAGGGACGGGTCATACTCTTTCTTCTCCAGACTTTGCCCGCATTTGTATTTCCTTGAATTCTTTGACTGCTGACTCGTACATGTGCAGGACCTGGTGGACTTCTACAAGCAGGTTTTCAATGGCAACCATCCGTTACATTGTCTCTTTTGCCCAAAATAAGAGCACCTCCAAGTGGTTAGCATCGTTGCCTCACAGCAAGAATGTCACCTTTTCAGATCCCAGATCCCGGACTTCCTGTGTGGTGTTTGCATGTCCTCCCTGTTTGTGTGTGGGTTCTCTACGGGTTTTCCGGCTTCCTCCCACAGTCAAAAACATGCAAGATTGGGGATTAGGTTAATTAGACTCTACATTGACCTTAGGTGTGAATGTGAGAGTGAATGGTTGTTCATCTTCAGGGTGTACTCGGGATTGGTTCCAGCTCCCTGTGACCTTCTTGTGGAGGATAAAGCTTTAAGTAATTTAAGAGCATAATTTGCAAAATTGACATCATTTTCTATTGACAACGACCTGAGACTAGTAACTCAGGAAGATGACTGATCACACAAAAACAAGTCTAGTTTTTATCATATAAAAATTTCATCCACACCAAAACAGAGTTTTGGGAGCCCAGAGCATTTTCACAACCAATACGCTACTTAAGGAAAACGATTAAGTCACCTCTCTCTTTCTCTCGTGTCCTTGTATTCGTTGTCGCTTATCTTCCTCGTCCTTCCTTTCTTGTGTTTGGAGTTTGTTAGGTCTTCCTGACTTTCACCAGTGTGTCTCTGTTTCTGTGATAGATTGTAATGAATACATCTTCACATAAAGCCTTATGTTAAAAAACAGTTTTGGTGTTGCAGAGCTTCAGAACTTACAGGCCGGACATATGTACGACAGCATTTAGAGTCATTGTAGGGGTTTTCTGTGGAAGGAGACATTTCCCGATGATGACGCGTTTAAGGAAAACTTGACCAAGAAAAAGATTGAGCTTTGTTCCGTTTCCATATTGATAGGGTCTAAATCAAATTGAGAAGTAGAAGTAGAAATTTTATTGACTTACATTCAAATTGACCCTTTTTTTTTTTTTGCAACCAGCAGTGTCTCCCCCTGGTGGCTACTCAATACATTCTTACTTCCTAGTTGGCCTCATCCAGCAAACCAGAGAACTGCATCCATTTTTCTATGTGTATGACACACTCTTCTGTATATTTGCCTTCATGAATGTAAGTACATCCTGTCCTTCTGTAGTGACATCTGTTTTAAAACCTCAGCGTATGTTTCCTCACTCTGTTTGACTTTCACATGCCATAATTTCATCTTTTTTTGCCCAGCTGTAGATGTGTGAGGGAGCCAGAGATAAGAGTGGATTTGTTACAGACCTCTGGTGTCTCCATTGGCAGGTCCCAGCATGGTGGATCTCCAAGAAAAAAAAAAAAAAAAATCTGACAGAGACTGAGACGGTCTGCTCCGCGTCAGGTGGGCACGCTGCCCAGTGCTCAGTAAGCGAATTAGGTGGGCAACGCGCCCAACACTGCCTCCTCCTGACTGACAGTGGCCCTGCTGAGCGCTCTTTAGCTGCACAAGGAGAAAGTTATTAATCAGACATATTGGCTTCTTCCAGCTTCCCTTAGCTGTGCAGGAGGAGGGAGGTGGACGCGGACCTGGATGTGGATGTGGGGAGACCTGGCTCTGGTGATGAATGCTCTCACTTCTGCACATTTCAAAAGTACAGTTTATCCATGAGGAATGGAGCAGCTTGTACACTGGGCTGAGGGGAAATTGCATTTTTTTCCTTTGACCTGTAGCCGGGGTTGCCAAGGTTGCCCTTCGAGGTGATGAACACGGTACAAATTAGAGGAAGAGGCCTTTCAATCTCAAGAGCATCACCTCTAAAATTGTTTTCCATCCTTGCTCCACAGTCCCATCCCTGATTCTCTCAATTTCCTTAATCTTTCTCTTTCTCTCTGTTTAACCTGCTTGTGTATATATATATATATATATACGTATATATATATATATATATATATATCTGGGAGGTCGAGAGGGCGAGGACAGCATTTGCAGACTGTGGAACAAAACCCTGACTCAGCACAGTCTTCAACACAGAGCACAGTGTGCAGCAGGAATCATGAAGCCATGCAGATTCACAACCTTGACCCACCAGCAGATGTGTGTGTGTTTGTGTGCGTGTGTGTGTGGGCATATGGTGTTTTGCTCAAACAGGATTAGACTGAGCTGCCCGTACATTATTGTGAAAGGCCAGGATAGTGCACAGCAGCAGATATACAGTATAGTGGTTTGCAAATCCTTACGTCACCACTAATGACCATTAATTAAAATGTTTCTGTCTCTTTTTGAAGATACACCCGTTGATTATATATATAGAAATGACAGACATCGTCCAGTTGTAAAACGAATTCCTATTTCAAGGCCTCGGAATTTTGGATTTTTGATTTCACCTGCATCATGAAAGTTTTTGCAACCAGAAATTCAAAATAGTGGGCTGAGCTCCACACACCCGACTGTCGCACTTTACTAGCACTGCACGCTAATGTGTCACAGTTCTGAGTGTAGACCTTTTTGAGCGTTTTCAACTAAAGTCAGCAGAAAAAAAAGAAAAACTACAACATATTTTGTGTATTCCATTTGTTGTCCAACTTAGAACCTCACACGCCCTGAGTTAGGATTCCAAGATACAAACACTACTACTTTTAATGCCATTTGCACTTCTGTCATATTTGTTTCACAGTAAGTCAGTCGTACACATAGTTCTGCTTAAGTTTCATCTGGATGTTGCTACATTGTGTGCGCCAAATACTGCAGAGAGATTGTTATTGACTGTTATTGCTAACAATGGCTAACCATGTTTTTTTCTTTCTGGAACACTCGGAACTTGTTCTAACTCCTATCTCCAAGTTCGGACTTCCAAGTTCTGGTGTAAATGGAACACAACATTACCCAGATGACCACTAAGCAGATATTACTGTCATACTGAATGTCTGTGCTTGTTAGTGGATAAGATATGTTATGGATAACTCACTGAAAGTAGCAGATTAATCCTGTGTTACGTTTACATCGAAGGTTGGAAGTGGGAGACATGTCGCTCCCACACGGTGAGAAAGAAGACAAAAACGCAAACTCATCTCAGGCTACCCTTGGCATTTTGCACACACAAACAGCATAGCAACATGTCTATAGTGTCATGTCTGGTTTGAGTTGCTCCATGTGACTTCCTGTTTTATTTTCTTACCCCTTCCTGTGTTCTTCCTGGAGTTTTGTCTCTGCCTTTGTTTTAGGAGTCTGGCTGACAGGTGAGGCGGGACTTCAATCAGCTCAGCTGTTCCTCATCGCCAATCAGTTGCAGCCTTACTTAAACCTGGGTTTCCTGTTCCTCCTCGTCAGTGCGTCTTCTCTCTTTGTCTGGTAACCACGTGTCGCTGCTCAGTTGCTAGCTCTCTACGTTGCTCAGTGTTTGCTCCTTTTGCTTCTTTGGCCGTTTTTTCCTAATTATCATTTTTGTTTCCGTTTTTTCCCTAGCGTCCTTTGACTCCTGAGCTTCGCCTCACCAGCCGGCCAGACTCAGCGCTTTTTGTTTATACATGGACTGGTTCTACTCGTGTTTTTGTGTTCATTAAAGACTCTTTGTTACTCCTTTTATTCAGTCTCCGCTCTCTGTCCTTTTTGGGGTTTTTTTACGATTCTCGCAATCGTGACATATAGTTTAAAGGTAAACGGTACTATTTATACAATCGCTCGGCTCATCGTTACGCTTTTACAAAAGATGTTTATACATGGACTGGTTCTACTCGTGTTTTTGTGTTCATTAAAGACTCTTTGTTACTCCTTTTATTCAGTCTCGGCTCTCTGTCCTTTTTGGGGTTTTTTTACGATTCTCGCAATCGTGACATATAGTTTAAAGGTAAACGGTACTATTTATACAATCGCTCGGCTCATCGTTACGCTTTTACAAAAGATGTCCCTAGCGGTGGCATAAATAACAGCAATGTGGCACCTTGGGCGTGTCGTCATAAAATAGCTGCAACGAGGCCAGTTGACCTCACGCAACACGCTCATTTGATCGCATGCTGCAGTCAAGGCAAGACCGTCATTTTATTTTATTGTCATTGTCTGTAACCTACTACCTGGGGGTTGTTATCCAGAGCAGCGTTGTTTGTTACTTTTTATGTTATTCATGGTATTTTTTCTTCTGCGGGCATCTTGTTTTGCCAGCTAGCACCCTTCTCTATTAGTTAACCCAAGCACGGCACAGGATTTACATTATCATTCTCGCTGTTGACCAGTAGACCACACTACACCACACTGACTGCAAACTACACGTGGGACTTGAATCTCTGAATCACACGTGAGTGGAATAACAACAGTGAAGTCTGTGAGCAGAGACTGATGGACTGGTTTAAAAATACATGATTTCAACTGGATGTACTTGGCCCAAGTCCTGCTGCTCTGATATTAATACCAACCTGGAGGAAAAAAAAAAACAGATTTTGATTCTGTTATATATAGATTTATTCCATACAGAAGAGGGAAAGTTTGAGAACTGTAATTGAACTGTGTTTATGGATATTTGCTGATATACTCACTTGTTTATTACTAAGCAGCGTTGAAAGCTCCTTTAAAGCACGTGCAAAAACACCTTTGTCCTCCGTGCAGACTTGACAGGAAGATCTTAACATATTGAAAAGCAGCTGAATTCTATTTTAAGCCAAATAATAATTAAAAAAAGTTTCAAACCTCAGCTTGAATGAATCAAAATAACTTTAATATTCAGGTGCAGCCACAAATCTCATCATTTTATATTACCGACACAGTGAAGAATGTATCTGTCATATATACATATTGTATAGACTTTACTCCCTAATTTTTTATATTATTTATAATTTTTACCAACCTCTATTTATGTTGGGCTATTTTAATACTTGCCCAGTAATTTACTTTATTGTTGTTAACTTTACGGTTCCCATGTAAAAATAACAATCATATGCAGCCAGGTAGAACACAGCCATGTGTACTCATATATAAAACATAAGGAATGAGACATTTTTGTTAAACTTAGAATATTTTTCTTATTATTGTTTGTCTTGCTGTGGAACATCCACTTATTCCTCCCCTGCTGACAGTCAGTTTCTAATTACACTGAACTGGATAGTTACCACATCAGAGGTCGATGTCACGGAAGAGTGGTTTGTCTTTGATTGGACTTTTTCCCCCTCTATAAAAAGAGGGGAGGAGCGTCTCTCTCTCTCTCTCTCTCTCTCTCCCATCTGAATCACAGTCTGCCAGCTGGAGGGTTTTCATCAATTTCTTTGTGTGCAACAAAGAGAACATGAGGTATTTGCTTTTGCAGCCTTTTTCCATCCGTAACCTGAGCCTGACCATGTGGAACAAAAAGAAAGAAGGAAAGAAAAAAAAAAATAAAGATTATACACTATTACCGTTGGCTCCTGCATCATCATAATCATAAAAGATCTTTACTTTTCACCTGTTCCCATAAATGTAGGGTAAATAATCTTCAAACTGGCAGATCATTTTAAGTTGTATTGAATTAAAGCTAAATATATTTACACATGCACCAGTTAGTGATAGTGAATTTGATATCTGCATTTAATTCAACCTTTTTTCTTGCACACTGATTATTGAGTCGTCCCAGGACTGGAACTAGTGACTACCTGATTATAATTCTCTTCTGCTTATTTTATTTTAAAGTAATTTCTCATACCGTGAGTCAAACCTGGGCCACGTGGGTGAAAACCAGAAATCCTCACCGCTAGACCATATGGGACCGGTAAGGATAAAGGACAAGGAACTGGAATCAAAAATCAGATAAATACACAAATAAGATAGAAATGTAAGTAAATATCATATGTCATTCTCCACTGAGGAAAATGACATAAGTTCAATGGATGAATTGAGAAAAGAAAATGGCAGCAGACAACCTGACTCCGTATACACTTTTTTTTAATATATACACCATATGGCCCATAACACAGAATCAAACCTCACTTAGTTTTAGACAATAATTATCTTCAAGCAAAAAAGAAAGTACGTGAATTAGATTAAAGGGTTAAAATAATATTAGGGACATTAGAAAAAAAAAAAAAAAGATGATGAATTTAAAAATAAGGAGAAAGTCAGAGTGAATTATAATTAAGTGTATACTCTTATAATTATAATTTTGTTGAAGATATTCATGGTTTTATTCACATTTTAATAGTCCAGTAAACAAATTCTCAGAAATAAATAACATATAAAACAAGAAAAAACACAAAAAATTCAAAACAGATTTGTCTTCTCCATAAGCAGACATAGTCGGATCCTTTCTAATTAAAATACCAATTATTTGTTTCATTTCTTGAACTGAGTTTTCCCAGAAAGCATTTATAACATTACTTGACCAGAATATGTGAGTACCAGTTCACAATGTGTCATCAAGGCTGAGCTGCAGTAACTCACATGCGTGTGTTTACACCAGCTGCGTGTCTGCCGCTGTCGCTCGTCTACGCACACCACAAATTAGACGCATCAGCAGCCAAACCCACCACTTTCCACTTGAAAGATGTCTGGTGCTACCGTTGGAGTGCAAACACTTCCGAATTGGAATTTACAATTGTATCATTTCCATGGACGCAAAAGAAAATGATGCGATTGTGTTGTGTGAACACATGCATCAAGTGTTCAGAGGTCAGAATAGAGTATGTGGACATGTGCAATGTTGCCTAATGATCTGGAAGTAGAAGCAGAAGGAAAAGATTCACTTCCACTTCTGTAGCAAACGAACGACACACGTGTCTGTTCGTCCCCGTACTGTCCACCATCTGTCTCATTTTCCTCCTGTTCCATGTCTGTGACCTTAGGGTCTGTTCATTATTCTTTTTTTAACACTGTGTTCTTCAAACCGATCATTAGTTTACAGACATGTGATGGCACCAAACCAGGAAGTCACCTTTCCGAATGACGGTCGACCTATACCAGCCCTCTGGATCAGAAAGAAATTTGTTTCCAGATGGGCTGTATTTGGACTGGCACGTTTACATGACTTATTTTTACTCTGATCAGGCTTTTATTTTGATTACCTGTGTCCATGTAAACATAGCTACGGATCCCCTGTCATGATGCACATACTCACCGAATCTAGTGTGAGCCAGGCCTTTTCATTTTTGCTAGCCATTTAAAGGTCACATTTTGAATCAAAAATCAAGATTACTGATGTCTACTTAGATAAATTAAATAATATTTATGGTCAAAAACCTCATAGTCTCTTCAAATTAAGAAAGATTCAAATTGCTGCTCTCTGCCAGCCTTTGAACAGGCACTTTCTGTGCTAATGCCCGCCCCCCAGAACACTGAGTCTCTTGTGATTGGCCAGCTACCAAGTGCATGCCCACTCGCTTGTGATTGGCCAAGTGATTACCAGTTGACTGACTCCTCCATGGTGCTTTATCTTCTTCTTCTTCAGGTTAAATGCACGCCCATGACCGGGAGTAGCTGTTGGGGGAGGGGTCCTTGCACGACACACGTGCTAGTTACATCATTAAACTCACATTTTTAAAACCGCTTGCTCGAGCGCAGGTAAACAGAGAAGCCCTTCTTTCTCAGAAGTGGCTGAAGTGTTTATTGTGACACTTGTTTAGATACGGGAAGGACACGGGGACACACCAAAAAAACATCAAAAATTAGATTTTCTAGTGAACCTTTTTAAATGTCACATATTTCCAAAAAATCTTGAGCTCCTGTGATGAAAGTCTGTTGTCCTATTGTAAATGAAACAGTTGGCTCATTATTAACACCATTTTATGCAACTGTATGTTCAAAGTCTCGTAAAAATTGCAGCTGGAGCTTCACAGTTTGCCATAAATCATTACCCGGAGCCGATCTGTTCCCTGTACATACTCATGTGCAATTCAGAAAACGAGCAACATTTCCCGGGGAGTCAGTGGCCCAGAAGAGAGCCCGACTCTACATTATTCCTCACTGCTACTTAGACAAAAGCAAACCCCACTGTCCCGCACATTATCCCAGCAGGACAAACACTCATTATGCCATGACTGGAAGCTTCTCAACAAGACAATTAATCCATCATTACCGCTGGTTCAAGCCTTGTTCAGACTCAAGACTGATGATGGTGGAGAAATGTCAGTGTGGTGTGTCCATGAGTGAGTGGCTCTGGGTTATAAACGTACCTGAGGGATTTCACTCTGTGTGTGTGTGTGGGTTGAAACACACACATCGCCTGCTTAGACAGTGATGGTGTGGTGGCACTCAGCAACCAGTAATGCACCAGTGCACTCGCTCAGCAGCTGTTTGCCTCCCGAACAACAAGTAGTCATCAAGTTTGCTCATTATCACAAGGAGATGTAGCCCTGACATGTCGGGATACTTTTCAAAGATTTGTGTCCCTTCATTTACTCACTCACTCATTTTCTACCACTTTATCCACTAGGGGTCGCGGGGGGTGCTGGTGCCTATCTCCAGCTAACATAGGGCGAGAGGCAGGGTACACCCTGGACGGGTCGCCAGTCTATCACAGGGTCACACAGAGACAGACAACCATTCACTCTCACATTCATACCTACGGGCAATTTAGAGTGTCCAATTTCATTTAGAGTTTATTAAATTTACTCTAGAGGATTGTTGTAGGACTGCATGGGGTTTGACCAGAAGAGTTTGTCTGTGTTTTCGTCCCACCTGTGTTTGCCCACTTCTACATTACCTGGGTACTAAGTGGGGATGGGCTTGAAGTGGGCAAATTAGTATTGGTTTTAGTAAAGGCAATGGTTGGGGCCACCGTGGAAGCCATGGACAAACTCGCTTAGGATCCATATTGTTAGAATATAACCTTTATGAGGACCACACGGACATGCTGGCTGGGGGATCATAGAAAGGCAACAGGGACTCAAATAACCACTTGTTACAACCAAGGTATAAAGACCATCTCTGAATGAACAACACATCAAAACTTGCAGAAAACCACACTGGGTGCCACTCCTGTGTACCCAATAAACTAGTATAGCATTAAAGTGTAATGCTATACTATAGAAATGAGAATATATTGAGTAGCCACTAGAGGGTGACTCTGCTGGTTGCAAAAAGAACTTTATTTCAGATGTAAGTCTACAGTAATATAAGTAGAATGAGGTTCAACTTCTTACTGGATTTTTAACATTGTTTTTCCGAAGAGTTAATGGTTTCCAACCTGATTCCACTGGCTTTTGTTCGTTTATTTTGACAGGTATTTGGTACTATTAGTTAGCCGGTGTTATTTCCTTTGTTGTTAATGTTTAATTGTTACTAATGGATCTCAACTGTTAATAATGGTTCAAGACTTTGTTTTCTGCTGCTGAACCGCTCATGTTACAGTACAAATTGAAAGTGGGACCTTCATCAAACTGTCATATTGGAAGACTCCTAGTGGCAGAAATGATACTCTACATTGAAGGTAAACTCATTAACTTCAGCATCAGACTATGAGCGTGGATGCAGGGAATCCATTCCTACCCACTTTCTATTAAAATTCCCAGATAGGGAGTTTGTTGACATTTTTGTGAAGTCTTCAAGAAATAATGGAAAGACAGTGAGAAAAATCAATAATATATAGAGTGCTAATATCAATGAACATAAAGTTTGGAGCAGATATTGATCTGGGTTTTTGTCAAAGGGAATGTGCAGTTCTAGTTTTAAGAGTGGACAGAAGCAGGACAAAGCCTTTTGGCTTCATTTGATGTGGACAAACATGAGGGTTATCAGTCTTCTGACTCAGCTCTCCATAATATGTCACCGTAATAACTGCAATTTCAGAATCATGTTGATCCCTGGATTCATGTTGATTTGAACAAGAGGGGAAAAGAGACAAAAGAAAGGAAATGGGGAATGTTCAACTGTGCTGACAAATGTTCAAATAACACTACTCTGAGCGGGAGTGCTCCATACATCAGCAGAATGAATTTTGTCTCATCAGTGGTCCAGATTTCCGGCAATTCATCTGTGTGAGTTATGGCCCCCCGCTTCTCGTTAGAAGTGGATGTGACCGCGCTGCCTCAACCTTCACCTCACTGTAAATATCTTAAACCTACTGCTGTGCTGTGCTTTTGGCTCTGCTCGTCTGAGCGTGTAGTGTAGTGACACATCCACAGGGACAGCAGACATGAGGTTAAAGCAATTCGCCAAGGAGGAAACTGGAGACTGCTTTGGCACCGTTGAAGAATGGGCAGAGACAAGCGTGGATACCAGATGGCAGTGAATCAGTAATTACAATCCTCTGGCGCAAAATGAGGCACTGATGAAACGGAATCTTGCCTCGGCTTTGAATAGCCAGAGTCAGAAGTTTGTCAAAACTAGTCAATTAAAAGCAGAGCTATGTGAGACATTTATCTCTGTGTATAGTCACAAAATAACTCAGTTTATGTTTTGGTTTGGTAATTTGGTCTGCTGCACCACCCACTTAATACAGCCTGCTCCACACTAGAGGATAATTGGCCAGATTTTGGTCCCGATATGACCCTTCCAACAATCGTGGGTGCCTTCCGATTTGAGGCTGATTTGAACAGATTATCTGGCCAAATTGTCCTGTAGTGTGAGGGATTAACAGACGGGATTTTAACATCATCGGACACATGAGCAGAAGCCCGCGATAACTGATGAGAGTGAGTCGACTGGGAAACAGATGTTGTGCACTTTTGTTTAGAACTGTAACTTGTAGAAGCCAAATTGATTCCGTCTCCTCAGCCGTGACTTCATCCACATTTGTTTTGCATTTTTCAGCACAACTCAGCAGCTGACGGACAGCTGACGATGCTGACAGTCTGCCTCCATGTCTGTTTCTATTCCGAAGTCACGTTAAATAATGCAGGTTTCTGAGATTTCCCAAATTCCTAGAATCTCCTCCCTTAAACTGTTTGTTCAAATGCCGTAAAGTGTGTGCTCGTGCGTCTGGACTGGATCATCTAGTCTTTGGTTTCTCGGGGTCAAAACATTGAAAATTCGGTAAAAAAGTTTGTTGTGTCTTTTTGGTTTTTAAAATCGTCAGATTTGAAAACTCTATTGTGGGCCAGGCTTAATGCAACTTCACACAAGATGCCAGCAGAGCGAGCAGAGGGCGGCTAGCTGCTAAACATCGGAAATGCTGAACGATATCGGACCTAAAGGGCTGCGGCACCACGTTGTCTTGACCAGAGGAGAAGAGACCATAGACGTTTAAACATAGACGGCTGAAAGTGGAGAGGAAGCCCGCGATGGATTACGTGTTAATACTTCCAAGGTTAGCCTGTGAAGCGCAAACACACAGGGATACCAAACAAGACAACAATTCCCATGATCCCATGCTGCTTCCCGTCTGTCAAACTAGGTCTTTTGTTATTGTTTTGATTGACAAATGTCTACTGTCAGATATACTGTTAAATTATGCAACTTTAATTATCATTTGATATCACTGAACTGCTGTATTTTACCAGGGAAAAAAAACATAGCGGCTAAAAAGAATAGGTGTTATAAATCAGGTATTGACTGCAACTGATTTCTAAAGATCAATATCAGGAAAGACTATATATAATTCAACCTCTAGTTCGAATTCTGATGAAAGAGCAGCTGACGTCATCGGACTGCAGCAGCGGCACGGCGGCAGTGTTTGTGTCTCTGAGTGTCTTTGTGGAATGGTAATTACCAGGCTAATTAAAAAGCAGAATGGAAACGGTCCAAGACAGTTTAACTGAATTTAAATAAAGAGGATGATCCTATAATGGCCCCTAAATAGAGAGAGGAGTCTGCGCTGGCCCCAGTGGGCCTCACCTGCGATTTAGCCTCTTTACTTCGACGAAAGTGCGGCACCGTGGCATCGCATTGCCCTCCTCCTCCTCCCGTCCCATGTGACCCTGAATGCTCTCTCTTCCCTAGGAGGGTGTATAATAGTCTAATTAGAAGGAAAGCGAGACAACAGCCTCAGCATACCTCATTAACGACATCGCTCCATCAGCTCCCGCCTCCCTGTTTCTTTTAAGAGACGCCTCCTCATCCTGGCAGGAAAGGTCGCACAGAGAAGTGGGCTGGTGTCTTCATTCCATTGTCCACTCACTTTTTCATTTGGACAGTTTATCTTGGTAGAATGAAGCCTGAGCTAAATGACTGTCATTTTTGAGTGTCCAAAGAGAATCTTTAGACATTTTTAGATCATTTTGATGGACAGTGCGTCTCATCGCGGGAAAACGAAGTGTAAACATTAAGTTGATTGCACACTGGTGAGATGGTGGTTCCTCGGCTCATTTGTCTTAGATTTATCTGAGTGGGTAAATGTGTGATGGAGGGAAGTTTTTCTGTGAAGTAGAAAAGTGCTATATAAATAAAGATTGACTGATTGTGGTGAGTTGCCTGCGACTTTCTACTTTGTTACATTTGTCATGATTTATTTGAATCATCTATAATATTTTTGTTTTTATTTTAAAATGTTCACACAAATTTATCCTATTTTTGGTGCAAAGAAAAGTAAGGTAAAGTGATATCATTTTGGTTTTTTTTTAAATTTTATTGAAATCATTTAGTAATTTTGGTCATTAAAGTGTTGAGATGATAATGATTCGTGATGCAATTGATATAGCTTTTTAAAAGATTTATTTAGATTTCTGAAAAATATAAAATGGCATTTGAACTCATTAAGATTCATGAAATTTTTATCATAATGCTGTGTTGACACACAATTTGTCTTAGGTTAGGTTTAATTGCCTTCACTTCTTCACTCCATTGTATTATGATTTTGATTACTTTTTTTATTTTGATTGATATTTTAAGCATGCAGCCTCACAGCATTTTGTGTTACATTTTTATTTTAAAAGTCATTCAGATTTCCAAAAAAAAAAAGGTTTTAATTATTTTCTTCGAATGTCTTTGTCTACGTTGTTATTGCTTTTTTTTATATCCTCTTTTGTGTCTCTGTTTTTCACTTGACAGTGGTGTAAATAAAGGGTCACCCATCAATGATTTCTCACTTATAAATAAAGGTTGTTTATTCTGGCCAGCCATAATTGTGACACGAAAATTCCTTGTCGTCTCATGCACAGCTGAAGAAAAACACAGGTTTTCAGCAAAAGCAAACCTTGTAATATAAGATAAAGTGCATATCCATGTTGTGATAATCCAGTATTTTATTGGTGGAAATGGTGTTAAGTGGTTTTCTGCTGCCCTGCAAAGAAAGTGAGTGCAGTCATTTTTTTTTTTTTTTGTAATAATGAGGCATGCACCGGTGAATAATTTGGGCTGATAAATGAGCCAGGTTTGAGCTGATTATTAAATGAGGCTACTTGAGCAAAAGGTTCCCAAGTGGCTTCTCTCAGAGCTCAGAATATATGGTGAGTTGATATAGTGTGAGATTACAGATTACACAATCTCGTAGCCTTAGGAAATAGTCCATGAATTACGTATTTTTATGGCGAATATACATTTCTCAATATAGTACAGTTGATTTTAGCGTTTCGTTTTGTCCACTTATTTGAAAGGCACTTGCTTGGTAGGAATTTAAGACTTTAAAACACATGAAAATGTATTAGTGATTAAGTCTGCGTGTATAAGCATAAGGACACATGCATCTGTAAATATCACATATCAGCTTCACGTTTGTGGTCACCGGTGTCTTCCTGCCAATTTCCACGCCACGTTTATGCATCTTCTTCTGTCTCGCTGATGCTAAATGTAACCTTTCCAAGTCCAATTATTTATGAAGTCTACAGACACGTGCTACCCGCTTCCGTTCCCACTGGTTTCCCCTCACATACATATTTCATAAATCTTTCACAGGGTTGCTGTTGGAGGGGTTAAGATATGTCGCATCTGAAAGGTCGGCGGTCCCTCCAGTGGCCAGCATGCTGTTGACAGAGCAGCAAACCACTTAGTTTGGGACGCGAGACTCTATTACGGCTGTTGTTTAATCTCCTGGCTCGACATGAACATGGCTGCCCTGGATATGTACTCGCACAGAATCACCCCTGTTCATTCATGTGTCTCTTCTGCTCAAGGAAAACAAAAAAGAGCCAATTTTTCATCTGCGTCCTGGATTCACAGCAGCTTCGCACACGGTCATAAATATTGAATTTATGTTTACCTTGCAACCAAATCTACCCATGAGCTGCACCACTTGAATTTTGCTTTTTTGATCTTGAGGGAGTTCAAATCGTATACTTTGGACTGACAGCACGAGAGAGTGGACTGAGATAAGCACCCTTGAGCAGCGTTGCTTTACAAAGTGCATCAACTGTGTTGACAAACGTCTGCAGCTGCCGACAAATAATCATGTGTGTGCTCATTACCGGAAAACATGCAATAAGCAATAACGTTGAAAACTTAAAGGATGATATAACTTGAGATATATAAACAAAGACATAATGGTTCAGGGTGTAATATTTACAAGGGTTTATTAGCAGAAATTGACTATACGACCTACAAAATGTAGTTTATGTAGCCTTATAGATAGTCATTAATATATTTCCCGTTTACCTGTGATAACAACACAGAGGGAACCATCTACATTTACCATCATCCACATTTAACTCGACTCTCAAAGCATAAATCCAAAATCCCACTTTGCACCCCCCACCCCCACCCCCCGTGGTTTCTCCCTGTGACGTCACTGCTGATGTCACCAAGGCTACATATAGAGGAAGTGTTTAGGCTCCTCCCCCTTCTTTTTTGGTTACAGAAGCATGAGTGAGGTGAGTAACAAAAGACAGAATGTTTGTTTACTTCTGAAATACGGACCTAAAGAAGTAAATACAATAATAACTATAACCACTGCATTTGCTGTTCCTCTGTTTGTTTACTCTAAAGATAAGGACAAACAACATGTGTTGTTATGTGTCCAAGCTAAAGGTGATACATTGATTTCAACAACCATTTCAACAGTGGTTAGTAACTGTAATATGGCTGACAAAATGGTGGAAGGAGAACAAATGTTATACTTTAATCCACTTTGTCGTTCCACTTTAAAGCTGTTTGTTTACTCTAAAGATAAGCACAAACAAATGTGTTGTTATGTGTCCAAGCTAAAGGTGATACAATGATTTCAACAACCATTTCAACAGTGGTTAGTTATGGCTGACAAAATGGTGGAAGAAGAACAAATGTTATACTTTAATCCACTTTGTCACAAACAACCTTTGATGGTTTGGTCTGGGCCAAACAAAAATAGCACGATTTTCTATATCAAAGTTTCAGTAATCCTATGCCCCATTCCCACTGGTTTAAAATAATTATAATAATAATGATTTAAATATGTGTGTATATAATAAGTTTGGGAATTTTTATTTTTTGTTTGCCCCTTAAAAGTCTTGAAGTGAACACTTTTGTTGAGTCTGAACAAGATACTGAAGAAACGTGTACACATTCATCTTCTGGTCATTAGCATGCAACATGTCATGAATGTTTGTAGTGAACCTTGGTGCTGAATAATTCATTCTTTTTATCATTTGGAACAATTAGAAGACTGAAAAAAGGACTGAAGTAGACGATGACAAAGAGATGTACTGATATACACTATTTCTGTATTTATTCTTTTCGGTTGTTTTGGCTGTTTTTAATATTTTAAACCTTTATTGTACACTTTTTTAATGTTTCTTTTTATACATGCTGGACACAGGAGCCTCTCAAGGCTAGCTAGCTAACAGCTGTCCCCATGTCTGTCTACCTCACTAGCTGTCTTGAGCTATCCAGCTACCTCAACAGCCTGTATCTCTACCTCGCTGTCTCTGTCTTTCTCTGGAGCTAACTAGCTTTCTCCATCTGCAACAGCTGTCTCCATGTCTAGCTAGCTTACTAGCTGTCTCTAGCTAGCTGAACAGTCTTTACGCTTTTTCTGGGATACAGTTCTAGCACTATTGTCCCTACTCGTTGCTTGCTTGTTTGTTTTTACATTATTATGGACACAAGAATCAAACCGAATCTGTTCTCCAGTCATGCAGGAAGTACTTAACAATTCAGTGAACAAATCTTTTTAATTAACTGATTCTAGTGATTAAGTACACTGAAAAGAGCTGCTTTGTAGTTTGTGTGTTTGTGTCGTGTATAAAACGGTGTCACAGCAGTTTCGCTATGGCAATCCCACCTACCCGCCTATGTTGAGGAGGAAATATTAAGTAATTGAAAATGATGTGCCTGATACCAAACTGAGCTGAGTCGAGTAGTGCTAAAACTGTATGATGGAAAAGCATATTTATCTGTACCTAGCTAGCTCATTAGCCATATCTACATCTATTTGTCTAGCTAACTAGTTCCCCCCTCTCCATTGTTCTCTATATCTTATCTCTTTCTGTCTCCTTTGTCTAATATATAATCTTTTAAATCTGTCTTGTACTTTGCAATATGTGTATTAATTTTGACATTGCAATGACAATGCATTTTCAGTGTATTGTGGAGCCCTAACGGCTGAGCACAGCTTAGTTTCACCCAGTGTTATTATGAATTTAACTTTAGCTTCACTTTCCTGCTCAGAAAGTTTTCTCTCGACGGCTACAGCAAAAAAAAAACCTCAATCTTCCTGGAATGAGTTCAGCCAAAAGACTTAAAGTGAAGCCTTATTCAATACTGCCACTTCTCTATAGCTCCTCCACAGCAAATTGAGTTACTTGATCCCCAGGTAAATTGGCTAAATCCATATTAGTGGCTCCACAACCTCTTTTGAGACTGGAATAATAAGTACCTTATGCTACAGGCTGCACATTAAATGGAAAGAAATTAAGATTTAAGAATAAGAATGTTCATGTAAACAATGTTGTTTATGTGTTCAGCCTCGATGTTGATAGGTTGTAGTGCTTTAGGCCATGAATAATTCATTGCAAAGAAAATGTTTTTCAGGTGTTGGCACTTTGGAGACAAGAATGAAGGAAATTGTTGGTGATGGTGTTATTTAAGTAGACCAGGATGCTGTGGGTGATCAGGAAATGATTTCCAGCCGAGCACAGTGCTCTCGTTACTTGGCCAGTGTGAAATACTGCCTTGTCTCAAACAGCAGAAGTTCACAAAACACAAGAGTTTGTACAATATGATTTTATTTTCATAGTTCTCCTTTTTTTTTTTAAAAAAAAGGCAATTTAACTTGAAAGTTTTAGCTTTTTATCCTACTGACTGACCTTTTCTACGTAGAATTAAGTGAAGTGACTCGGCACTAAGTTGATTAAAGGCAATTAATCTGCAGCTAGTTTTATAATTATTCATTCAATAGTTTTCAATAATAATAATAAAAAAAAACTATGAATATGCTGGTTCCAGGTTTTTAAATGTGCACCATTTTGCCTTCTCTTTAATGAAAATATGATATCTTGGCTGTTTGCTGCACAAAAATATTGAAGAGGTCACCTTGTAGAGTGATTAATTTAATTAACAAGGCTATATGATAATGAAAATATAATGGAATTATTTCCATTCCTGAATTAGAGGCAAAAACAATCACTTTACTTTTTGTAAAACCATTTAGACATTGAAGGAAACTCCTCGAGCGATAACTATGTTTATATTGAATATTAAATGTGGAAGAAAGAAAGCTAATATATTATTAGTTCTGTCATTGGTCTTTAACCTCTTTTACCTGGTGCTGGACATGATGCAGATTGATGAGTGAAGTCCAACAGAGGGAGCCCAATAGCTATTTGTCCTGAAGCTGAGACAGGGCAAGAGGCTACGGCAGCATTTATTTAACATGCAAAACAGTGTAATCATGAATTAATCAAAGGGAAATAACACAGGATCTCTAACTCAGTGGCAGGTAGATGGTCACAAGGGAGTACCACAAGTTTTCAAAAGGGATTACTGGCATGTTTTTGGCTTTTTGCCACACACTGTAGAATCTATTTACTCGTCTTTTCAAAGGAGCAACTGAAAACTGAGTTCAGAGCTTTGGAATCAAGGTCGACATATATAGGATTTTTCTTTTGCTGGTGCCTTATCTTTAGAAATCAGTGTAGCCAAACGTCAATATATGATGCAATTCCCTTTAAGCCAGTATGCCTCTCCAATCAGCGATTTGTGTCTGCACTCCAGTGCAGTTATATATTTTAGATGAAAATAATGTATTAACTAAATGTTACATACTCATTTAGTGGCGACCCTTGTTTATAATGAGATGTGAGAGTGAAAAACTGAGACAAAAGGTGGTAAAAGGAACTGAAAGAAATTACTTAAGCAGCAATTTAGCAGATCTGAATGACCAGAATGTAAAATATGACCTAAAAACAGTTGGACTTGGTAGTTGGAAAGTCCAAGGCCATATTTCTTAATAAAAAAAAAAAGGAAGAAGAGTATGTTAAAAGAAGGTAATTTAAGAGTGTGCTGTATGTTTTTCCCTGAGCCAGCCTCATTAAAAGAGAGCAGGGCTGTGAACATGTGAAATAGGAAATTGGAAAATTAAATTGTATTAAACAAACTTTTGAGTGGGAAAAGAAAATTAAGATTTTGTGACTTCATAAATGCTTAAAAAAATTTTGTGGGAATATATAATGGCCACAATAATACTCAGCCAATTAATTTGGTGGTAAAAGAGGTACAAATCAGCCAATCATTACTTGGCACCACTGATTAATCAGTTGAGCTGAGTCTGCCCAAGCAGACAGACAGTTAGACAGACATGCAGTCTGAGACAGGTGTGGTCAGCAAAAGTGTTTCAATGTGTGCTGTAACTTTCAGAGGTTTCCAGCCACATGCCATCGCATTGCACCTAATGTTTTAAAAACAAGGGGAATTAAAGCTTCACGACAGCTTTGCTGTTGGACTTGATCACGTATAGGCAGTTTGAAAAGAAAAGTGTATGTTGTCAACCAGTGGCAAAACAAATCTTTGGCTTTGAAGCCTCAGATAATCTCAGACATCATCTGCAACCAGGCTCCTATTGGACCGTATCAGCTGTCAATCACACTGGTTTCCCCTTATGTGTTGTGCTTTATCATATATTTTCACCAGAGAAGTAGCCCTGGTCCACACAATGGAGCATTGGCTAGCACTGTTGCCTCACAGCAAGTTTGACTGAGGGCCTTTCTTACATACTGGTTTTCTCCGGGTTCTTCTGTTTCTTCCCACTAGGCCAAAAACATGCAGACGTTAAATGGACACTCTAAGTTGACCATAGGTGTGACTGGTTGTTCGTCTCTGTGTGTTTGCCCTGTAATGGACCCCTGACTTTCACCCTATGACCTCCTTGACATTAGAATGGCATTAGAATGCATTTGCTGTGATCAGATAACACTTCACAACATGCATTTACATCAGGTATTAACATGCATCTTCGGTGTCCACATCAAGATCCGATTTCTATCTGATCATAGTCTCCCCCCCCCCCCCCCCCCCCCCCCCCCCCCCCCCCCCCCAAGTCCCCCCCCCCCCCCCCATGCCACCTACCACCTATACTTACAAGTGGTTAGGCGCTATCCGATTGCAATCCAGTCACAGAAAATGTATTTTAATGCCAGTTGTGAAGGAGACCTTCATGGAGGATAAAGCAGTAAACAATGAATTAATGAGAGGAGCCCCCTGTTGGCTATTGAATATATTCTTACTTTCTAGACGGTGACAACAATCAAATCAAAACCAAACCAATTTTTCATAGACTGCCATTGAAACTGAGTTAATTTTGCAACCTGTGGACTCGCCTCCTTGTGGCTAACTTCTACTTCCTGGGTGTCACTTTTCAAACTGGACTTCCATGTCCATTTTTTACAGTCTCTATGTTAGAACTGTCGTGGCAGCGGTTTCCTCACACAACTGTCAGAGTTCAGAGACTCGGCTGTGGCGACCAGGAGGCTCTTTACTTAATCCCTACAGATGAATGAGACCGTACATTGATTGTGACATGATTCGGAGATTAGGCTAAAATATTATCTATATCAGACAGAAAAATGCGACACATATTTCACAGATATTGCAAGAAATCCTTCTGCTGGAATGTTGAAGAAGATGGTTGTTCCCGCTGAAATTAATTTTGTAGTGATTTCCTGCGGATGATTGATGGAGTTAATATATTTAATTAAGTCAAGGATTTGTATTTCTCTTGTAATGAGTCTCCCTCTTGTTCAGCTCAGCTGGGTTCACACTGCAGCTCCACTGTGAAACGCCAGACACTGTCTCAGTTTCATCGTCTGCTGGAATATTACTTTAATAAATATTTGATGAAGGGAATGTATGTATGTATTCATTAGACTGGCTCGGTGAGTGTCTGTGTTTAATATTCTTTGTTTACAGTGCAGGGTCACATGTGGGGAAACACATGAATATGGAGTAGGAAGCCTCTGCTGGTCTCTGAGCTTTGCACAGATGCTCGTGATAGATTCTGCACATGAACAATACTGTACACATGAGCACATACACACACATTTTCTCGTGCTACATTCTCAGTGAGGACACTTTAACATCAATCTAATCCACACTTAACAACTGAAATGTCACAACTAATTTGAGAATTCTTGGAGGTTGCTCTTAATAATTTGAATAAAAATTTAGTTCTTTTTCTTAACCCTAACCCCTTTTAGCCCTTTAATGGTCATTGCCACGCAAATGATCACAGGATGACCCTGTAACTGCTTGGGGAAGGCCATGGAGTTTATATTCTTGTACTTGAGCAAAACCCCACTCCATCCGTCACTCTAAACCCAAGTGTAAACCCTCAAAAAGCCCTTAAAAGTTGAGAGGATCAGCAAGAATCTCATCACAAACATGGGTTTGAATCAAAATTTATCCTCCACACTCAACATCATCCCTTTTCCCTTTTTTAATTAAAGGAATCCAAGTAGGTTTATTGAAGGGATGGCTTGACTCGCCACTATTTCACATCCAATATCAACACCTTGAGCATCTTCCGATATTAAAGCTTCAACTGTGTAACAGATATTCTGCTCCTAACATGACTCAGTCACTGTTGCTGCCCTTTATTTTTATTGATATTTAGAGGTTTTGGATATACTCGTAGAAATATTTAGGCCTCATATTTATGTTTATGCATTTCCATTGCATATAAAATTTCCATCCATTTGGTATTACATAGCTGAATGAACAAACTAAAATAAAATTAATGTGATACATATATTTCAAAATAATATATGTATCAATTGACATGACAATCAATTAATGAGATTTATGTGAAATTACGAATAAATCCAATGTGTTTTAAATCCAGTTTATTGTCACAAATGGATACCAAATCTGAAATTCATACTTAAAACTGACCTAAACCAATCTCAATATGTTTAAGACAATTATATTTTTTGACCGCTAGCCATATTTAAAGCATGTTCAATTGAAAACTTGACAGATGTACTATATGTTAAATATAAGGAATTCAATTCAATAAAATTTGACAACATGGTTATTTAAATAAATGTAGAATATATTGATACCATTACTGAGGATTGTATTGGCTCATGCCTGTGTGTTCACATGCATACTTTACATTTTAAGGATGGAGACACAGACTAGGGCGGAAAGATGGATTGCTTTTAAATTGAAATCGTATTTTAAAACAATGCAATTAGAAAACTGGCACTTTCTTTAAAACTATTAAAACGCCTTCCATGTAGTGGCTTGGTCATGTTAAACTCTGGAAAACAAACACACATTTAAAGTTTGTCTGCCTTGGTTTGATTTTTTCTTTGACTTTGTTTCTGAATGTTTCTCATCCAAAGTGAATCTCTTACTAACCTAATGTGAGTCCAAGATGCTCCTACCCAAAGGGATTGCAATGCTTTTAGCAAATTGCAAAGGCTGCAATTTATTTGATCTGTTATTGATTGTCCATTGTCCTAAGCAAATAAAAAATATGTCATACATTAATGGTGGAAACACTCAGTTTATTTAAGTAATAACCCTTGGTGTCATGTGGATATGTTTTGTCACTTTTTGAATCTTTTTCACAGTTGTTTCAAAATTGTTAACCCTAAATTAGAGGCTTCTTTTTCCCCTTTATTTCTTTCTGTTAAATAAAACCTCACTGTGCCTCTTGCAGGATTCAAGCCTCATCACAATCACCTCCATAAGAAAAAGGGAAGCTTCTGGATGGACTGATGGCAAAGAGCAACATGAAAGCCGTGTTGAACACTGGGGAGGTGAGCGTCTTTTCTCTGTGTGCTCTTCTGCTTCCCTGGGTATCTGTGTATTTGTGTGTGAACAGCTGTGGCTTTAAAGAGTAATCGAAGGGTGGTCGGCACCAGCAGAGAGAGCTATGGGATGTGGCCTGCAGCATTTCCCACAAAGGACCCAGTGCTGCTATTATGTATGCTGGTCATATCTCTGTGAGATAAGGTCAGGTCTTGCTAATCAAACTCGTGCTCATTGTTTGCATGGAAACCTCTGCTCTTGTCTACTTATTTTTTATTTGGAAGCATTCCATTCCCAATTACAGTATATTTAGTAATATTTAAGGGGATAAAAATGAACCAATATTAATTGGTAATTGGTTAACAAATACATCTATGTGCAGATCACTGTATTGATCTAAATTAGGGGTATCAAACTCAAATGACCTGAGCGTCTAGGTTGGTCATTAGGAGTCTAGTCAAGTGGATTAAAAAAAGTCAGTTTGGGGAAAAAAAAAAAAAAAAAGACATTGAAATAACCATATTTATAATGCTATTTTATAAAATTATGTGTACTGCTATGGAACTATACATAATGCAAAATTAATCTATACATAAATAGTTAACTTTATATTAAGTGGCAGGTGGCATAAATTTATTTGCAGGGCCACAAGTTTGAGACCTCTAATCTAACTACTGTATAAACTGATTAATGTCTCATCTTTTATTGTCATAAATCTGTTAAATTAAGCTACTACACTATTTGTGTCTCTTCTAAATTTTGTAAAAGACTCTTGGGAGACTGTCAGACCCAATGCTTTATACTCCACATGTTCACAATAGCCGTGGTTGCCCCGAATCTTGTTGAGGTGCATGTGTTGGCTGAAGTTAAAGGGCTAACCTTTAAACAGGTGCACAATTTAAATTGACTGAGTATAAACCTCACATTCTAATGAAGCTAACATTGCTTAGCATATTGAGTTGCTACACTAACTGCTACAGAACCTGTTAGCAGTCTCTCCTACACGCCATTAACTGGTCCACTAGTATTCCTAAGATATTATTTACATTTTTTTTTACATGACATACATGTGTGGGTGTAGTGTGTCCTGAGATAAAGGGGTAGGCTGAAGTGTAAAGGCTAACAGCTAGCCCCCCCAGCACAAGTCAAATGGAGTGTTATGAGATGCTTTTCCCCAGCTCATTCCCTCATGAAGCTAGCATTGGTTAGCATGTTGAGTAGCCACACTTTATACCGCAAAATTAGTTTGCAGTCTCTTGTGCATGATATAACCTGGTTCCTTAATATTCTCAGATGTTGGAGACGTTTTTTTTTTGACTGCTGATTTGTCAAGTGTAGATACTGTGTGTCCTGATTGAGGCGTAGGGTGAAGTGTAAGGGCTAACTAGACCTGGGACACTCCAGAGTGTTGAGGATTTTTCAAGATTACCTAAGACAGAATCTGTTAAAGCAAATCCTGCCCTGACATGTTATATCCTCACGTTTTGTTGGTACAACTTTGTTCAACTTTTATTTTTATTTTTTTTATGTTGAATATGCCGCAAAAACTTTCTTGAAGGACATTCTTGAAGGAGTGTCCAATTTCAAAGAACCAGATTTTCACTACAACCCCTTGTAACTAATTTCCATGGATTAAAGGGGAAAAATAAGTGATGGGATTGAGCCTTAATGTCTTCCCTGTAACTTACCATCTTGTTTCTTAATTTCCCCGTCTGAAGTGATTTGGCTGAAGCACTTAAGACAGAAAAACTGAGAAAATTGTGTCTCTGAAATATGTGTGTCGAAAATGTGTGTTCACACATGAAAATACATTAGTATTGAACCATATTGTCCCATAATATAAGGGATCTTCCCTGGAGCATATCATAGCTAGATATATATAGAATTGTCCTCTAAAGGCAAGATGTACGTCTCTGATAACTTTTATACGAACAGAGAGACTTGGGCCGTTTCTTTGTATCAGATAATTTAGCTGCAAACATAACTTTCAAAATTTCAAATGATCCAAGGACGTATAAAAGTGATCCTAGGTTAATTAGCACTCGTGCTCTGAAATATAGCTGCAGTGCCAGGAAGGTTTTCCTGCTGGAGCATGGCTGCCTCTGTTTATGTCCCCGTGCTTTGAATGTACAGTAGCTGGGAGGCAAATCATGTGGAAAATCTCTCAGGTGATGGTTTTAGGACGAGCTGATACAGAGACGGGGGGAAGCTACATCCTCCCTGCAACAGAATCTGGCATGAAGTCAGGCCAGTTCTGTCCCAGACGACAGCATGACAGCTGTTTCCTGTGAGTAAAGGAAAAAAAAAACACATTGATTCTCCTCCTCACTTGGCCTCATTTGATGAGAGATGGAGTGTGGCCAAAATACTCCTCTCCACTGGCATGGAAACGAAGACAGTCAAGAAAAGGTCAGGGCAGAGCAGAGAATGGAGGGGAAGTGCAGTTTTATACTATTAATACTATTTCAGCTGTATATATTTATTTATCCTTTTTCATAGTGCCAGATCAACCTTGATACTTTGTGCTAATTTTTCTACAGCACAAGACATAATGTTATGAAGTAAATTGAGTTCCTGGATCTGACTCTTGGACTGAGCTGCAGACTGTAACCTCATCTCCTCCTCATTAAATTTTTGTACAACTGGTTGAAGTGAAATTAAAACCCCCAAACCATCCCTTTTCATGTGCAAACCAGTGTATATAGGTATCTATGTTATTTGCTCCAGGTGCAAATCTTCAATTATACAATTCTATCTACTGCCTCTCTCTGGTCAAACACCAGCTTCTGTATTCACATTTTCCCAATGACCCTTATAGCCAATTCTTACTTAACTGGTACAAGCTTTCATCAACTTCCTATCTAATCAGAATGAGGCTTGTTGTCCCAGACTCCTCCCCTTTTTTTAGCACATGCAGTGGGAAACTTAATATATACACCCCCTGCACAGCTCCCCACTTCCCCTCCCTTCTCCTTCCCCTCACTTAGCTTTCAGCCCACTTCTTTGCATTTTTCAACATCAGGCATTGGGTGGAGTTCACTTTAGAAGAGGAAGTTTACTTTCCTTTTAAAGTGGAATTTTGCAGGTTTGGTCACTTTCTCTTCGTGGCTCCACCTACAGTTTTGTAATACAAAGTTTTACAACACCACTGTAAACATCATCCATGGTGGTTGGTATACGTTTTCCATATTTCCATGTTTTTCATTTCTTGCCGTTCCAAAAAAAGATGATCTGATGTTTACTGGTGTTTACCCTCGCTCGGTCAGGCAGTCCTTTCCTCTTCCTCTTTTCTTCCAACAACAGTTTCCTCTGCTTCTTTTTCACTGGCTCTGTCATGATGAATGTCTAAAATAACGCTATTGCTGCCTTGATCATATAGCCAGTACCTGGCTAGGGGGTGTGATTTTTGTGTTTCTCACAAGACCTGAGACTTCACGAAACCTTCAGATTCTGTGGCAGCAGCCCTGGTCGTGACTGAAGACATTTAACATCACAATGGCTCAGAAGCTGTTAAATTTAGGTAAAAATCTGCGTAGTTCTGCTTTAATTAGTAAAAATGTCCTCTGCCTCCATGTCTGTCATCTCGCGGTATATTTGATTTGTTAAAATGTTTACTCATTTTCTTGTCCCCAACTGTTTTGGTAGCCTGGGGCGAAAATGACTATCCACCATCTTCATCGGACATGTTGCAGCTACAGAGATGATGGGCGTGGCTTATTGCAGTGGCTTATTTTTTATTTTTTTATTTTTTTGGGGGATGACTGTTGCATTGTGGGGTTGCATAATGTCAACAACGAAAGCTTTATAGTGTCTGTGTTTTACCTACATTAATTTATATAAGGTTAGATTCAACTGTATTGAGCTAGCTATTTAGGGCAACAAAATACAGTTTGGCATCTGATCAGAAATGCAAAAAGCAGAGAGTGCAAAGAAAAAGGTGATAAAAGAGAATATACGATAAACTGTCAAACTTAGTGTGATATGTAATATAAACTGGTTATATGTAAATATATGTACAGAGAATATGGATATGTACACAAAAACATAAGTATAAAAACAGATTTGTATAGCAAGGATTACAGACATTAGAGATGTGCATCTACATTATGAGTTATTTACAGTTGTAAACATATTATAGGCAGTATATAGATGTAGAGGAATTTCAATCTAAATACAAGTATTTTCACAGATCAAAGTAAAACTGGAATAATCTTCCTCCACATACTTGCCAATGAAGCTACTTCTAAGATTATGTGAAGGAGAAAACTTGTTTTCACTGGTGTTAATGTTACAGTTTAGTTTGCCCCAATAATTGTTTTGTGTTCCATCGCTTTTCTTCATGCTATTCCCTTCCCTGAGCTGTGAAGCTTGTATCATGTCATCCACTTTAAATCACCGACATACAAGATCTCTGCCGAACGATCAATACTTTAGTTTCCTCATGCTTCTTCAAACATCGATCCCCTCCTTTGAGATTTAATTAGTTCCTGAATATGCTCAGTGTGAAACATGAATATTATAGTATTACCATTGAACAATGCAGTGATCTATACTGCATTTGCGAAAGGATCAATTATGAATCTTATAATTTGCTATTGATGTGATTGATTAATTTACCCAATTATACTGGAAATGGTCATCAACCTCTTTTTTTTTTTTTACTCTGCAGCTCATTGAGCAGCCCGTCAGTGATGCTTCTTCTGGAGGAACATTAAGCTGACACTCCAGTGTTTATCACCGAGTAAACATGCTGCCCCCCCCTTAAATACACACACGAACTTTCCCCTCCTATCTCTTTTCATGTATTGTATGTATGTGTATGTGATAATAGTAATAAGAAATGGCTGAGGAATGAGGGAGGTAACACCTGCCGTACAAAAGAGAAGTGGTCTGAAATGTCTTTGTGTCTCCAATATCCATATACAAACCTTTTTTTTTGTTACCATATTTTATCCATATTCACTTTTACCTCTTTGGACGAATGTTTAGTGTGAACACCATGTAAATAGTGCTTCATCTTGTTTGAAACAAGTAAAACAACATGAAAAAAAGAGGTCTTCTATGGATGGGAAATCCTTCGAAACAAACTCTTCTTTTAATAATCATTCCTGGCAGGCGTAGTACTGTGTAACATTGTCCTCCACAATTTGAAGTTCTTCTCACAGTTCTTCTGAAAGAAAGTCAAAGAAAAAGTCCAAAAGTCTAATATTGGTGTTCTACCAACTGTTTGTAAGCTAATGGGAATCCAGCAGATGGTTTGACCCAACACAAGATGGAAAATGATGGCTAACTTTTCTTTTTAAATGTATGATTACAAAAAAAACATTCCCCATTCAGTGAGGGAATGATGGAGGAAAGATGCCATCATACTATCAAGGGATTTGAATGAATGCCAGAACGACAGATTACAGAGAAGAATTTAAAAATTCATCCCCAGAAATGATCGAGCTCCCACTTCAGATGCTGATTTTTATTATTTTGTTATTTGTTTAATTTTCTATGCACTCCAGTCACTCCAAAATTCAGATTTTCTTCCAAGTGCCACCAGAGGACGTTCATGTACCACTGATGGTACATGTACCACAGTTTGAGAACCATGGTACTAACATTTTCTTGACTGATTCAGGACATCACCACTTACAGTTCCTGGTGAACAGTCACATTTAAAGATGATTGATTGTAGGAAATACAAAACATGAACATACAGCTTCATGCTAATTAACAATCCCAACAAGGACAACAATATATTAACAAAATTTGAATTTTGTTCAGCAGCCACCAGAGGACTGCACTAATCCCATGCACATGGACCAGTTTAATTACATTTAGTCAAACCACTCCCTCCAGCAGTTTACCTGCCACTCACAGTGAACCAGCCTTCTGTACTCCCACAGCTAATTAAAGCACGCTGCTGCATGGGGGAAAAACAATGCAACAATTACTATTAAATTGAACAGCACCAGCTAAATAAATGAAATAGTATGAGACATGTAACGTTCAGGTTCCTTCATTATCTTCTCAGTGGTAATAATAACGGGAAGCTGCTGTTAAAGAAACAAAATCCAACTTTTCTTCATTGTTAAATGATGGAACTGGGAGTGAAGTCACTTCTAACCCTGTGCACAGTCTCTTCCTGGTTTTCAATAAACCACCTAAGATGTTCAACAGTTGGTGTCTGCTGAAGTTTCCAAGAGTGTTGAGCACCGTTTTCATTTTAGGCCATGTTGAATCTCTCAGGGCTAACTACTAAAACTCTGTCTAACTATTTAAAAGTCTGTTTCCCATTGACCACTTGGTGCTGATATTCTATTGAGATGTTAGGGGAAAAAAAAAAGCCATGGATGCAAACGTATTTCAGGCTAGCCGTTGTTAGCCATTGTCACTATACCAGTTGATAACCAGGCTCACAATATTTTGCTCATAAAATGCATAGTAACATGTGAACAATAATATCATTATGACTCATTTATATTAAAACAAATAAGACAGACATGCAAATAACAGTGTGCTAGTGGCAGCCAGCTTGGAATCCTATGTTGGGTTTTTGAAGTTGGAAAGTAACTGTTAAACCTTCCAACTGGTAATTCCCACTTGACTACAGCTTAAATGCACCATTATGTAAATCCTTGATTTGTGTCTCAAGTTTAATCTTGTTTATTAGTTTTCTTGCACATGTTGTCCAATATATCGGCAGTTTACCCACTTTATTATGTAATTACACTGCCTGTAAAAACCCTTTTATAAAGCACATCTGTTTCATACAAACACCTGCTCATTATAAATAATAAGTGGCTCATTCTGTTGCTGCAGCTTCACGTTTGCAATTCTGCAGAGCTGGTTGTATTTAAAAATGTCCTGTTGAATGAATGGGTTTCACATAAAGAGTCCACCAAAATTATCTTTCCTTCACCCAGTGTTGATTAAATATCCTCTTTAAAACTTACAGCTGTTCCCATTGGGCTGTTTCACGACAGCTCGATCAACTTGTTTATCCCTTTTACATCAATGTCGTCTGCTGTTTTTTTCACCGACATATTTCCTTTTAAGTGCTTCTACAGTAGGTGGAAGCAGCTGGGTAAAGAAGAAGAATTACTCACTCTCTTTCCTGGTCACTTTGTGGGTTTTTCAGTGACTTATTTTTATGTGCATTTGAAATTAACCTTCATGGAAAATTTGAAAAGTAAAAAAAAAAAATAAATAAATAAAAATATATTGCGTAAAATCTTTTCAGCTTGGGGGGGGGGAGAAAAATGGTGTACTGATAAACCATTAATGTGAATAAATGCAATAGAAACAGATTCAGTGAATAAAGGATGATGTTTAGAAATAACATGATGAATCTCTCCAATTATCTAAATCGTAAGTGATCTGTATTTATATAGCACTTTTCTAGACCATTCAAAACCGCTTTACAATACAGTTTTGCCATTCACCCATTCACTCACACAGTGCATTTATGTGCAGTGCATTTTCTATCACTCATCTTTCCTACCCATTCACACACAGTGAGCAAGATCAACGCGGGGTTAACTCTTGGCCCAAAGGCACACTGGCATGTAGATTAGTCGGGAATCAAACCCACAATCTTCCAGTTAAAAGACAACTCACTCTGACCAATGATTTCGGTTCCCGATCAAACCCTTCCGACAATTGTGGGGTTCCTTGGCCTTGTAGGCCGATTTGAACAGATTGTGTGGGCAAATTATCCTGTATTGTGAGGGATTAACAGATGCGGTCGATGCATCAGTGTCTTCCGAATTTACATCGTAAATATTAAGCATGTTGGATGTTCACAACTGAACAGCGAATGGGGCATGAACAGAACTTGGCAGTAACAGGGAAATAGATGTTGCATACTTTTGTTTAGAACTGTAACTTGCTTTCAGCCTTGATTTCAAAGTTTTTGTGTTTACACATACAACAGCTATTAAATGCCGATGCCAACAGTCCACCTCCATGTCTGTTTATATTGTGAAGTCACATTAAATCATGCAAGTTTCTTTTTGATCCCAAATCCCTGGAATCTCCACCCTGAAACTGATTAAATGCCAGGTGTGTGGTCCTGCATCAATGCCCAAACATCGAAAATTGGTTACAAACTTTGTTGTGTCTTGGGGTTTCCCCATGGTTTTTAAAGTCAGGCAATAGAATGTAGACAGTGATCAGGTTGTGGGTGTTTATTATGCCAAGTAATAATCATGCATCTGTCCATTTTCTATATTTGTTAGGGCCTCCACCAAAGTGTAAACACATCACACACAAATGATGGGTATTTTATTTCATCTCCTCCTGACAGTAATTGCAAAGAAATTTCACTTCTATTATCACTGGATTGATCACATCTCAGCTTCTTTGGCTTCAGAGAGGCCGCACAATTGTTGTAATTTTGGCCGCTGAAAAACCGTCTTTCCTAATCCTCCCCCTCTTGTTGAGCTGCACTTTACGCTGCAGATTGGTGCTTAGACTGTTGAGTGCTTCGCAGGCAGGCGTCTGTCCGCACAAAACCCCCAATGGGTTCTTTGATGTTTGCCTCAGCGGATCAAAGATGTCGGAGCCTGGACCTGCCAGGTGCTCGGCTCTTTCATCTCACTTACTTATCTGTCTGCTGCTTCCCATTCTCATGACAATGTGTCCCATTCAGACACACATAATTCACACCAGTCGAACTGACTCCATTTCAGATAACGCCTACAGAGTGCAGATGGTGTTTTTGTCGTGTTATTGTACCTCGTTTTAATTGTCATACAAAGCTAGATCAACAGTTTGAAAATATAAGTAACATCTTAAAACCTCCACCTTAATCCGATGACCCCAAAGGACAAACCAGAGGGTCTTCAAGCCTTTAAGAATGAGCTCTGTCCAGACATGGTATTAACATCAGTCCTGAGTGTGAATACAGACACAAGCCTCCTGAATGCGGCTTTAGATCCTGTCTCTCAAACCACCTTCGGACGTGATCTGTGGCCTCATCCATATAACTATGCTTTTGCTTTAAAACGCATCAAAGCCCTGAAACCTCTGCTGTCCACACTTACCGTTTTTAAGCCCCTAAAATGGAGCACAGTGAAAAAGCTGCTGGTGAAATTATCGTTTGAAAACTCCAGGGCTGCATTTTTAGAAATGTTCAAATGAGAACCCTGGAAACTGCTCCAGTTCCTTAAGACAAAACTGCCATAAAGAAATGTGAACTGTGTTGTAGAGTTTTGAACTGTGATTAAGAATGGAAGGGGAAGAGGGTGAGACTGAGGAGATGAAGTGTGGATTAGAATCCAGAAGGATTAAGGAACAAGAAAAGACTGAGGCTGAGAATGAAGAGCAACTTCAATGTGTGTTAAAGAACTTTGAACTGTGATTATGGACTTCAAAATGTGATTGGTAACTTTGACCTTTGAACTTAGTCTGCTGGAAATTAGTAGTAGTTTCAGCTTGTCATTGTCTCATAAAAAAGAAATCCCTGCTCTGACTTTTCTCAATTGTTGTATTTTTAGTAGTACTAGTATTTAGGTTTCTGAGACTAAGCAATAATTGGTCAGATCATAGACGTTTTTATGTGTGTTAGTATGGACACAGATTATTGTGGTACAAAGCCGAAATGCTCATAATTTTTACCTGAAAATGCTTTTTGGAGTTTGCCCTTTTTTCCACCAGTTGTGTGAAGAGAACAACTGCACAGATGAAAATCTGCTTCCTGTTTATACCACCACACTCATGCCCATTGATTCTGAATGGTCACACGATTCACGTTTCAGGTGTATACTGTATGTAACATTTTTAACTTCTCACTCTAACCAGGCCCATTTCTTACCATATTGAAGCCGTTTGAGGTGGAACTCGACTGCTCTGTCTTTTCCTTGTTTGCTATTCAAACACATTTATTAATTGATTACAATGAGATAGTGAAAGAAATCATTATTTAATTGGATCTGAGGTTAAAATAACCATTTACATAACACATTGCAGTTTATTCTTTTGTATTCTCGTCCCCTCGTCTCATCGTCCCCTCCTCCATACCAACTTATAGATCACAAAAATGGATCCTTGAATCCTCCTGCTTAGATCATTGATGCGTTGATCTCGGTGTAAGAGGATGACGTCCTTACCCATAATCAAAGTATTGATTTTTTTCTTCCTCCTCCTCCTCCTCCTGATTGATTGAGAAACTAATTGTGGCCTTTTGGCTTTCTGCAGCATCTCACAGTGGAATTATTTCTCCTTCTCCAAACTACCAATCTCGTTAAAGAGAACATAAGCAGGCGAACAATTATGCAGGCAAAAGAGGCCATTTAAATGGCAATTAACGTCACACTTTTCAATTTAACTGTGGCTGCCTGCAGTTGTGCCTGTTGTAATTGGGTAAGTAAACATTGGTGGATTTAGCATCTAAGACAGTGGGCAGCTAAATGGATAATCAGGTCTTTCTCTGTGTTTTGTGTCATCTTCTTTAAACATATCTTGCATAACCTCATGTCATGTTGGCAAACAGACAAGATTATGGGCTAAAAGGGGAAATGTTAACTCTTACAAGGGAGCAAATGCTGCAGTGGAGAAAATACCATGGTAAGAAATGGTAATTAAAGAATCTTAACCATGTATTGTCAATTACTGGTTTTACTAGAAATATTTTTCACATTTACCATCAACATATCAAATGCTAACTCAGTGTTCACTTGACGGACTCTGTATTCACTTTTTAAAAACCATGTGATGTGAATGCGAAGCAATTTTCCATGTACGCCTTAATCACGTCTTTTATGTGATTGGATCATTTGTGCTTAAAAAAAAAAAAAAAAAAAAAAAAAAATGTAAACACAACTCGCAATGACTCGAGTGACCAGAGGCTAATGCTAGAGCTAACTGACAAATATCAACCTAGAGACATAACTGACTACAACAGTTTTCCATTTTCGTCAACATCTAGTCATAGAAAGACATTCACTGTCGATTGGCATTTATGACATCATGTCACAGAATTGACGATATACACTGAGCGTCACTTAAACCTTGTGCTAAAATATAAGCCACACCCTTAATTTCTGCTTAGTTGTTGCTTAAGGGAAACTTAGGGAAAAGAAAAAAGAAAATATATTAACACTGTCATTTAGTAGTTAGCCCTGGGGGCTTCAACAAAGTTTTAAATCAAAATTATCAGTTTTCTTCATCACCCTCATGAAATTTGCATTGTTGCATTGACTTGGTAGGAAACATCACTGCTCAGAAACATCACATAATTTAGTGTGAACGCACCAGTTTGTTTATGGGTCAAGGAAGCTAAAGTTGACGTGACAGCAGAGTGTGTAGCATTCATCAGGGTCCTGTGACAAAACCAGACATTTTTTGTTATATACTGCAGTGACATCATTTACTGTATTGCTCTGGTACAGACTTAAATGGAAAAAAAATGTCTCTAGCCATTTGAGAGGTTTTATAGCAAATATGTTGTCTTTGGTAATTTTCACAGTCCATATTCTTCTTTAGGAGCATGTTCTTCAGTAATCATTAAAATAGAAATCTTAGTGCTCAGCTGCCTCTTGACTAGTCTGGACTGGGAGGGTGGCAGGTTTAAACAAAAAATAAATAAATACAGCATTTATAGTGATTGATGGTTGTCTCACATGTAAGAAATCTCAATAATAAAAAAAAAAAAAAAATGGACAAGAAAATGAAGTGTGTTACGATCCATTTGTTTCTGGGGACAGGCCGACTGTTCTGTGCCTTCACTGTCTGTGGAGACTCTTGGCCTTGAACAAACAGATGTAGAGCTCATTTGGCCACAACAGAGAGTGATGGAGAGTGGGCTGTCTGTATTTTGTCAGGTCTTTGATGGAGTCATTGACTATGAGAGGCATCACCCATGAGGAGGCTGAGCTACTCTGGACACAGAAGAGCCCATGTGACCTGAGATTTACTGAATATAGACCAGACCACTGTGACCTCTGTGATCACAGTAACATAGCAGGGTCATAATTGTATTTAAAAAAAAAAAAAAAAAAAAAAAAATTAAAATCAAGACTTTATGGCTCGGTTATAAGACTTCTGTCACCATGACTTCACTCTTACTCTGCTCTCTTTCATACATTGACTCACTCATACACACAATCATCTCCTACCGGTACATCAGTAAATTATCCGTTATCTGTCTAAATATGTGCATTTTATCTGAATATTACTAATTCAAACCGTGTCCAGTGAACTTGGAGCCGTGTGGCTCGGTGAACAGCAGCAGCTGTGTTGTGTTTTGAAGGTCTGCGAATGCCTCACCACAAGGTGCAGATGCTTCAATCATTAGCAGGTCTCCGTCTGAAATTACTGTTTGGGTTACTAGTATAACCAGGGTTAACTATGGGACTAAAGACTTTGGCTGATGTCTAGACAGCTTGTGCAGCCAGTGCTGGTAATGTAAGACAGAAAAGCATAGCTAGGCTATTATCGTTTATTGTTACCTGTTGTGAGTCAGTGCTACTTGCTACCAGCTATTGTTCATGCTACGTCTGCTACCTTTTCCTCTACAATTTATGTTCTGTTTCCATCATGGTACTGTTCAGTACAAAATGGTACAGTTTGGAATGGAAAACCCCTGGGTCAGGCTTGCGTTTTGACTATAAACAGTACTTTATTTTAATTCGATTCAATTCAATTTTATTGTAGTTATAATTGTAGTATCTACACTTTACTTGGTAGGCGGGTGTGGGCTGTACCATCATAGCGTCATATCGGTGCAACGACAATCAAACGTGACACAACAGACAACAACGGAAGACAATCAGAAGCTCTTTCTCTCCTGCTCAGTTTGTGGCTGTTTGTCTCAACAAGACGTCAAGCTTTGTATGAGATTAGACTGCAGGCGTTTGCCTCGAGTTCTGTGTGATATTTACACTTATGGCAAGGGAGTGACATTTTTCTCTCACCCAATCGCCTGAGTCTCGTGATCACATTGTACCATTTTACTTACAAGAGAAGGGAGCCAAAGAATGGACGGTTGGGGCTGATTATTTTGGTACTCTTCAGCAGAAAGCGAAAAAAAACATACTGTTCCAAACTGAATTGTTCCACTCGGTGAAAACCCGGCTGTCATGATCCTAACGCTACCTTCTTCCTGGAGTGAAAAGTTGTGCTACTTCACAAAACATAATTGGCTGACGGAGCACTATTGCTACTGTTAAGCTGCTGTTGACTGTGGGGAATGAATGTAATAAAGCCAAATACTTTTACTATGGCTCACATATCACACAATTTTTTACATCTTTATTAATTGTATTCTTGGTATGGCTGTGAAGTTGACATTAAATGTAAGTAAGTGAGATTAAAACATTTTTTAAGGCATCTTAACTTTCACCTGAAAATACCTGGAGGTGCTCTGATATACAGTCGCTCTAGGTGGGTTTTAGAATCGGCTTCATTAATACAGTATCATATGCAGCAACATAAAGATGCAAAGATAAACACAGTAATGGATGTTTATACAGAAGCTTGAACGATGGCCGTCAGCTGCGTTCTGTCACAGTATAATCAGTAGAGTCAACACAGATGAGTGACTGTAACACTGTTTACAGTAGGTAGTGGAACTTAAGTGTGTGCTTGTGTATCCAAGGTAACAAATCCCAGCGCGGGGATCGTTCTAAGTCGGGGTCATGTCGGAGGATTGCTAGTGACATTCTTGAAAAGGGCAAATCAGACTTCTTCATTCTTAGTGACCATTCTTTGTTATTTAAGTGTGTGGTTGAACACTTGAAGGTTACATTTATACACTATTTTTAATATTGTATCGTAGCCAGCAGGTATATTGGATGATTATGAAGTGAGGTAATCACATCCTGTGTGTGTGTGTGTGTGGTGATCTGAGATTTTCTCTGTTCTTTCTTAAGTCTGTGATCCATTCTGATGTGTGTGCATGTGACTCCCTACTGCATGGCTATAACAGTATTAGAAAAACTGCAGTGTTTTTCCAATAGCCCTGCTGTAAGAGTGAGCCCAACCCTGAATATGCTTTAAAAAAAGTAAACATTGACCAATCTACGTCTCTGGTATAGACAGAGAGTAACAGCATCGACCTGAGATAAAATTTCCCACAATCAAAATTTATTTTTGACTCTACAGCGCAACGGATACTTTAATGAGGTTTGGTGTTTTTAAGTGCCAGTATAATGTTTACATTATAGAAAATGCTAAAAATACAGCTGACAGGTTTCTACCTGGTTCACACTGCACGTGTTGCAGCTGCATTTTAAATTCACCGCCCAACAAATGAGAGTGTTGACACCGCACCTGTGATATGCACGTCTGTTTTTGACAGACAGGCACGACACGCGCAGTTCCCTGCAGAAATGGACAGATGATGCCAATGATCCTGACACCTTAAACTGTCCTCTTTTACAGTAATTTTAGTGCCTAGTGTCTGTATGTTGTTAGTGGCTGCATGTGGAGGAAATGAAGAGTACAACTATATTAAACAGGTGAATGGCCCTCGTAGTTTGGTGAGAAATGTGAACGCCATGCAGTGGAAAAACAGCAGAAATGCAGCCGGTGTTAACGCCCTCACTCCAGCCTGATGCGGCAGTCACGCAACGCAGTGTGACGCACGTGTGACGCCTTAAGTGTAAACACTTAAGGCGTCACACGTGCGTCACACTGCATACACTCACTTACTTAAATGGCAATTGTAGCCTGTTGTTAGATTTTAGATGAAATGTTGTGATTAGACTTAGTGATTACATCATATGGTTTGGAATTATGACACTCTTTGGTTTTGTTCTATAATTTCCTTTTATTGCTAAATTGTGCAAGCAGCTGCGTGCGCGTTTGCTGTTATTCATGAGCTGTCCGATGGTACTGAAGTTGCAATGACACAGGAACGTTGTCTAATGCATCTCATGCATTAGACAACATAAACACCAAACAGCATTATCTGCTTTTTGGTGAAATGATTCAGTTCCGTGCATTGTTCAGACAATGCGCTGCTGCCGGCCTGAAGATGGTATACAACTTTAATAGACGGCTCTGTTCGTTCGCATATATTTTATATGCAGGCAATGTGTTTGCTGTTTTTGCCTTTGCACTGCATGATATGGCAAATTGAAATTATGGCTGTTTTTTTCAGCCTGTTTATGTTTGCCATCTTGTTGGAACAAGATGGTCCCCCCCAATTTAATATACTGGCCCACCCCAAAAAAAATTCTACCTATGCCACTGTGATAACTTGAATTTAATGCTCTCATTCTTTTACAGTGAACTCTACTCATCTCCACTGTGCTCCTTGAACAACTGTTCTGGCACAGAAGGTGAAGATTTGGATTACAATATGTTTGATTTTCTGTTAGATGTTCATGCTAATGTGGTTGCAAACATCAAGTACCTTATCTTTTTTTAAAGTTACATGTATACAAATAATATTAGGGATATCTACAATTAAATAATTGTTTCTGTTCCAGAGGTAATAACCTCTATAGTTGACTTAACGACTCCTAACGTATCCAGCCTCCATCCTTCCATTTATTGGCAACCAATTATTGGTGATTGGGACATGGGGGTAGCAGCTCTAGCAGAGAGCCACATCGTCCAACTTTGACTGGGGGATCCCCAAGTGCTCCCAGGGCAGCAAGGAAATGTAATCTCTCCACCTGTTTTTTTTTGGTCTGCCCCGAGGTCTCCTCCCAGTTGGACATGCCAGGGACTCTTCCCTAGGGAGGTGCAAGGGAGGTGCCCAAACCACAACTAACTAGTTCTTTGTCCACGCAAAGTAGCTGTACGGCTGTACTCCCGGATGACTGAGCTTCTCACCCTAGCTCGAAGGGAGACCCCAGCCACCCCCATGAGAAAACCCATTTCGGCTGCTTGTACTCACAATCTTGTTCTTTTGGTCATGATCCAATGCTCACGAACCCTAGGTGAGGGTAGGAACAAAGATCAATAGAATATCCGGCCTCCAGAGGCTAAGTACCTGGAGTTTTCCAATAGTCAGTCAGAACTGAAGAAGCCTCTTAGACGAGAGGTTAAACATCTTCAATTTAACAAAAAGCAAGTCTTAAAGTCATAATGCAATCTATGAACCACTGTAAAATGTTGGTTCCGTTCATTGTTCTTGTCCCACATGAAGTCGACTGTCACTGTAAAAGCGGCTGCAATAATAGTATTGCAGCAGCAAGAGTATACCTAGATTTACATTGTACATTTAAAGTAATGTGTAGCAAGAAATAATATAACAGTTAAAGGCTCCACTTTAAGGAAAGCATTGCACAGTCCAACAAAGCTCTGCATTATCTTGACAGGTTCAGTTTGGATTAATGGCCCTTGTCCTCAATATATAGGGAATAATCTCACATCATTGGAAGTTTAGCTTCACAGAAAACCAACAACATGCCAGATAACAGCCTAAAATGGAAAGGTAACTTATTTGCCATGAATACAATGACTATTTTTATGCTTCATAAAACAACCATTTTAACAAACAGTAGAAACTCCTACTGAGAGCGGAAGTGATGCCTAAGGTTTAACATGGGGAGCATGAAAATGTCTTAAATTGCATTTGTTCATGCCACATTTTCAGCAGTGTCTTGGAGCTTTCATTTTATGCCCAATTTGTGCTTCATTTCCATAGTTTGCCTTGGAAAAAATAGAAATTGTAATCTACATCTGTGTGCAATCATCAGCAGGGCAGTTAATCAGCAAATCTAGCAAAATGATGAATATGCACAGAATGAGAACTAACTAAACATCTGTACACACATAAGACGATAAAAGCAAACACATCAACTCACAGCGGTGAAGCAGGAAAAACTTTACCCAAAATATGTGCAGCTCTTGTTCAGTGGTGGAGGGTTGAAACTGGCAAATGTACAGTAAGCAGAATTACCTTGGCTGTGTATTTCAAGCACCAATTTTAAATGTAAATGTGTTGAATAGTGTTGTCAAAGCTGCATAATTGTGATTTGGCAGTTTTTGTATAGTGTTGAGTATAATGGGCAATCTACAGGCTGCACGGATTATACGTACCGTGTAACATGGTTGAATAGAGCCAAATCGCATTTCCACATGCGTACACAAGCCCGTGGTTCCATTCAAACATAAACAAGGGTCCATGTGAGTTTAGTGATCCATGCATTTGTACTCTGTCGCATATTCTATTCCACTATTGACAGTTTTCACCAGGAGTTTGCCCTCATTTGTGTTTCCTTGGATTCTTTCCTTGGATTTCTTTCCGTACCAACATGTGCAAGTCAGCACATGACAGTTTCCATGGTTACATGGTCGTCTCAACCAAAACAAGAGTGCACCACCAACTGGACTGCCTTAGGTTTCCTGCTACAAAGAACATGTGCAATGATGCATGATGAAAATGATGAAATTTATGACATAGACCACAGCAGATCTTTTCCACCCATACGGACGCAGATATAGTATAAACAAGCCCTTATGTATGGAAAACACACTGCATATGGTTATTCACTGCTTATGGCCAGGTCATACTTTCTGCAGTGACTGGAGCTGCTGTGTATTTGTGCATGCACATACATTGCTACAGTTTTGTTCATGCTAAACTGAGGATCCACATCTGTGTGTACTCAATCCATACACTCCATACCAATGGAAAAAAAATCCCACCAGGAACTGTCGTAAATGTTACATTGTTTGTATTTAAACATAACTTTTTCGACTCTTGATGACCACTAAAAGCTGTTCACTCATTCACAACCATTCACTCTCACATTCCTTCAGCTCATCTATGTGCAACACATTTTCTTTTACACTATTTTCATACCTATTTCCACTGTTGGGAGCAATGTGGAGTGACATGTCTTAACCTCAGAGTAGTGGAACAGAGAATCAGACCTACAACCTTCCAGTTCAAGGACAACTCACTCTAACACTGACCACTCTCACCCCCAGATGTATGTCCTTGTATTCTTTGAGCACATGTTTGACTACCAGCAGACCTCCTCACATTATTTCAAGCAAGTTCCCATGGTTACTGTCTTCTTACGGGAAACGATGGATTGGTTCTCAAAGTTTGTTAATGAAAATGCAAATAATTGCACGACTTACTGAACTGAGCCAAACGGCAAACTGTGGAAAAATGTGTGGACTTTATCATTTTCCCAGATTTAATGCTTGAAAATGGCTATAATCTTTTTTTTTTTTTTTTTGGAGCTGAGGGGGAGATGGAGTGTGATGTAATTCTGTCTCATCATATTTAAAGAAGCTCATTAAGTAGGTATTGTATTTCTGAGGAATAAAGTCACATAATATGGCATCAAGACTAATAACTGCAATACAAGCCTCCCACTGAATGTTTCTCATTCCTTTTATTTCTGACTCGTACTCCTCATTTCCCTCTTTCCCTAGTTAACCTTTCACACACCGCAAGGCGCTATAACATTTGGCTCTCATTCTGATGTGTCCAGTCCGTCTGCCAGCACGGTCATTTTAATGACTTTGCGCTTAATACGTGGGAACATTCAGCAGACCTTTTGTAGTTGTTCCCTGACCAGTAAAGGTCACATGAATTCAGAGTTATTGGAAAGGCTTTAAGAAATATCACTTCCCATAGCTGCTCCTCAGTTCATTTCCTCTGACCAGAACAGAATATCTTCTCTCTCTCTCTCTCTGGACCTTTGCTGACTCACTGAAAAGCAGTTGTGGGACCCTATTAATCAAACTGTTCTTCATAGATCAAGACAAATTTGGTGAGTTTCGTGTTCTATTTACTGCACACGACCCTCACTTTTAGATGAAGCTGCTCCATTTTCATATTGAGTAAATGGTTATGAACAAGAAAATGAAAATACATCCAAGAAATTTTAGCATTTTGTCTGTGTAGTTTAAATATGAAATTTGAGCCAACAGCTGCTTAGCCTAGCACCAACACTGCAGTTAACATGGCTTAGTTCAAAGATAACACAATGTGCCTGCCAGCAATTCCAAATTACTCTCTTTTTTTTTTCATCATTGTGCTAAGCCAGATCAAACATGGGTTTTTAGTAATTGGTCCCGAAGCTCAAAGAGGGAGAAGCTTGATGATAAAATTAAAGCACTGGCACTAAAATCCTGTCAAACCTTGGTGTAATTTAAGTTTTTAGATCTTGACTTTGAAGCTCAAAGTAGAAAGATAAAGAATGTATATTTTTATATGAAAATCACTGCCACTGTGTCTTTCTGAGGCAAACGCAATACATGTTGTCATTACTCGCCAACTTGACTACTGTCATGCGTGTATTCTGAAGACAAAGAGCACTTAATATCAATATCACACAGGTCTCAGCTGCTTTTATCAAACTAAATCCTGACAATTAATCATATTATACTGATAGAATGCTAAAAAATCTCATGTCTTATGTTATACCGTTACTGGAAAACTACACTGTTATTGTCTAAGGTGTAAAACTGACATCAAAACTTAACATTACTTTAAGCATAACCTTTAACCATTTCTCTCCGACAAATTTTACTTGGAAAATACTTAAAATCAAATATGTCATGTTACATATTGTCAATTGGTTCGCTTTTTTGCTTAAATTGGCTTATAACTAACAATAGTTATAATATATGCTTAAAATTAAAGTTAATTTTTGCTAAACTAAAACAAATCTTGGTGTTGGCAGGTGTTTCAAGTCCGACATTATCTAAAGGCACGTGTACGTTGCTAGTATCAGACTAAACAGTGATAGGTAATCATATTATTACTAATACAATACTCAAAATTAAACATGCATCATGCTACATTTTCATTGGAAAACTAAATTTTAACTTTTTTTTTTTTTACCTTAAATTGGCTTTGAACTACAATGATCATGAAAGATCACTTAAAAATAAAGATACTTTGTGCTAAACTAAATCAAATCCAAGTGTTGGGAAGCATCCAAGTCTGAAATTATCTAACAGCATAAGCCTCCATTGCAAATATGAAATGGAATCCTGATAGGAAATCATATTTTTACTTATATAGTACTCAAATTTAAATGTGCCGTGTTACATTTTCACTGGAAAACTATTTTGAACCTTTTGTTTGCCTTAAATTGGCTTAAAACTACAATAATCAGGAACGGTTATTGTCTTAAAGACTGAATAAAGTCCGAAATTAACACTATATAAAAATCACAATATTTCACATTTTGTTGAATGTGGTGTTACTATGCTGCCTCCCTCAGGAACGTGGCTGACACTTTAACGTCCTCACTTGCTCTTACCATCCTTCCCATGATGCTTCTGTGATCAATCGGACCCTTGGCTTCGCTCTTATCCCTTTGCCTTCCTCAGTCATCAGCGGCGCGATGTGATCACACACACTCGCCTGCTCTGTCCTCTGGTCTCGTGCCGTGCAGGACCAAAGCATTCCTCGTGTCATCTGACGTTCCTGAGACGGCGGGACAGAGACAGAGGCTTTGTCCCAGCGTGATATTTATCTTTGAAATTGAGGAGTTAGACCTCCAAGCGCCCACTTCATGTGCTTCGTTCCCTCTGGCTTCAATATCAATGTCTTTCAAATGATGAAGATGAAAGATTAAGAACCTTAACTCTGGGATTTTACAGCCAGATCTCATTTTAATATCACATTCAATATAAATATGCACAAGAGTGAGTTTTTACTTGCAAAACTGGCCTTAAAGACAGACCACGTTAACAATGGGATAGAATGCAATTAAAAACACTGCTAATAGCACTAAATGTTATCAGCTGTTTTCGCTATGGAGTATGCTATGGAGTCCCAGTCCAATATTTAACAAGATAATTATGAGCTGCACAGTACACACTTCTTAAAAAAATATGTATATGCAGCTCTGTTTTAGACCAGCTAACATTGTAAAGCTCAATGCTACGTATAAAACATAAATGCTACCTAGAATTCTGTAATAACTTAGTGTATTAGACTGATATTGTGGATGAAAAATCTCCAAAAGATGACAAAACTAGAAAATCACTTGGAGAGTGCAGACCTTTGCCAATCAGCTCATTTCACCCTATATTGTGATTTGCGCCCAAAATTGTTAGTCCTGGAATAATGTTATCTATAGTATTGGGTTCTTAGAGTATGAACACATTCCCCTCAGCATTTGGAATCATTGGTAGTTTTATAGTTATTCACAAAAATCAATATTCCTGTAATGGATCTGGCTCCATAGCTATTAAAAATGCCGCAAACATGTTGACACACTTCTGATTCAGCAGAGTCTCAGCTACAACTTGGTGTTAGTTTCATGCCTGTATCTTTTATTTGCCCAAAATCTCACAAGCCCCCAATTTTTTTCTGTTCTGGTTCGTAATATCCGGAATGTTCACAGGAATCTGGGTCAATCTTTGATATATTGTAGAAACTATAGTGCCTTTATTCTGTATTTGTTTTTTTTTTTTTTTTGCCAAGTTCCCTGGCTGTTTATTGTGGCATTACATACACAAATACAGAAAATGGTCCTATCTCGCAATGTTCAAGAATCCTTCTAAAAATTCACCACCGAAATCATCTGTTCCTTGTTCCATTGCACACCTTTCCTGAAAATTTCATCAAAATACATCTATAACTTTTTCAAAGGTAAAAATAACATTTTCTACCACAGACATGTAAAAGAAAATCAACTTCTCTGTCATCGTCACCTTTATTGCTCTTACACATAATACACGTATTATGCCATTAAAAATTTTCTTTTTGCAATCTGTTACTTTATTTTTTTTTGGCACTATTGTTTAGTATTGAACGCAGCTCCGGTCATAGTGCTTTACAAACAGCCACATCACTGATAATGCACATGGATATTAGACTTTCTAGTTTAAACGTTTCCATATCCATAACATTTATAAATTCTGGAAGTGTTCCTGAGTCCATGTAGTGATTTCCAGAATCATGCCTGTTTTTTAATGCAGTGCTGCCTCAGAAGATTGCCAGAATCCAGTTTTGACCTTTGACCTTTTCCCTTGTGCACAGAGATTCCTCCTGATTCTCTGAATCCTTTGATGATATTATACACTGTAAATGGTGGGATCTTCGAGGAACATTTTGTTTGAAATTGTTCCATAATGTTTAGATGCAGTCTGCCCCAGATTGGTGAACCTCTGCCTATCTTTACATCTGTCTGAAATGCTCCTTTTAAACCCAGTCCTGTTACTTACCTGTTGCCAATTAACCTAATTAGTTGTCAAATGTTCCTCCGGTTGCTTTTGATTTCTGCCATTTACTTTTCCAGCCGTTTGTTGCTTCTGTTTTTGAGCTGTGTTGCTGCCAACAAATTCAAAATGAGCTGATATTTTTAATGAAATGGTAAAATGCCTCAGTTTCAGCATCTGATATGTTGTTTATTTTCTACTGGGAATAAAATATGGGGTTATGAGATGTGCAAATCGTTGCATTCAGTTTTTATTTATAGTTCACACAGAGTCCAAACTTGGATTAACTTGGAATTGGGGTTGTAAATAAATGGCAGACCATTGAACTTGACTCAGTCCTGTTCAGTGGTAAAAGCCTCTTCTCTGTTAGATGCAGCAGAGAGTTGTAAAAATGAGGGACATTTATTTTTTCTACAGGAAAAACAGTTGGACCCTTCCCTCAAATCACAGCTGTTAAAATGCTGTCAATCATAGCAGCACGGTGTTCACAGCTGGACTTGACTGATCTTCCTCCGACACAGTCACCGGGGAGCATTTGTCTGCCGTGCACCGACGGTTCAAGGTTAATTGACGTTGTACATCATGAAATATTGATAACAAAATGATCACTTACTGCTCACAGTGAGCAGGATATCATGTTATGCATGTAAATCCAAGCAGTTGGAGCACACGTATTACATTTGAATAGGTGAGATAAGGAAAAAAGCTGCTCGGCTCCCTCAAGTTCGTCATTTGCACTTTTTGGAAGTGGGTTAATGAGAGCTGCTTAATGGGAAAACTTATCTTCCCTCACGAACCGCAGAGTAATTATTTGATTTATGAGTGGCTGAAGGCAGGAAAAGCGGGAAACGATCGCTCTCACCACCTCACGGGCTTCAGCCAGGGGTTTGTCAGAGTTTTGGCTGCATCACATCATCACAGCACCAGCCTGAAGAATCATTTTTGTTATGTAAAAGGTCTTTATTTGTTCATTACCTTGATGGGATTTGGAGCAAACAGTGAAAGTAGATGAAAAACAAACACATTTCCGACTGAAACCTCTGGACAATTATTTGTTTTCCTAGCTTCCTACTTAGTCTGCACCACAGGGAATCTTTGTTATTTCAGCATGTAAACCGAAGGACGGTTAATGCGAGCACACAGAATACTTTTAATCAGCACACATTTACAAACAGTGAGATAGTTTTGTTTTGTGCTTGTTGGCAGCGTAAGCTTCTTGTTACTGTAATCCAGTTTTCAGAGGAAGGCGAGAATTACCCAACCACATTTTTACCCTTCAACTTTCGTTTCGGCTCGCGAAATACGAGATGTGTCACGCCGCAAATCGTCTTTGTCATTCTTTAATCAGGCTAAGTGAATGTGTTGCGTGATGAGTTATAATTACAGGCGGAGGTACAGGGTCGAGCTGCAGTTTGTCACGGTGGTTCTGCGCCGCAGCTCGACTGTGTGACTGCCTGCTGTGATCACTTACCGGAATGAAACAGACCTGCTGTGTGTTGACAGGAAGAAAGATGAGATTCTTCCTGTGAAGATGAAATGGTTTGTTTATTGAAAGGCTGCCAATCAAATAAATGAAATAATCCCTCTGTCTTAATTAGAATTAATCATTGCCAGTGACTGCGCAGAAAGGATACGTTGTTTCGGTTGTTCCCCCTCTGTAAAACCTGATTTCCAACAATGGTCATATACACTATATCTATCCTATTAACAACTTGAACACAAAACAAAAGTAGAAAAACATGAATATTTATGACACTGGCTTTTCTAGTTTGGAAAGTGTGTCAGTAACAGAATATAAATTCTAAAACCTGCATAATTTTTAAGTAAAAAGCTTGATTTAAGAAGTCTTCTAACTCTTTAAAGAGTTCTGTGTCCACGCAACTTGATCTTATCTGAGGTCAAAGAGGATTAAAGTGAAACTTGAACAACACTCACAGAGAGAGACTTGCATGTCGGAGCTTCAACCGTACGTTCTATCAGGAACCTTGGAGGAGAGCGAGGTGTTTGCCGATGTGATCGTATTTAGATCAAACCTCGCAAGGTTTAATGCATCACTCTCTCTAGTCAGAGCCTGATATCACATGTAACCCAACAGCGAAGATAAAATGTCAGTAAATATACATAAAAAAACTCATAGCAAAGAAAGGAAAAGGGGGAAATATGGAGGAAATATCATATATTGAAAATCTTGATTATTTCAAATTTCATTTGTAGGTAAGGAGAGTAGGATAGTTTAAAATCAGTCAGGTATTCTAAGTTTGAGGTTCAAGCTCATAACACATACATTTTTCAATCAGTCAATTAAAATATATTTTATTGTCCGTACAGTGTGACAGAGACAAAGAGCCTTCAAAGCACTTAAATTCATGTGAATGATCAGAATAAACAGATTGCACCTGCCCTAAAACACATGGAAACAAAGAATTTTCAAATGTTGTTTAAAAACAAACTTAGAGGGCGCTGTGAGCACCTACATCCTTGGCTCACCAGAAGAAGACAATAGAGAAATGGTGTTTTGCGATGACAGTGGAAGACACCAACAAACACCAGAGCATCTGAAACGACCGTGTGAATATTCTCCTCCCTTGTTTGAATTTAGACTAAACCAGCGAAACTCAGTCAAAAATGAAGTCACGTGATAAGAAATATTCTAATTCTAACTGAATGTTCACCTTGTATTTGTCCTGACGTCCCTGCAGCTCCACACACAGACTCCCTGTGGATCTGGTTTCTTTAGTCAGACTATGCCTCAGGTTACCTGAGGCTCGTGTTTGTGGCCTCTGCCTCAGAAGTTGTTTCTCACACACTATTGTGTAGCTTTTTTTTTTTTTGCTTTTTTTCTTTTTGCCACAGCGTGAGTGAGGACAGTATTTGAGCATCTCACAGACATTCCTGTTTTTATTTGTTGTCCTGTTCTTTGAATGGACCCTTTCCCTAAAGTTCCAATAACGTGTCATTTTCTTCTATCACAATAATGTTGTCTCTCATCCAAAAGCTCACCAAAAAAAAATCAATAATCTGTTTCATTTGTTACTTATGGCACGTGTAACGGTGTAGATTCAAACTGCCATAACTTTTAAAATAACATGATTTAATTGAACTTTATGGGTAAATGCAACTAAATTATATTGTGCTCTTTCTACTGGTGAGGAACACATAGTTTAGTCCTTTTAGTTTTGTAGTTTAACACAATTTCAAACCTGCTGAAGCTTCTATTTTTCTGCACTAGGAAGCAGAGCAAAACTGGACCGAGACAGAATGTACTGGTTCACTCCCAATTGTTCCTCTAAAGAGGAATGGATCATAAACCCAGTATATAGTATTTCATCTTCTCCCTCCAACTCCCTCTGCCTTCATCGCTTTGCTTCTCTGTCTCCTCCTCCTCCTCCTCCTCCTCTTCCTCACCCTCTCTCTCCGCACCTCACCTTCTCCCTGGCCTGACTCCAGATGAGTTTGTGCTCCAGGCGTTTGCTCTCAGATTGTTTGAGCTCCACAAAAAACCAGGGAGTTATTGGATAGGGGTGAACGGCCCCAAAGAGGAAAGGAAAAAAAAAAAAACAACCTGAAAGAAGAATATGTGTGTGAGACATCCATCGTGTATTGTGCGATCGCGCTGTGACAAAGAACAACAAGGTCTGTGGTGTAGGATCTTCTGAGATTGATGGTGGAACAGTAACCTTAGGCAAAGTAGAAAGACAGTCGAAAATATAAACCCGCAGCCCACGGGGCGTCCATTTGAAGGTGCAGACTGTGAGGGTGAATATGATTCAGGGATCTGTTGTAAATATCCCTGACATGCTCTGAATTCTGCTGCAGTGTATTAGTGTGTGACCTGTGAGCGAAGAGACTAAATTCAGACACAGTATTGACATTTGACATGTTCAGGCTTTCACATCCGCTCCGGAAGCGGAGGACTGAACACGTCGGCAGCATGTTTGAGGTTAGTTTTCGCTCTGCTGTGTGGCCTTCAGGTTTCTGCATGCCTGAAATAAGTAGGCTTGTATTGGGCTCATCCATGAGTTCTTCATATATTTGTTGCCGTAGTTCATCACAGGAGTGGGCGGGGAAAAAAAAGCAGTGGAACGTTGAAGACGTCTATTTTGTTAGTTTATCTTCAGACTGTGGGCGAATGAGATTTACCCACGCCGGTTTGTCCACACTGTTAATTGCGAGTTAAAATATCAGATTTTTGTGTCAAGACATGACCGACGTCAGAGCCCATCCAAGGCATAAGCACACCAAGCGCCTACTGAGGATCCCGTGACCACCAGGGGGCGCCACCTGAGAAAATACTGAGCTCTCAAAGTAACAACATTATCACATGCAGTGGGTCGATGAAAGTCGGCTACAGACTTTTTACAGGAGGCAGATTTATTCCCACCAAGATAATCTGCTCTCTCCTCATCCTCCTCTTCCTCACATATACTTCAGACACTGGTATAGTGAAATTAGATTAAGAAGAAGCCAGGGTTAAGGTGACTCTAATTATTATTATTTTGTCATTTAAACATACCCTGGTTTATACAGTAGAACAGTATTTCTGATTTTCCTCCCAGTACCACCAGAGGAAGCTCACGTACCACTGGTGGTACACGTACCACAGTGTGAGAACCTTGACCTTAGAGCATTTCATTATCTTTTATTTTATTGTCAGTGCATGACGATAACAGTGAGCCTTTTGTGCATTTTTACATGGTTTTCAGACAACAATTCTTCACTTTGTCATCCTTATACAGTTACAACTCTTTATTTAATAAATATTCTGATTGTCCTGTGTATTTGCACTTTTTGTGAATTAACTAGGTGCTGTTTGAATTTCATAGCAGTGTAGTTTTATTTTTAATTCAATATTTAATGATGACTTCATATAATTTATTATAGTTTATTTTTGTAGCTCTTTAATTGTTGTAGTACTTTTGCACATTGCAATTAAAAAAAAAACTAAACTGGTAAAGTCATTGTCATGGTTACAATGAATGCATTGTTTTATTTTGTTAGGTTTTCTTAGGCTGACCCCATGCTCACCTCTTAATATTGTGCCATTTTGAATACAAAGTGAAAATCAACCCAAGACCGTTCTTCTGATGTTCTATAATTTTAAGATTAAAAGCAATGTAAGGATAAGGAGATGCAAAGTAACACAGCGGCAACTGAGCAGAATTCTTCCACAAGCGTCATGTAATTTGCCTCTTTATTATCAGCATTGACAGAGGGCCGAAAAACAAATTTAGCTCAGGGTTCCATGAAGGCTTGGGTCAGACCTGCCAACATATGTATCTGCGTTAGAGCGATTAAGTTTTGATTGAACTGTTTGGACTTTGGGAAAGGAACTGAACCATAAAATTCTGTTGGAGATAAAAATATACATACTTACAGCCTTTCGATTCATTTTGAATTACCTCTTTGTCCATCAGAAGAAAATAAAGGTTCTTATTTACTGTGAAAACGGAGGAGATAAACTGTAGTCTTTTATTTTATATTAATATTCCATATACTTTTTTTTTTCAAATCAATGCCATATCATGTGAAATTTGGGTTCCTGTCCTGTGGACACAGGCAAATTACTATATTTTGTATGTTTCCTGTGCCTTTTTGTCACATTTTTATGGGATATACAGGCAAATAAAATGGCTGGGCAGTTGGAAAACACTTAAGGGTGAAGCAGCGACAGGAAGTGCTGATCAGTGTTTGTTGACTAAGCACAGAACTGAGGAGGAGAAGAGAAAAGTGCAGCAACTGTTGGCTTCAAGAATTGGAGGAAAAGCTTCAGGCTCTGATATCAGCACTCAATTTAACGCAAACAGCCGCTCGCTCAGAGGTTTAGAGGGAAGTTGTACAGGATTTTGTACAAAGCCCATCTGACAATGAATCCTATTGGTCAGCACATTCTCCTCTATCACAGTTTCAAGCTGTAACTTTTAGGATTGTACTGCTTATCACAGTCATTTGAGTCCTTTAAATGCCAACTGTGCCAGAAGACTTGCAGGATATGAGCCAAAAAAAACTACATGTGGTTAGACAAGAAACCTTCCTTTCGTGGTTATCCTGACCAGCATGAGTAGGATTAACCATTTTACTGTGATTATTGGAAAAAAATTCTTGTATGTAGTCTTTCAGCATTCTTAAATATTAAAACAGGGACATTAAATTGTCTGTATTTGTGGATATTGTCTGAAAGCTTATGGAAGCAAGGGAAACATATGAATGAATACCAAAACATTTCTGAAGGTATGTGTTATAAAATGCCATAATATTACAAAAACATTTTACTAACATAAAAAGTAAATTTTTCATGTTATCAAAGAAATTCCACAAAATGAGAACTGTAATACTGCATAAACATATTTAAACATATTTCAAGGATTCATGATGTTTTGCGAACATTTTAAAGTTAAAAAAAAAAAAAAAGAAGAATCTTAAGAAAGATGATTATAATCTTGGAATGGTTACAAAGATCCAAAGGCACCCCCTTACAAATAAATCACTAGGACTTTAAGTTGGTGAGCTACACAGAACTTCTAAAATTATTGACTTTCTTCTTCACGATTATCCTGATAGTGGGGAAATAACCTTGAAGTAGATGAACGCAGACCATGTGCGTCTGCAGACACTTTATTAGAAGTCATGTACCTAATAAAGTGACCATTGAGTGAAACTGTCAGGGAACATATCAGGGCCCAAATCAGTATAGGAGAAGCAAAAGTTTTGTATATAATTGATTTTTTTTTTAAATTTACATGGAACTGGTGTTTTGGGAGTCATTTAATGCTGTTTTTGGTGGGAAAAAAAATCTTAAAACACAACTTTTGAATTTTCGTGTATACAACCAATGAGCAACTCTGGGAAAACAATGATGTCATCATCTTGTATCTGGAGTTTGTACATAGTGCTCCACCTTGTCTTCTCCATTTATGCTTTATTTCTTTGGTATATAATTCCAGCGCCACATACAAGTCTAATATATATATAATACAGTGTTTAGAGTCATTTTGATTATGAATACTTTTTGATTATGAATGCCTTTTTTTTTAATGGAACACATTTTTTAGAACACAAAAGAAAAAGATGATTTTGTTGTGGATAAAGCCTCAGAGATGAGATTTTCACGCAGCCTGTTTGTGGAAACATGCAGCACGGAGGTGGGTCTGTTTTCGCCCCAGGAACTGTAGATATTGCATATTTATTAAACGAATAATTAACATGATTGTGTGTGTGTGTGTGTGTGTGTGTGCGCCGCTGTGCTTTTCATGACACCACTGCATCTCCACTTTCTGGCAACAATCCAAATGGCTCCAGTTGAGATGGCAGTGGGATGGGACAGGGTTGTTGGGGGGTTATTTGCTGCAATTAACATCAACCTATTGTATAAGTCTTCTATGGACAATAACAAAGGACACAGTCCAGATTTCATTAAAAGAAAAAGGAAGGAAAAAAGACCTTGGTGGTGTCAAAGGAAGTAGTTTTCTGTCAGGAATCAAATGTTTTTTTTAAATGAAACTTAGCCTTGAGCATCACACACACACACACATGCTGGTTTTCCATTCTTCTGTGGACCCTCACGGACATAATAGATTCCCTAACCCTGACCTAAACCTAATTCTAACCCTAACTCTGACCTTAACCTAACTTTAATACATGTCTTCACCTTAAAATGTAGTAATTTATGATATAGGGACTTGATTTTTGTCGCAGTAAGGAAGACAAGTCCCCATAATGTGACTGTGTAAACAGATTTAGGTCCCCACAACATAAGGAATACCAGGTACCCAGTGGATGAGCCTTAGTCACGGATCTGCCTCATGAAGGAATATTATAATGCAGGTACAACATGCAGGTAAACTGATGTGCTGCTATGGTAATTGCAGTGGGAGGAAAAGGAGCCTGAAGTGCAGGAGCTTTGAGCACAGCCATTTCCCCCAAACTTTTAAAGTCACAGTCCATTTTATATTCTGAAAATCTTCTTCTTCGGCTCAACGGAAACCTTAGATCCAACATCATTTATTTCAAACACGAGCGGAAAATAACATTTCAACCTTCAGTCTGTTGTCTGCATACTGTAAAATGTGATAAGTTTATTTACACATATGCAAGTCAGTATAGAGAATAAATAATGGGTCATTAGTCATAAGTTTTATTTTAATTTAGCTGTTGACCTACTTATGTGAAGTCATTCTTGATAACTCTTAAAAAAGTTTTTTTCTGTCTTTTCTAATAACCTATTCCCTTAAAATCTGTTTCATTTGTGATCAATGACTGTTTTTTGTTAATTCGAGCAAGATGCATGTTTATCTTGAGGCCATTAGCAAAGCCATTAGCATAGCTATTAGCCTGCACTTGATATTTTTTTGTCATTGTGCTTTTACTTTATTAGCAACTCAAAGTCGTTAACTCGCTGTTGAGTTTGAACGCGCGACAGAAGTAAACGACACAAAATAGCAACGTCACTAACGTCGCTAACGTCACTGTGCTAACCTCACTGCGCACCACTGTGTTTGTTTTTTTCTTCCTTTTACTCATTTTATTTTCTTGCATTTGTATCATCACATTTCAAGCTTGGGTGAAACGTGAATGTTACAGTTCAAAACAGCTTCCATGTGTTTATTTTTATGACTTTAATGACTCGCCTGCAGTACTTCATGGTCCACTAGGGGGAAACAGTCACACTTGTTGAAATTTTCCCCCTTTTTTTTTTTTTTACACATATATATTTTTTCATACCTCAAAAATACAGACACATTTTGCGGGTCTTCGTCTAATTATTGCTGTAGCTTTTGTTGTCCCTCCGCTTATGCCTCTCTGCCTTTGCCAATTATTATTATTTTTATTATCAAATGTGATTATGAGGGAAAAAATGCTAACGTTCAGCTCCACTAGAGGGTGACACATCAGTTTACCTTAGGCTAACCTTTCAAACTTTGGGGGGGGGGGAGCAAATGAAGCTAATTTTAAGGGATATGCTTTTAATTGTGAGCGTTTGCATAAACACAGTCCAGCATTTCAAATTAAAATCCCCCAAATTTGGCAACCATGAAATGAGTTTAATTAGACCAAGTGATAGGCCAGTGCTGTTTCCAAACACAGACTCTATACACACACACAAACACACGCTAATAATGATTAAAAAAAGAGAACACAATTAAGAGCAACATTTCTGCGAGTCTTTATTAATAAAGGTTTGTTTGGAGGATGACGGCAGATTCCTCTGGGCTGCAGACGTCGACGGTTGCTGCTAAAATGGCAGACATTTTGTGAAGGTCAGTTTGTCACTGAGTGACAGCTGACACTTTGTAAACAAAGGTCAATCCATCACATCCCAGCATCCCGTCTTAGCACCTGAATGTAACCAGCATTGGTTGAATACTTGCACCTGGTTTTGGAATGTTCATGCTTCTAATTTGTGTGGGTAGTTAACAACATGGACAATGTGGCATTATTCCCTCAAATTATACTTCTGTTTGCCACATTTGCGAAATATAATGTATGAAAACGGTCAGTAAAGTCCTCATTTTCCTCCCCATAGGTTTGCAAATTGCACAATTACTGCGAGGGAAATTCTATTAATATTTTTCTGTTTTGCAGTCTGTCAACAGATATAGATATATCACCCACACAGCACAGAAATGTCACTATTTGTCCCTGGAATTAATGAAGCCAACAAAGTACGACCATTGTTGTGCTGCAAAACTTTGTCACCTGTCAAAGTTATCAGTACTTAAACCTTAATATGTACTGTTGGTATAATGAATCCTTTCGATTCAAGCCACTCTCAGTCCATCTAATTTAAAGCACTGTTCCACATGATCCACAGTTTCAATTATGGGTTTATTTTACAAGGTAATTATATGTATTGGATTATGATGAGTAATATTGTGTTTTCCTTTCAATTGTGAGTGTACAAAACCTACTTAAAGCCCTTTATTTTTAAGTACACGCCAATCAGAGCAAGAACACTCTGATTATAACACACACACATACAGCTGAGACTGCCGCTGCTATTTAAAGCAAAGCAAAAACAATCATTTTTATTTATTTTACTTATGTCCTCAAAAAAGAGTTAACAAGTAAGTAAGGTGCAGTTTTATTTTGTTAAACTAGTAGTTACTTACACAAAACAACATTACAGCGGTGCCTTGACTTGCGAGTTTAATTTGTTCCGCGAAGGAGCTCGTAACTCAAATTACGCGTATGTCAAATCAATTTTCCCCATTGTACATGTTTTTAAGTAAAAAAACATGAACTTATAAATAACGAATATTGTATAAAAACACAATACAATGGAATGTAGTGCAATAAACTGGTTTTATTAAGCATAATGTACAGGATTTGCCTCGGAGATCAGACGACTTGAAGATGCTGAAGAAGGTGGAGGAGAAAGGCTGAACTGAATAGCTGGATCTTATTCGCTCATTTTTGCCCTTTTCTCCACATAATCTCGTGACTTCTCACAGATTATAGACTTTGTCACGGTATCTCCTGCAAGCAGCAGCTTCTCCATATTTTCAAGGATAGATGTCCGCCGTTTAGAAAAATTTTTTGGCTGGCATTATAGCCTTTAACGACTCCTCCTGCTTCAGTGTGGCGCAGATCGGAGAAGTGCTACGCTCATACTGCTTCGCCAAGTCAACTGCACGCGCGCCTTGGTCATGTTTTTCGGTAATTTCTTTCTTTAATTCAATGCACATCATCCGTTTCTTCTTCTTCTCAGCACTGTCCTTCACGCTCACTTTCTTCAGACCCATGGTTGGAAAAATGAAGTTTTGCAAAATAGCTGAATCTGGCTGCAGTTATTCTGACTGAAGCTGGCTCGTAACCCAATTTTTAACTGTCAACTAAAAAAAAAATTGTCCGAGACGGCTCGTACCTCGAAAAACAACCTTCAGTGGTGTTGCTACTTTAACTGCTTGTGGTGTTTTTGGCTTTTTAAGGAAAACCGGGTAATTTCCTGGTAAATGAAGGATTGACAGAGGGGTTAGGTGTGGTGAGTAACCTGTGGTTTAGAAACCAAATGTGTCTGGTTAGGAAAAGATCGGAAAAGATCACGTTTTCATAGTGCGGTGCGTTTTTTGGCGTAATTTTTGCGTCATTCGCTCGAGTTGAAAAAAGAAATTCACTTTGGCAAATACCTCACTTCATCACAACGCAAACCGAACAGCGCTGATTCTCTGACTGATTTCACGTGACATCGTGTCCTTGTACGGCAGCTCATGATGTAGATAAAACAACCGTAGCTTTATCTACTGAGACGCTTAGACAAAGAAAAATCAGCAAGAAAATCCGTATATCTGTCACACATGATCGATGCCAATGCACACAAGAAAAGCACAGAAATTACCTTTACCTATTTTTGCTGCATGATGTGAAATTTCTTGTTCGGTGCCCTTTACAACAAGGGAGTTTATTAGTTAAGTCAAAGGACCCTGCCCCCTGGTGGTGACTTAAAAACATTATTCTGGGGTAATGAAAAACACTTCATGCAAATGGATGATTTGCATGAATATTAAAGTATAATTACTTTATATTCCGTGTCTGCGAAATAAAATAATTTTAAAGAAACTGTACACAACGGACCCTTAAATACCCTTTTGACATAATTCAGGACAAAAATTGTGTTTCCTTTGTGAGTTACAAACACTTTATAAGTTGTGTGGGAATTTAATGTGTGGAGACACGTTTGAAATGAATAAAAATATGTCACCTCCTTTTTTTTTCCTCCCTCTTTTTATTTTTTTGGCCCAAAGGGCACGAGCTCCGACCCGTGGGGACATCAGAGGTTTTGGTCCCAGCGGAGGATAATGTGAAAGCAATAACGCTGTAGTGTTTGCTCTTCGGTGACTCCTGAGATCTGGCCTCGGACACGGCGCACAGTTTAATTGAAACCATCCGTCCATTGTTCAAGACGACAGTTTTAATTTACAGACATAAGAACGCTCGGCCTTGACCTTGCCCTGCGCTCTGACACGGATTGCTGCCCCGACACCTTCCGAGGAGCTCGGTGTCGCCTCCAGGGGTTTTCCTTTCGACTCTACTTCTCACATTTTTGTCGATGTGGAAGTGGAAGTGCATAGTTTTACTGCTGTCTCGGTTTTTGCTTTGCCGTCTGGTGTGTGTGTGTGTGAGAGAAATTTATGTAAACAACACTGAAGTCAACAGATCAACACCTCTGTCCCGACCCACCAACAGTATTGATTCCATAATGCTTTGTTCAGCTATCGTCAGATGTTGTGCTCAAAGCCAGTTATTCAGACAATTCAGTGCGAAACAGAAAAATCCACTTGTACAATTTTCAGTAGGTTTGGGTCAGAAACTTCACAGTCCAACTTTTTGTGTCTTATTTCTTCGCCTGAGATATTTCCATGAGCCTCCGTTTTGGTCACTTTGCCTTATTTGCTTTTCAGCTTCACATAAAGGCACACAGTTCAACTCAGAACAAAGAAGAACAAAAACAGTACAAAACACAAAAAGCACAGAAAAACACCCAAAAACAAATTCATTTTGATTATTTTCCCCCACAGAAATAAATTACAAAACAGTTATTGAAATTCACTTCACCTGTAAATTACTTTTGGTAAATTATTCACAGTTGAAGCCTTTTCCTGTTTTTTGGGGGGGTTATCTGGCAGTCTGTGAAAAGTGTTTTTATTTTAGATTTCTAATTCCGAGGCATTGACCGACTATTATTCAATGCATCAAGCCAGTGATTAAATACGAAAGTTTGTTTTTTTTCTAAGAAACCTGATAAATGGTTTTTGAATTAGATTCTTTTAACAATGGTTCTTTTAATAACTCATTTAGTGTATTTTATATATATATATACACGTTATTTTTAATTAAAATATAAGTTCACGGCAGTGCAGAGATAAAATTTGGAGTGATTGACTGATACATTTTTATCTATGTTAAGCATTTTTTTTTTAGCTTTTTTATTTTTTTATTTTTTTTTAATTAATTTTATCAAATGGACCAGAAAAAAAATGCCAGTCCATGCATATTGTCTTACTTTAATTTAGCTGCTTTAATTTTTAAAGATCAGTATTGGACAGAGAAAAAAAAACAATATTGGTTGACTGGTATCACTGGTTAAGTCTCTCAGTTCGCTGTGGGTTTGACTGATTGAGCTTCAAAAAAAAAAAAAAAAGTTAGTTGCAGTGATACCTGAAAATTGTTACTGCTATGGAAACGTGTGAATAACACAGTGATCTACTTCACCATTAGATTTCACTATTTTAATGTTAAAGGATGTTGCTGAGAACAAAGACAACATTGAGTGGGAAATAAAAAAACTAAAATACAGACTTGAATACATAAAAATTTACCAGAAAAGAGTCTGTGTGGTTTTGCCGCGTGTCTAAAAGGAGGTGAAGTCACGTTCATACACTTCTCCTCCTGTAATTGATATTAATTGCTCGTCAGTTGCCTTGAACCCAATTCTGCACGGCTGACGGCTCGGTGGACAAACCGAAAACTTCACTGCTCAAACTCAACTGTGAGTGAGCGACTTACTCTGTACTGCAGGTGATTAATTCTCACACAGTAACCTACAAGGTTCTCGCTGTACATATTAACATAGAACTGTTCTTAAACTGTTCGGCTCCTGAAACAGATAATATGTTATAACTTCATAGCACTGACTCGTTTAAAGATGACAGTTGCTTTAAAGTCCCTGTAAAGCAAATACAGAGTTTCTTCTCCCCACATATTATATACAGCGTATTGGAACCATGGTTCTCAAACTGTGGTACCTGTACCACCAGTGGTACGCAAACTTCCTCTGGTGGTAGCTGGAGGAAAATCAGGAATAATGTTCTACTGTATGTGATCAAATTGGAGCTGAGGAATTTTGACCAGGGTTGTAGAAAATGAAACAAATGACAAAATAATAGTAAATTAAATAAATATATAAAAATAAAGGCACACACTCCCTTGGTATATTGTCATGGGAATAATATGCAGTTTCTTATATGGACATCCTGGGACGGTGTGTTTATAGGTCACATCTTCAGGCTTAAAAAAAAAAAAAAGGTTTTCCATTTTCTTCAGTGTTCTTAAGTCAAATTTATGATTCACCTTATATTGCATATTATTGAAAAATTAAAATGGATGTAGCGATAATTGTGCAGAGGTAACAAAATAGACAGATTTTCATTTATTTTTGCTCATTAAAATGAGCCAAGCGAACATTGAACTGTGACAAATTTAACAAATTATATCAACATTTTTTTGTATTTTTTTTTTCTCAGGTGTGTTCATATAGTTAGTGAAAATGGAAAAAAAAATCATCAGATTGCCTGGGTTGTGCTGTGGGGTTAAAAAAGGATATAAGACACTCCATATTATTATTGTAACGTCTGTTTTAACATATGTAAACAAAAAAAAGGGGGTTAATATTCTGTCCAAACACTAACAAACGCTGATGTTTGCTGACTTTGGTTTCCACTAAAATGTGTGGTCCACCCACCACCGTCTTTGCATGATCGGAAACCAAATTTTGCAACACTTAACCTTTTTGAATCGTTCAGATTTGGCAAGGTGGTCCGTAATACTTCTTCCTGTGAGGGGTGACAAAGTCAGAAGAGGTCATGTTTATTTTTCCCAGGGTCCTTTGCGAGTCATTCTTCTTTTGACAGCGTGTGAGAGGGAGCAAACGAGAGTGCGACGGTAGTTTTTCTGAATAAATGCCCAAACGAAATGGAGTAATAAAAAAACACGCCAGTGCAGTGAGAGAAGGAGGGGTTCGCTGTCAGAGCGAGGGTCCCATGGCCTCGCCTCAGGCAAAGATGCTGCATTAAAGCTGACCCACTCGCTCACTCATTCACCCACTCACTCTCATGACCAGTGTTAAACCTGTTCTCCAAACACACACCTGTCAGTGCGTTTTCACTCAAATCGTATTTCATCATCAGCAGGAGATGGAGGGAAAAGAGGGGAAAGCAAAAGTAAACAGAATTAGCATTACTGACGCGAGTATCTTCGGCGGAGAGGGATTTCTTTGAGGATTTGCAGCCTAATCCTGCGTCCTGAACCCTCGCCTCTGCACCGTCTTTTGTTTCTCAGGCTCTAAGACCTGCTCCTCCAGGAGCCGCGGAGACGGCGCTTCAGCGGATTCATCTCGTAGAGTGCAGAAGAGCGTGAGGGTTTTCCTTTTCTTGATACCATGAAACAGAGCATTTACAGATGAATATGCTTTGTTTACATATCGACCCATGGTAATCCGGAGCATGATGGAAGCCAGGCACTTGCACTGTACGCTCAGCTTTTTTTTCGTTTACGTTTGGATTTGTTCAAAATAATACGGATTTCTGTAAATTGAAATATTTCCCTTTAACAGATAAGAGACAGCAGGGCTGTAAATTCACAAGTTAGTGACAAGAGGTAAACCAAATAATGAAATAATTCATGCCTTTCTAACTGTGTGTTCCAGTTGTAGTTGGAACTCGGAATTTCTGAAGTTCTCTTTCCTCGAAAACTCAGAGAAACCTTTTTTTTTGTGTGTTTCATAGTAAATCAGTCGTACACACAGAGTACTGGTGGCATTTCATCCGTGGACTGGTATTGTTAACACTGCCTGATCAGGGTTACATTTTCCGATGAGTTCCGATGTAAATGGGACACAGCATATGTCCAGGTCACGCATGTCACTTTCTCTGTTTCCGCCTGAGAGAAACTCGGCAATTCACCTGAGGTCTTTTCCTCAGGTGAAACAGAACTTTTTCTTATATGATCTTTTTCTTTTTGTTACCCGTAAACACGGAATTATTTCAAGAAATGTCTTCATACACACAAAATCACCCAAAATTAGACTAAACCTTGTTTTCCCAAACATAAAAGCAAGGGTGATTCCTTTTTAGGGCTTCCACAGCACTGGTTCTTTGTGGGTAAAAACCCAATACAATAGAAAAAAAAATGCAGGCCTTGAGAAGTAAATACACGTGTATTGTTCGGATAGGTGAAAACAAACAGCAGAAAATGTCAGTGGATTATTAAAAATACAGATAATGAATGAATGAATGAAAAAAAAATATTATTTTATTTCCTTTGTAAAACAAAGTGTTAAATCCTCCTCAAATATTTACTAAACCACCAGCAATATTCCAACTCATGCAGCCCAAAATTGGCCCAAACAGTCTGACTCTTACGGAAAAGAATATAAACATTTTGCAAGGGATTTGCATTTTTAGTCAGTCAAACTACCAGCGTGTCGAAGACTCACTCAAGGGGCTCGTTCAAATAAGACATAATAGTTTTTTAGAGGGCAAAAACATCACAGTGGAGCCTTGTTTGTTTTTAAAGAAATGTGGGAAGTAAAGACTTGGAAGTTTCCCTCTCCCTCTGAACATCAAGAGCTCTGACCCACGAACAAAGGCATGAAGGTCCATGAAGAACAGCCGCTGAGCGAACATAAAATCTCTGGCACCGGAGAGTTTAGCCACTCTAGTAATGAGAAGTGCAACTCGGCGGAGTTTTGACACTGGCTCACTTTTCTCCATCACCCATTCAGTTACCATCCCATCTGTCCACTGCTCTTCCTGCTGCCACAGCGGTGAAGAGAGAGAACTCACTTCTGAGGTCTTCAAAGCTGGTTTGAACACATAATCTCCCCCACAGCATAAAAACCGCAGCTCAAAGGACGCGGCAGTACAGTGACTGCCAATTAGGAGTTCCATTAGATCCCAAAGCCAGATCCAAAGACGGACACGGAAGAAAGTGCTGTTTTATGAAGGCTACTAAAATGTTTTTATATCACCGTGCGCTCTATGTTTCTCTGCCTTTGCTGTTAGTTTTTGAAGGGCAAACTATTATTTTAAAGGGAATAACTCACCTCCTGAGTTGTCAGGTGTTGGATGACACTTTCTAATAAACTCAGTAATCTAGAGTGCTTTTCAGCTGCGGTCCTCACCGCTGCAGAAGGTGAGACTGAGAAGGAAACATGGAGGGGAAAAAAATAAAAATAAAAAAGCAGAGGCTGGATGTGTCCCATTCTCGCACATAAAAGCTCTAACATCACCCTGAGGTGTATTTATAGTGCTGTTGTACCTTCAAGCTACGGTTAAGTAAGATTTTACTGTCCCTCGGCGCAAATGGTGGTAATAAATCACCAGGGATTTGATAAAGTTGTCAACACTGACTCAGCAGTTACTTTACTTTCCTCCTCCTGGACTTTCTGGATTTGAGAAACTCGCTCATAACCACATGTTTGGATTTCAAGCTCCAAAGTGATGCTCTGCAAAGGTCAGCAGCACTGTTACCTATAAATATACTCTCCTCAATCATCAACATTCATATTATGAACTTTAAAATGTTTGATTCTTAAAATGAATAAAAAAAAGATTAAAGTCTCTGACCATCATCCCTCATGCGATTCATTTAATTTGAGTCTTTGAGTATTTTAAGTATCAGAAAGGATCTTTTTTCCTCTTCTTTTGTGTGTAGTAAGCTTTCTGCTTTGAAATGTCGAAATCTCATTGCTGTAGAAACATAGCAGCTAAAGCTGGTGGACATGGTTATGCATGGCTAACCCTAATATTTGACTTGACTTGATTAGATTAGATTAGATTAGATTAGATTAGATTTGACTTTATTGATCCCACACTGGGGGAATTGACAGCAACACTGTCAGAGATGAACAAGTGAAGAATTGGGCTTCCAATAACAAATATTTTCATAATTGATTAATCCGTCAGTTATTCATTTGGTCCATAAAATGTCAGAAAATGTTGAAAAATGTTGATCAGAGATTTTTAAACGTGGGAATTATGATGTTCTCAAATATCAAATATGTGTCCACAAAAAAAAAAATCTGTTTTAATGATTTCATATGGAGCAAAGGACCCTGAAAAATTTTGCATTTAAGAAATGTAAATTTTATTTCAATTCTTTAAAAAAAATACTCAAAACAATGAGATTATCAAAATAGTTGATTATTAATTCAGTAATCAATTAATAAGTTTCGGCCCTACAAAGAAGTAAATAGAATATAATTAAATAATAACTTTTGACAAATACATAAAGTATACAAATAGAAATGTAAAAATTGAAAAAAAAGTATATAAGTTTGCATGGTATATGTAAATGGTATATACCATGTACACCTTTTATTATGGAAGAAAACGGAGGAGAAAGTGCAGTGACAGTAACTTATACAATATATATTGCATATATGCAATTATTTCACAAGTGCAACACTGCATATATCTGTATAGTATTTTATGATAAGGTTATTTTAAAGCAGTTAAACACTTACTTATGGTTAATTTTTGCCTTGGTAAATGTCACACTCTGACCCTTTGACCTAAACCTAGTTTGCACAGTCTGTCTCGTGGCTTCATTGTAACTCTGTGTATTAGTGAAAGCGTGTCTTTGGCTCCTATGAATCAACAAAGATCAGCCAGATTATGGCTCATGACACATCACGAACATCCCAATGTTCCAGCCAGAGAGAGTTCACCACAGTGGTACCTGCTCAAAGGTAATAGGACACAGTTGTTAATGGAACCAGCCGCTGTCGGGCCTTTCTGTGTGGGTCATTTAACAGGTGAGATCATGCTGACAATCCGGGAGAGCTTTCTGTCAGACAAATTAATGGACACCTCCAATCTAATTTCACCCCATATACCTTCAGAGGTCCTATCCATCATTCTGTTTGCACTAGGAGCTGTTCCACAATCCAGCTTTTTGAGCTAGAGGCTCGAGCACGTCCCTGTCTCTCTCTTCCACTCAAAACTGTGCTAAAACAGCCAAATCAAGAAGGACCTGCATACCTGAAAAGAAATATACAGTAATATGTGGCTATATTGGTATACAATGTATTAAAGCTTTTTTGATGATTTTAAATGATCAGTTTATCCATGTGACTGTCCTTTCAGTTATTTATTAGCCCCCCATCCTGAGAATAAACAAACAAACATGATATACAGCATGTAAAATGGTGCCGTAGGGCTTCATATTTTGACATAAAATATTTGGAGGTCATCAGTTTACAGGTAGCATTCATTATTTATATAAACATTGAAAATTACAGAACTGGCTTATTTAGCACCCGCTAAACATTCCCTGCTTTAAATATTGTCCAATGTCCATGTTAAATTTTAGGGTTTAACTGATAGATGTGAAGTCTGTGCAGGTGAAAGTTAAAAATAAGCCTTATCTTCATGGGGTTGGTGATGCCTCGTCATTGTCTGAGTCAGTTCCACATGAAAAAAACACTGATCTCACAAAGTACAACCATTAAATGATAGTAAATTGGCATAATAGCCAGTAATTGGCATAAATAGGCCTTCCAATTTCAGCGACGGACATTTCACAGAGGGCAGATTTATTCTTACAAATGAAGGTTTTCAGCCATATTCTACAGCAAACTAGAACAGCCTCAATACTTTTTTCCTTACTTCTTAGTCATTAAAATACAGCTTTTTTTTTAATTAAAGAAAAGTTTTTGGGAACATTTGATATGTCTCAGACCACATGAGGTCCAAATGGCTTCGCTCTGTTCTCAAACACATACTGACCTCATGTCTGTTTGAAAGAACAAAATGATATTTTTAACGACTGTACGGATCTGTCAGTGTATGCAGTTAATGCGTTTGTGCATAAACAGCATAAAAAGAGGGGGTAAAAAAGTAGTAGCTCTACTCATGCTGCTGTAACATGAAATAAGATTCAAGCCAGTGGACAAAAGAATGTGACGATCAGTGTTAACATTGTGGTGGTAGTTACAAGCACATTATCATTTGGAATTGTAAAAATACTTTGAAACTAGTGTGGGACAGAGGATGTCAGTTGGGGAGACGGAGACTAAAGTGTCCTGAGGACACCACTTCCACATGGAGCTGTGAGAGCACAGCTGCTTCCTCGTCCTCCTCTTCCTCACACATGTTTCAAATGTTGGCGTGAGTGAAACACAGGGATATTCGCATTATAGTTTCTACAGCGCTGCTCCGTGCTCTTCTCAAAGTCTTTTAAAACAAGTTTACAAAGTTCTTTTTTAAAACAACAGTAGAATAAAATAAAGAAAAAGTTAATTACATTAACACAAAAGATAGAAAACATATAAATCAGCCTGCCAATAAAAGTAATCAAAGCTGTGACCCAGTGAAAACACACTTGTAAAAGCAAGTTTATGAAACAGATTTAAAAGAGGATTGTTAGGAAATTGCCCGTCTGATCTCCACAGGCAGGTTGGTACAAAGGGTTGTTACTTGGGATTGAAAAATTCTGGTCCTCAGCCTGGATTTAGAAGGTCTTTTCGCTAATGACCACAATTTACAGCTGTTTTCATGAGATAATGGGAATAGCATTATTTAAAAGCTATCATAACTGGTAGCCAATAAAAGGAAGCTGTGGTGTAATGTCCTCTTGATTTTTTTAGATTATGCTATTTTGGACCATTTTTAATTTACGTATGCTCTGCCACAGCAGACACATATGCAGATCATTACAGTATTACAAGTGGTTGAAGACAAAATCATAAATTACTTTCTCAAGGAAATCAAGTATATTCTTCCCAGGCTCCAAAATGTAGATCTACTGTACCACCAGTGGTATGGGTACCACAGTTTGAGAGGCTTGGATCAAAGCAATTGCAAAACATTGAAGAACGAGTTTAGTCATCATTTTCAGTAACGAAATCAACACTAGTAATTACCAATCACTGTTAGTCATTGATCACAGTCACAGATCACAGGATTTCCTCCCTTTGTGTCTGATCATCTGCTCACTTGTTTTCCCCTCAGCAGTCTGAAATGACATCAGCCACTGAAGCAATCTTAAGCAAACCATTGTCTTTCCTGTCAATACACTGACCGCAATTTGTTCCTGCTTCACACGAGTCCAGGTTTTGATCTCGCTGACTTGGATCTTTGACCTCTTACTTGACGAGTGGCCGTTGCATCCTTGACTCAACCTTTATTGGATTTGGTGCAAAGTGACTGTCAGGCTTTTTTGACAGAAGTGTGCGAGCATCATCACAATGTGTTGTCATTGAATTCCAATCCTGCAGCGGTCAATTGTATCTGACAGCTGACCAGAGCTTATACCTGTGACCCGATGATCGCATCTGTTGAGGAGGTTGGGGGTGGAGGCAGGTACGAGGGCAGTGCCCTCTGACTCGTGAAGGATATTAAGGGGTTAGAGATTGCCTGCCTAATTTACTGATAATATCCCTTAAACCAATTCTAACCTTATTATTAAAACCCACTCTGTCTGAAAGTGACATTTTCATCAATAGTTTGATGCAAACTTGGCGTGACGTTGTGGAGGAACACCTTCTCCATGGAATTGTTGCTTGGACTGTAATCATGCATCATAAAGTTTGTGGTTTTTCAGATAATGTAATTGTATTAGAATCTTATTGAAAATACATTGTTACGATCATTGTCACCGTGAAACCATGTTCTTCTGATTCGCCTCCATGGGGCTCCCCCTGGACAAAAGTTGTTAGATGCTATTCGTAGTTAGCCATTACTCAAAGAAAACTACAACAAGCACGTCTGTTGACACATTTTCTGCATACGTCATTTGGATCATTGGTCTGATTGGTTGTTGGTCTATTCAATTGCATACAGAGGCATTTTGATCTATGTCCATTGGTCATGCTATTGAAAGTGGAAGTTAAACCAGATGCAGTCTGTCCTGCCAGTCTTCACAACAGAAAATGCCTTCAATTAAACTTTTCCTGAAATGTCTATGACATTCAGGAAAACGTTCAGTTGCTATTTTATTGGGTGCACAGGACACAGATAAAGTGGCAGGAGGGGCACACGGTGTGGTCTTCTGCTGCTGTAGCTCATCTGCTTCAAGGTTCAACAGTGGCATTCATTTCAGAGATGGAGATGGTCAGAGATTGGGTTAAAAGTTTGTTTTAGACCAGTGTTTGCATTGTCTCTCTCCTAGCATATCTGCACTGAAGGCAAAAAGGTCCAAAAAAGGGGACTGAAAGGTCCAAAAAAAAGGACTGAAAACAGTTTCATAAAATAGGGAAGCCTGTAGCCAAACGCAAAGAGAACTTGGTTTGCGACCAAATGTTTGCCGGTTCAATCCTCATTTCTCATTGTTAACTGGACACTCTAAATTGACCCCAGCCACAGGGTCTCCTTGTGCTGGTCCCAAACCTGGATAAATGGGAGGGTTGCATCAGGAACAGGATCCAGCATAAAAAATCTCTGCCTAATCAAATATGTAGCGGCCACTAGAGAGGAAGAAAACAAATAGTTTCATGAAAAATAAGCTCTTTAAAAGAAATAATTATCAAAACAAATTGAAGAATAAATCATAAATTGAATAACAATTAAATGATAATATCCTGTGTTGTAATGATGGTAAACGATCAACCTCAGCCATTAGATTGAGCAATCTGAATCTGATGCCATGTAAACGACAAAAACCAAGATCTTTGGTCAGAATAACGACAAATCTTCACGAGTGACCGATGTGTCTTTTATAGCTTCACTCGAGGGGGGGGAAGAAAAATAACAGCGACCACCACCATGTAAATCATTAGGTCAACCTAAGTTCTCCTCAAAGACAGCCTCAGTGACTGATGGCAGTAATGTGTTGTTATGGTCATATTTTGCATCCAATTAGTACTGATCTATTGATGCTGTGTGGTGTCTTAATGACCACAGTGGCCGAGAGATGATTGGCCCTAATATCATTTGTCTCCCTAATCATGTGTTTATCACAGCGAAGTCCACGGAGGGTCTCCAGTGAGGCACGAATAAACTCTTTGTCCCGGATGAAGCCACGGAGCCCAGTCAAAAAGGAAAGTCATCATTAACATGCAGAGAGGTTACGAGCATCCGACTGCCGGGGCAGAAACCTCGGCATGAATCATCATTAAAACATGACGTGGCACAGGGTCACATTCACCGGTTCGCACGGAGGGCGATTACAGCATACAGGCTGAGTGCATTACCCTCTATAAGAAAGGCAGGCAGCATGCAGTTCAATATGGATAAACTATTCTGCAAATAACTTCTAGGAGCCTCACATTTGTGATATCGAACCACTCCATTCCCTGTTCATTGCCTCAGTGTAAGGTTAATTGGCTTATATTGGAGTCAGGAAATCCAATTAGTCTGGTTGTTATTTAATCTCCATCCGCTCATTGATCCCCTTGTTTTGATCACAAAATAATAGTTTTCCACACAAAACAAGATGGTCGCAGCTTTATTAGCTAGTTCCAAAAAAAAAAAAAAAAAAAAAACTTGTTATTGTAGACAGTGTACACATTTTATTGCACCTTTTTTGGAATCCAATCACTGTGTGACAAAAAATTGGCTTAGCACCAGTTCTAGATAGTTTGAAATTCCCATCTTAGAAAAAGGTTCAATCTTATTTCACCCCTTGCCCTTAATACATAGCCCTAACCCTCCATTTTGCACATTCACATGTGAGCAAATGGTTCCGATTCTTTGTGTACCAGAGGGATAGAGTTAAGGACTAACTAGCCGTACAAACAGAGACTTTTCAAAGTCACACTTCAAACTGTGGGTTATGGGATATTTCAGTTTTCCTCAAGACATAAACTTTCCCCCCCCCTCTCTTTTTACAAGAATATTAAAATGCAACACAGCATCCAAATAAAATGCAGGAAACAAAAATAACAAAACAAAGAAAACATAATAGTTCTCTGGCAATTAGTATTCATTTACTGCATTTACCAGTTTCTTTCCATTACATTAGCTTTAACTCTAAAAAATCTTAGTCTAAAATCTAATTTTACCATTACGTACAGTATATATAAATGATTTTACGCCATTGATTTTTACATTAAGCCTGGTTATAATTTCCTGGTAATAAAGGCTTTTCTTGGGTCCAAAAATAGGACTTTGGTCAAATAAAATCTCCTTTCTTTACAAAATGTGGAAGTTCTCCAGGCTTGTATTTATGATTTTCTGTTCAGAGATGTCTGAAATAATGGCTTAGATGTTTTCCCATGTAGAGTTAAATCTTTGTACAGTTGTAAAGAAATTTCAGCATGAACAGCCTCATAAGAGACTAAGAGACTACCTTCAAAAACCTAACATTGGTTAGATGTTGTCTGACGTTTCGACTAGGGCTGTCAGTTTTTTCCAACAAAGTGCAAACTAATTTTACATGACACACACCTTTTCCTTCAAAGATATGTGGATACCACACCCAACCATGCACTCACTCTAAGTAACAACATGGATCATTATTACTCTTACGTCATGCAAGGTTGATTACTCTGTGCTTGCCCGTCTGTGATGCCTCTAAACTCCCTCACTAATATTTAACATTTAATCTAACAGGTGAGTTTGTGGATTTGCTTGTTTTTCTGCTTTTGTTTCCTACTATTTTCACAAACTCATAATATAGTCTATGCCTCGCGTAAATGACGTGACAACATGTTCAGGCAAAAAGACATTTTTCATTTGCTTATGTAAAAGCCAGTTGGAGACGTCTGATGATGTGTCACGTTCTTGTACTCTCCTCTCCTAGGAGTAAATTTAACCCGGGTTCAAAGGCTCAAGTGGTAAAAATGAGAATGGGATTGAGCCAAAGGCTGAGATGACATTGTAGTGGGTGAAAGGAATGACAGATATTGGAGAGGATTCTCTTAACTAGAAAATTACTTTTCCTCACCTCGGCTTGATCCTGCTTTTCTGTTTTCCACAGCACATGTAGAGGAAATTTGACCAGACACATTTTGAAAGGACTTAATGTGATTGTGACTCCAACAGACTACTGCTTAAAACTACTACTTAATCACATTTATGGTGCTAAAGAGCACTGCAAATATAGTCAAAGGAATTATATGATCTTCTAGTCATGGAGCATAAATTGTTTTCCACTTGGTCTCTGTCATGGTCATTGACAAATTATGGCCTGCCATGAAAAATCACTCAAAAGCTTTTGTGGTACCCTCACATTTATAATAATAATACATATAGAAACAAACCAAAGCATCTGGACCGAAAATTGTGTTTTTAACCAATCTGAAAAAAGGTGGACAGTTGGAATGAGATGTCTGTATATATATAACAGCTCAGGCGTCACAAAGGCCATGACAGATGGTTCCACATGTGGAACAAAAGGCTATATGAACTGATGGATGGAGAGGTGAATGGACGGATAGATGAATGGAGGAGAGGAGAAAAGTAGACAGGAGTGATAAATGGGCAGAAGATGAATGCTGTAGCCTTTCACGCACGCAGAGAATACCTGACCATCAAACCTTTAAAATGACAACAAAAATCTATTCAAAGTGTACGTTGCTGCATATGGCGGTGGCTGCCTCGCGGTAATTTGTCTCATGGCGGATTATTGCCCCGTTGAGGGGATTTTATCGTTGCTAATGTTTGGTGGTTTTCTGGTCCACTGCAGAAGAGCCGGGACGTGCGTGGAAAATGTCAATGACGATTAGCATAAGAGGAGGGAAGGGCAGGTCACTCGATGCATACTGCACAGCCCATTGGCTTAAGACTATTAATAATAAAAGATTACAATGAGGGGCTCGCTGACGAGTTGAGAGCAGATCCATTATACGCAGATCAATTGTTTTGTCCTGTGCGTTGGCAAAATATTTATTTTGTACATCTTGCCACGCTCCAATTAAAGTCTGTGCCTCTCAGAGTCCAAACCACTGACCTGGAGGAGATGGTGAGAGTATTCAGGAGCTGGTCTTCCCTTCAATTCCCTTTATCCCCCCCCCCCCCCCCCCCCCCCCCCTTCCCCCCCCGGGCCCCCTCCCCCCCATTCTTCCACCCCCACTCACTTTCCACCATCTCCCCCACCAGTGTTGTCGCAGTGTGTCCGTGTACAGGAGAGGCATGTATGTGCATACTAACACGCGCCGTGCTGTGATTTCCCTCTAAGCCAACACAGCCTGCTGCTGCTGCACGTACTCTGAATTTTTATAAATACGGGAATAAGCATGGAGCTGTTATTCAAGTTGATGGAGACAGATGGCTGCCGTTGTTTACAAGTTTAACCAAATCACCGGCCGATCGGCTGTGACACCCTGTGGAAAGTTGGGAATCTGGAATAAAAGGGAGGCAAAGATGGAGAGCGGCGGCAAACTGATAGCTGCAAAACACGTGTAGCAAATGATCGCTGAGATCATTTGTCGTCTGCCTCCGTTACGTCAGCTGTTTGCGATTATTAACATCATCGTATCTTAAAAGATTAATGTACCCTTCATTTTTGGCTGTGCGGAACAGTCCATCTAAGCTCACATTCACTAAGTTCACTAAGTCACCGGGATCTTGTCCGACACAGAAACATACATCATCTCAGCGTGACGGGTGACACCTATGGATTCACCGTAATTTAGAAGTCCTCTTTGGATGCTAATGTATACAACAGACATTGGTCTAATGCAGCAATTCATTATTTGCTCTTCAAAGTCCTGGTGGGTGACATCTTGTTCAGCGCGGTCATCTTTAAGTGTCTCTTGCTGTATATTCAAATTGTATATTGATCACAGTGTTTGGTGGAGATAACATCATTGTCACTGAGCCGGTTCCACAGAGGATTCACTCACTCGTCCCACTCATGAAAGCGGGAGACAAAAAAACATCATTGTTCAAAGTGAAATAGTTGCTCCCAATCCAGAACTCATAATGAGTTAGTATTTCCCGGTGTGCCATTCCACTCTGTCAGAGGTGATATTGATATTCATACATCGCAGCAGGATCTGTGTCAGTTTTTCAGCTCTTATTCAGATCTATTCTGATCAGAGCACAGAGCCTCTCAGCAGTGCTGGTTGTCAGGATGATGGCTCATCCTCATCCTGTTTGAGGGCGAAATTACAAGAGCAATACACAAGGAGTCATTTTCTCCCTCTACATGATGTCAAATAGATTTTTTTTTTGCAGCAACTTTGTCCAAATCCCTCTTTTTCTTCATGTTGTTTCGTGTGCATCATATGCATGTATAGCATGTAGTAGAGGTCACTAATAGGTGGACTGCGGTCTGGATCCTGACCCAGATGCCATCTTGTCCCAACCCCGAGTTCCATAAATCATTACTAATTTCCACATTATGACAGTGTCTGTTCTTTAATTGGCATGGCTCTTCAGTTCAGGAAATACACACTCTGTAAAAACTGATGTAAGTTGTCGTGTGACATCACTCAGCCAATCATGTCAGAGAATTTGGACGACTGGTCTGTGAGTGAGACACGTGAGCGAGAGAGGGATTGAGGATGAAAGACCAATCAAAATAAGAGCAAAGAAGTTAAAGTTAACAGTTGTTGTTCTTTGTGCACAGAAATGATGTTACAGTTTGCTGTGTCCTTCATCTGAAAACAGGCTTTGTCAAACAAAACTATCAGACCTGACTGAGGGAGCGTTTGTGCGTATACAGCAGCTGCACAGAGGCGGGTGGGGGCTAAAAGTGTTCTCGTCATCAAACTGCTGAATCGCCTGTTATTTTTTTTAGCAGTAGAATTTGATGGGGCGCTTCTTTTTTTGTTTTCAGTCACTTTCTCTGACATTTCCTGTGTCTGTCTTGACATAAAATTCATCGCTTCCTGTGTGCAGCACTGGAATGTTATTGGGCAACATGAGATCTATCACACTACATATAGATTAACCAACACTGTATGAACAAATTTGACAATAGTTTGTATGTAATGGATATTTGTTTACATTTAAAAGTTACACACCACCACTTTAATTGAATTGATTTAATGAACTTTATTCATGTGACATTTCTATTGCATGTCCTTAAGCGATTAAGTTTAAAGAGAATTCACATGCAGTGTTTTCATTTAAATGTTTTATATAGAACAAATTATGAAGCTCACCTGACATGTAAAATGAGCATTTATTTTTATTACAGTATATGCAACATTTTAAATCAATGTGTAAATTGTCAAAAAAAGTTAACTCATTTATTGACTAAATTCAGGCGTTCATAGAATTATTTAAATATAGTCAGTATCTCACTTAAACATAACTCTCGCTAGACGTTATAATGTCCCAGACTTTTGCATGGGGAAATTTTCTCTTATTTTAGTTAAACTTAACATGTGGACAAAGTCCCATTGGGTCGTCCTGCATGGTAAACAAACACTCATATGCATACTTGAAATGGACACTGGGGCACATCCTATTACAATCCTCGACCCTGTGACCTTAACCTTCGCCCCCATCGCGACACCTAAACTTAACCTTTACCCCTAAGGAGCCACTTTCTCATTCAAAGGCGTTCTCTTAAAGCCCTGCAGCTTAAAATCATAACTGTTTTCTCTTTAATCATAATCCTTGGGCAAAACTGTCGTAAAAACTATTGAAACACCAACATGCAACATAAACCCCTGTGATTATTTTACACACTCTTCGACGACTCCGTAAAAATGAAGAGTTTTCTTGATGTGTGTAAATGGTTTAAGCCCCCCCCGCTTGAGCCATCAGCCCCTCTGACCTCAGGTGCCCCCCCCCTCCCTGACCTTTAGAAAGGCCAGCTGTTCTCCTCTTACCGGATGTGACTGAAGAGGCGGGTCTCCCAGACATCAATTGATTAGAGACGCATTAATCAAGCTGAGGGATTATCCCTCACATGGAAAAGACTCCTTTCTATAGTAAACCAATTATACTTTTTATGGGATGAGAAGGTTAACTGGCTGCGTGAGCAATCCGTTTAAACCATTGACACTGCAGGAGAGAGGTGAAAAAAGAGGAGGAGCCGGCTGTGCGGGACGGGAGGCCATGCAGGAGCGCAATATGGATTCATGGAGGAGTTTGAATAGAGAGAACAGTGTGAAAAGCATAAAATGATATTATTGGCCATTAAAGTTAATTGGGGAACTTGCTCTAAAGGGTCCATGAAAGGCATGGATGCATGATGACGCCCTTGCTGCCCACATAAAACAGTGTTTTTTTCCTTCATGCTGCATTGAACATGCAACACAAGGAGGGAGGTTGTAGAAGGAGATTCTAATGGAGGTTCTTTCTTCTTCTTCTTCTTTTATTTTTTGATGGCTCCCATGACTTTAATGACCGCTGCCCTAATCTCAGACTTAATGACCCTTCTACTTTAAGTGGGGGTAAATTAAACCTGTAAAGAGAAACATTCGTTCATTACCACGCCCCCATAACTCACAGTCCCATCAGTAACAGGATGACAATTAACACATAAAAGCCTCCAACACAATGAGAGAGTTTAGGTGATGGGGCCACAAATAAAACTGCTTTTCAAATGAATCACCTTCATGTTCTGTCTCAGATTGTTTCATACTCTATTGTATTATGGAAGCACGTACTTTGTGCGAGTGAATGTTGTTTGTAAATGTGCCCTGTGTCGGACAGGTGACCTGTCCAGAGTGTGACCCCACAGTTCGCTCTCAGTCAGCTGGGTTTGGCTCCAGCTCCTTGCGACCCGTATGTGGAGGATAGAGGAGTAGACAATGAAAAGGACAAACACTTCTCTGAATTTAGACTGTTAAGGTCTGGGTCATGAAGTCTTTGCCGGTGTCTGTGTGACAAAAAAGTGCCATCTGTCCATTTCCAGGATGGTCCATGCGGACTCATGCAGATCAAGACAAGCCCTCTTAAGGCTGGGACATAACATACAGTACTTTCTGTGTACCATGTCTGTGGAGAGCTGCGTGTTTTTTTGACATTTCACGCTTCTGTTCATGCTAAACACTTGATCACATATAAGTATTTTTTAAGCACTGATTGGACGTGTCCGTGGTTACCATCTTGTTCAATCCTTAAAATCCTTGAAAGTTTGTGAACTTGTAAAAAAAGTAGGAAGGCTCTTGTAAGACTTTTTTTTTAAAATTGTCTTTAATAGACATGGGTCATTGAATGTGCTTTAATTTTTTTGCTAGAAAGAAGTTAAGTTGATATTTAGGTAAAAGACTGTGTTGACCAAGATCCCGAGGACAATCTCTTGTCCAGATGCAGAGCGTTGGACACCATGGGTGAAGCGGCTCTTAAAGTTGCCCTCCCACTTTGTCAAAACATTTGGTCATTGAATTTGAAGGAAGTGGTTCTAGAAAATCTGCTTCTGTGTCTCACTGAATCAAAACAGCTGAATACACACACACGCGCGCGCACACACACACACACACACTCTTGAGCTTGGTATCAAAATTTGTCTCTATGCAGTTTCCTACATTTCTGGTACAGAATAGGCTTTTAATTGCAATAATAACCGTCCTGTGGGGGCAGTCGGAGTTGACCCTCAGTGGGGGGGTAATGTATGGAGATGATCAGTCAGCCAGACTAAAAGCGAGGTGGAGGGGCCCCATGTCCGCATGTCCCACTGCTTGACTGGCCTCCAGCTGAAGCTCTTCCATGGCACTGCTGACATGAAAGTGCTGCACTGCCGATCTGGCACTAAAGATTATCTTACTACCCCGTTGATCATTAGTAATGGACGAGTGATGAAAAATTAACTAAAGGCAGTAAAATAAATCCAGCATCCTGCTGTATAGTCTTATATATAGGAAAAGTTGTCATGTTATTTTGCTGTTTTATTGAGCATTTTATTAAGAAAAGTAAACAAGGCAAATACATTAACAGAATGTGTGAAATAATCATGATAATCATGGGGGTGGGGGGACTTTGCGTGTTCACCTTGCAAAGTGCGCATGGGTTTACACGTAGGTGTGAATGTGGTTACCTGTCCAGGCTGTGACCCCGCCTTTCCCCCTTTAATCAGCTGTGACTGGCTGCAGCTCCCTGCGTCGTGTGGACGATAAAGCGGAAGACAATGACTGGTCATCACTCATTATCATAACATCACTCGATCTCATCTTTGATCTGGATAAATAAGTGATCATTCAGGCTTTTTGAAATGTGGTTGTTTAAGGTTTGGACACAAAGTCGGTGCTGACATGCCCACAGCGCCCCCTACACCAGCAGAGCAACCACAGGGAAGAACAAAGGAATAAAGTGATACCGAAGCCTAAACAGTTTATAATTAATAAAGTAAAAGATGTGACTTTGGAAGGTGAGTATTGCAGCTACAGAGACGTGTAACCACGGCAACAGCAACAGAGGTCAAAGTACTGAAACAAAACAACTAGTGTTTGTTTTTAATGTTTTAAAGACAAGAATATTTTCCCGTTTCCTCACTCTGATCTCTTCACCAGTGAAAACCTGGCAGGCAAAGCAGCCCTGAGCACCAAATCATTAAAGGTGTGAAAATCTAAATAGAGTTTTGTCGGTTATTGCTATGATTTCCAGAGACAACGTTTGACAAACTTATCACTTCTTCCCATCTGATCTGCAGATACAACAAAAATGACCATGTTCTAGGGTAAAACAATAGACATGAATCACTGCCAAAATACAACTATTTCTTTTTCTTGAGCTGTAACCTGCAACTCCAGTAAATCCTTTATCACATTTTGGAGTTATAATGATGAAAAACATACAGATAAGGTCAGACACAAAACTAAAACTACTAAAACTGATCATGTGAAGCTGAGAGAGGTTGATAATGTCTGGAGGTGATTTATTAATTTAGTCTGCATAGAATGAAAGTGTGAATTAACAGTTTTTTTTTTTAAAAGCATTGATGTGAGTTTTAATTGTTATAATAATTTATGTCTGTTATATCAGGCATGGGAACTTGTCCTCCATATTGAGACAAAAATCAAGTTCTTATAATGTAAATTGTTACATTTTAAGGTGATGACATGTGTGTATGGTTGGATTGAAGCAGGGAATTATACTTGAAATCGTGTGATTGATGGTTCAAATCCCAGGACAGGTCAAGAGCTCTGGCTCCCCTGAGCAAGGCACCTAACCAAGTCAAATTCACCATCACTAACTGGTGCACATGCAAATAAAAGTACTTCTAATTATAAGTGTTCTTATCAGGTTAAGGTTAGGCCAGATGTAGTTATGGCTCAGGTTAAACTTAGTCTCTTGGAAATCTAGTCTGTAGTCTCTGTAGTCATGGAAACCAGACTCTGTGTGTGTGTTGTATTTCAGTCAGATGATTCTTTGACTCATTGGTTGCTTTAAGAGAAAGTTTCTCTCAGAGATAAAAAAAAGAAATAAAACAGCAGAGTTTTTAATTGTGCCGTGAAAGTGTCTTTGAAGTGATGGATCTTAATGTATTTCTTGTTTGATTTACTTAATTCCACGGTTGTCAAAGTGTGGTATGTGTCCCACTAGTGGTACGAGAACTTCCTCTGGTGGAAAATCAAAAATCCTGTTCTACTGTATAAACCAGGGTACAGTATGTGATCTGAGTGGAGCTGAAGCATTTTGACTGGAGCATGTAGAAAATGAAACAAATAACAAAATACTAATATAAATAATAATAATTAAAGTCACCTTATTTTTCGCTCCATCCTAATTCCACTATACCAGTGTCTGAAGTATATGTGAGGAAGAGGAGGATGATATTATTGGGAATAAATCTGCCTCCTGTGAAAAGTCTGTGGCTGACTTTGCTCGACACATTTACTCCACTGTATTTTAATGTCGGGGATAAAGGCGTTACTTTGAGAGCTCAGTATTTTCTGGTGGTACTCGGTATTAAAAAGTGCTCATTGACAATATTAACTGATGACGACTAGACCAATCCAGACTAGTCTGACTCTGACAGCTCAAGAGATTTGGCTGCTGACCTTGAAGTTATTACCTGTGAGCATGCGTGTGCTTTTGTGTTCACCTTCTTTGGTGTCTTCACGCTGTGCTGCAGGTCTTCACTTCCCATTGTCCTCCAGTCTGCCTCGGGCGGTGGGCGTGCAGAAATCAGGGCGGGCAGTCGGGCCGAGAGGTGGCTGCCTGGTCTGTGTGTAACCCCAGGCGTTGCTTTGCCACCTGTCTAGACATCAGTAAGATAACATCTCCACTTTTAATCCATACCACAGAGCCTGGAGGAGACGCATTTCAGCACCCAAGCCTGACTATTTATTGGTATACACATGGAAATGTGGACTTTTCAACTCTACAAGACAAGCAACACACAAAGCTTCTGTTCTTCGCTTGGCAGTGGCTTCCAGCTTCTGGTGATGAAAAATCCCCATCTGTCCACGGCAACATGTCCTGCAGTCACTGCATTATTTTCAATCACAACCAGCATTTTAATACAGACTCTCTTCCCTGAGGTACGAGAGCCGTGCTCGTACAGAGATAAGTCATCGTTTCAGTCATTCCAATTTTCTGTGGGATGGAGTGTTGAATTGTGACTCAGTAATTAAGAAAAGAAAATGTTGCCACTGGTTTTATAGCTAAATTCCACACACTGTCAATGTTCACACAGGTCGACTCGTGTCATGGCTGTGGTTATTAATTTAATTTGCGGCGCTGTCTCTGAGATTATTACTGGCATTTTAGAATGACTGTGGGTTTGAGTAATGATTGGCATGAGAAGTGCTTCAGGCTGGTGCTGTGTGTAATTAAAGAGGGCAGGGGCTGATTGCGTGGGGCTTCAGGAGGAAGATGTCAGTCGACTCTGGTGTTGGCGTGGGAGACGTCGGGATTGACGATCCACAAATGACTCTGTCAGATTGAATCCTGATAATAATCGCAAATTTGCTCTCATAGATGGTTGTTTTGATTATGGTATCAAATAATTTAAAAACCCGCGGCAGTGTTTGTGTGGCTTTATCTTTTTATCTCAATGTCCAATCCCAAATTCCATGTATTTCTTCCTTACATTATAGAACATAAACAATCTTTTTCTTTGATGTTTTGGAAAGGTTATCCAAAAACAGGGCATCGTTTCAGGAAATGTCTTCAGACAAAACCCCCCAAAACAACTATTAACGATGTAGTACATATGCCAGGCCTGTATGTGGTGCTGCTTTACAAAATGACATTGAGCATTTGCATATGGCATGTGTACTGTGTAAAAGCTTATTTTAATATATATATATAAAAACTTAATTCAAGACAGAATGAAGAAATCAATGACGACTGAGAAAAGTATCACAAAGCGAACAGACAAACAAACAAACAAACAAACTCAAAACTCAAGACAAAGACAGCCACAGTGAATACAAGCACAAGAGAGAGGTGGGATTATGACATCGTCATTTTCCCATATTGGTTGACTATATGAAGATTCAAATAATACCATTTCATTGCTCTCAAAACATCGTTTCTGTGTAGATGAAATGCTGATATAATATAAAAATAAAAATATTAAAAAACAAAAAAAAAAAACTTTTGCAGATTCCCCTTGAATGTGGATTCGTGTATTTGTGTGGACAGCCCCTAATGTGTAACTTTTTCAAAAGCCTTATAACAAGCCCTTTACATGAACATTAGGCAAGGGCCTTGCTTTACAGAGGATGCCATTTTGTGTCACCGTGTTCCTATGGCAGCCTGAATGGACAAACCATGTGACACTGAAGTGTAAGCTAATTATGCAAATAAAAAAGAAAGGCATCCTTGAAGGCTACCGTAGTCCCCTGATGTTTTTTTTTTTTTTTTTTTTTTTGGCAAATGGAATGGCATTTGTCACTGAATACCAATTTGTTCCACGCATGTGCAAAGTGTGGCTACTTTCTGCTGAAATAGGCTGCTTCCTATCCCAACAATTTATGGCAGTGTCTGGAATTTCAAATAAAATAATGCAGTTGCATAACTGTAAATTTTTTAAACTTTAGTAAGGGTACTCAAACTCTGTCTTCTGAAGCTAACTGCTTTTGTAAAATGCTGATAAATGGGCCGAGAGCTAAGTGAAGGAGGGAGGGAGGGAGGGAGGGAGGGAGGGTGGGGATGAGTGCAGGGGGCGTTGGAGTGAATCTAATACCAATCGTTGCAGCTGTATGAGGCGTCCAATGAGACGAGCCTCTCAATTATAAACGCTGGAGGGAGAAAGGACACAGCGTGGCAGCTTCGTCATGTATAAGAGGGGAAGGATAATGAGCCTCGCGCTAATTAGACAAGAAGGTGACAAAAGCATAAACTGACAAAGCCAATGGATAAAGTAGCTGGTGTTTGAGCAGAGACGCAGTAGCTACACCGATTTATATATAGATATATGTGTGAGAAGATACTAGATACATTTGAAAAAGTTTTACTTACATGAAATCATAGGAATCATGAATTAATAAATCTCAGTGCGTCTACATGTAAATGCCACCATCCTTCACTCTAAAATAGATACTGTACTATATATTTCAATCGAGTAATAACAACACTGTTTATCCAAAATCTTATGCTCAGACAGAACAAGTGGAACTAATCAGCGAACACACACTTGCCCACACGGTTTGAACCGAGCGCCGTGATTCAAGATGCTCGGTGTGCGTGAAGTCTCTGATGGAGAGTTGTGCCACCTGTTTGGCCTCCGTCTCTTTACTGCTCAGTGAGGCACAAGATGAAGCACTTTACATCTTAGTGATCCTCCTACTCCTGCTCATCACTCTTCATCATACCTTCCACCCCCCCCCCCCCCCCCCCCCAGTGCCTCGATATTTCTGCCAGCCTCCTCAAAACCCCAGATGCGCTTCATTTCACTTCAGCGATGGCACTGATGAAACAAGAGAAAACCCCTCCCCCCATTTTCACCATGAGATGGTGGGACAACACACACTTTTTAAACTACAGCACCAGGTGAAGAAGTCTCCTGACCAAATGCAGTGTTTAAGTTTCATTGCATGTGGTGACACGATCAATATTTTCTCTGAAATATAGTACATTTTTTATTTTAAGATGTCCATTCTTTGGAAATGCACAGGATGTAATTTTATACCTGTTCAATTACGAGGAAGAGCAGACATTGTTTGATTAATGAACTGGCCTCAGCGTCTGGATGCTCTTGTTTCAACTGAAGAAAACTGTCGGAAATTGAATTAAGTGGCTTTATACAGACATTAGGAAGGGACATAAAAGGGTAGCAAATAGTGCAGCATAAAAATAAATAAAAAATGAAAAAGAAAATTAACAATGAAACGGAAGAAAACTGAGACACAAACAGACCAACAACCATATACGGACACTAAGCAACTACAAAGCAGCAGAAACCTGTACTAAATTAATGCAAAGTAACAAAAATAAACTACAAACCAGACAGACTGACACTATTCAACTACAAAAGGATAGAAGCAAAGTTATGTCAAAAAAGAAGCAAAAGAGCAACAAATGGGACACAAAGCAGCAGAAACCTGCAGCAAATGATGTAACGTAATGTCAAAAACACAAAGAGCTGCAGCACATGTCAAAAATGCAAAATTACAATATATAGAAAGGGACACAGAACTGAAGCAAATGATGCAAAGTAATGTCAAAAAGATCTAAAGTAACAACATAAAGAAACTACGAACCAACACAAATCTGCTACAAAATATGCAAATTATTGCCAATAACATGAAGAAGAAACTGTTAAGCTGCAGTGCATACTATAAAGTTATGTCAACATGATATGAAGGAACAACAAAAGCACACAAAGCAATGACAGAAGTAGAAAACTGCAGCAGATGATGAAAAGCACAGAACTGCAAATGAATTGTACAAATAAATACTAAAAAAGATGCAACACAAACAAAGAGACACAAAATGGGAGCAAATAATACTAATTATTATAACTGCAAATGGTTAAAACTAAGGCCAAAAATATGCAAAGAGACAGAAAGCAACTATGAAAATTGGTGCAAGAGATGCAAATAAGTTGCAAAATGATTCAAATTATTGTAGATAACATGCAAAATGACAGAAAACTGCACCACATAATGAAAGAAAAGATTTTTACAGCAGCAAATGGTTGAAAGTAAAGCCAAACAACAGAGAAAACAACAGAGGTAGAAAACTGTTGCAGCAAAAGTAAGGCCAAAAATATGAGACAGAACACAACTATGAAAAGACACAAAACTGCAGCAAATGAGTGACAAAAAGTGTGCAGAGAAAACTACAAACGGACATTAAATGGTAGCAAGTGATGCAAACGATAGTAACATCAGTAACATGCACAGAGACACAATGCAACTACAGGGACGGGAAACTGCAGCGCGTAATGAAAACTAATGTCAAAAAGATGCAAAAGAACAACACGTGGTGGAGAGTAAGACCAAAAAGATGCAAATGGACCGAAAACAAAAACCAAAAGACACAAAACTGTGGCACTTGATAAAAGGTCATGTTGCAAAAAACACAGGGAGACAACAGGCACAAAACTAAAAGGGGACATAAAATGACTGCTTCTTATATTCTTTAACCGTGTGGGTCCCAGTCCTGTGGAAGTGGGTGTCAGTGTCAGGAAACTCTCGGTCTAATAAATCATGATGCTATAGTTTTTCTTAGCTATTGAGTAAGTGACAAATACTTCATACTCCTCCAGTGTTTAAAGTCTCAATCGTCCGAGTCAATAACTTGACTAATAACTGATTCAACTCACACACGCTGCGACTCATGAATACACAGATACGCTTGACAAACACAACATCCACAAATGTACGATTCTCCTCCAAGGTTTAATATTTACCGACTTCTTGTTCCCACCTAGTTTACCTTTTTTTTTTTTTTATGCAGCTTTTTGTGGATGAATATTAACGACAGTCTTTTTATGACAGGTAATTTGAAATAATCCTTTTAGAGTTTGTGAAGAGCCCCAAGGATTTGCATTTTAATTATACATTTTGATTTGCTGGAGTTGATTACTTTCATTCTCTGGCAGCAGGTTAATTGTGGGAGCTCAGCTCTGCAACACTGTGGACTTGTCATTACTGGTGCGAATCACACGGCGTGAGGCTCTGTTAGCGTGACACGCTCACAGCCTTGGCAGCTTTGTAAGTGCAGTGTCATATCTGAGCATACTGAGGGATTCATCGGCTGATTCCACACTCGCGGATGCTGTTTGACCCCTGTGGGTAAAACAAAGACGTTTGCAGTGTTTTCATGAGCGATGGATGGAAACACAGCCCAGCACAAACTGCTTCACGGATTGTGCTTCCACTCCTGATGCCCGTGATTCACTCCTGATGTTCTCTGATTTCCATCGACTGACTCCCATGCTTGGCCGCTCGGCTCAGCTGTAACCCCACTCTGCGTGGCCCCCACTGCTCCACTGGGAGTCCTGCTCAGCTCTTTGTGCACAGGGAGAGGGAATTAGTGTGGGGCTTTCAAAGGAAAAGAACGGTAGCGGGATCTGCTCTGCATCGAAAATCATTGCTTGTAGCAGGTCCCAGTGGATGGGAGCAGTGCTCATTTGTAAACACAGAGGTTGAGGAAGTACACGGATGGAGCATGCCATGTGGGTTTTTGCAGGTTTCTTCCATTAAAAATGTCCTTTTTGCGTTAATCGTATTAGCTTTTGTTTGTTATCTTTGGCCACTTGGGAAGCAAAGCTGGACGTCATATCAATTAAACCTTAATTCTTCTTTTTATATCTAGTGCATACTGGCATCCGGAAACATCCCTCATTTCCATGCAGTGTAGCCAGAACTGTGGCTCAATCACACATCGTGATTAAGGCCGAGCTCGGTGTGAGAAATCACTTTCCGGTAACAAGTTAAAGATTTCTAGAGAGATTTCTGCTGTTTCCTCTCTGTGGACATTATTCACTTTGCTGTGGCAGCCTGTTGAAGCTGAGTACGCGTGAAACAATAAATGATGCACTGAAACACGGCAGCTGTGAAATATTATTTCAATCACAGTGACTGGCCAAATACATTTCCATATCAATAATTGCTTTTTTTTGTCCAGCACTTGGGGCTGAAATGATAGTGTCCACTGGAAAAGGATGTTTTCCCTTAAAGCAAGGAAACTCAATTTGATAAACAGTTAGCAGCGGCCGTTGTTTGGTGATGTTATCAAGTGCAAAACAGGAGCCGAGTCTCGGGAGAGATTTTGAAAATATGTATATTTTTTATTCTGCAGGTTATTATTCTCTTGCCGGATGGGGAAGATTGCTTGCTTTAGGCTATAGTTATGGAATTCCATCCAACTTTTGTAGCCGTCATTTAACCCGAAGCCTGAGATTCAAGAATTAAAGTAGCCGACAACGTTGCTAACTCACATCACAGTTGATGATGTTGGGTCAGAGGTTATTGTAACCATCTGTATCTCTACTAGCTTCTGTTATAAGGTCCGTCACTTTCTACATTTCATATTCTGTATTTTCTATATTTCCATCCTTGGTAAATTTGATGTTATGTTGTAATCTGCTGTACATGTGACACCTTTTGCACATCGGTCTGATGTATATGTAACGTGCACAGGTGTAAGTAGTTTTCTCCGCACCGATCACAAACCCTGGTATAAACAATAGGACAGTATTTCAGATTTTTCCCCAGAAGTTCCACCAGAGGAAGCTCAAGTGCCTCTGGTGGTACTCGTACCACAGTTTGAGAACCCTGGACATAGACGCTGATGTTGCTAAGTTGCATCACAGCTGATGATGTAGTTGAAGCTGTGTCTTAGCTGATGACATAGCTAACGAGTGGATATGTAGCCAGCAATTCAATAGATGGCGTTATATTACAGTACTGTGCATAAGTCTTAGGCCACCATTAGATTTGTTGTTTTAGCAATGCTATAATGACCATCCTGTACAATTATTTCTCAATCACTTTATTGGAACACGTCCTGAAAATATGGAGAAACACAGTGTGACCTACATTTCCACTCGAACAATAACACAACCATGGCTCTTTAAAACCTGGAATGGAACCCTAATGTTATTGGTCAAACCTGTGTTTCTCCTACTATTTCATGCCAACAAATAGCTGCTGTGAAAAAGGTCTATTATACCTGGTTTACTCAAGACATGTTGGAGCATTACATACACATGTTGCACAAGTTCAACTCATTGACAGGTTGATCATATAGTAGAAGACTGACTTTTAGCCAATGATCACAAAACTGACATCAAAACAACAATGCTGCTGGTGGCCTAAGACTTATGCACAGTACTGTTATATCCACATGTCACACAGTGTGATTCATTATGATCTTATAATATTAGTGAAATCTCACTGTCAGTAGGAGGTTAAAGAGGTTATGGGGAAACAGTGCACATGAGGGGAAAAGCCCCTCCTTGTCCTAAAACCTTTCCGTAGCTCCTCATGAATTCAACCTTTGTTTGCACCTGTCGATTGTCAACTGATATCCACTAATTTATATTCTGCATTCCCCGTCATGTCAGTTGTGGTCCCTGCTGCGCAGTTCAGCTTTAAACATCTAAAATCTAACCTTTCTCTCGCCGTCAGACAAACTCTAAATGTCAGTGATGGATCTCGCTCTGAGATGCCTGGCAATCAGGGACACTTTTGATGTAGCAGACGCCTCTCATCATCCTTTGGTGTCATTTGAGATGGAGAGACAGGGAAACAGAAAGCTCTTCAATCATTCAGCCACCCGCAGGTACTCGGGCCGCCACTGCTCATGCACGTCACTCTGTGTAAGCCTGAGGTTCTTCTTAGGGTTCAACTTTAGAAATTAAAGAGATGAGGATTTAATCTGTGGTTGAGATTCTTTTTCTTATTCCATATTCAGCTGGAATGTACTTGTATAGATGTGGCATTATCTTTCCAGTAGGAGGGTCATCTGTCTCTGAGAAGATGATTTGATTCATACCTATTAAGACTGGAGATATAGCCAAAAACATTTTTATGTTCTGTCAATATTGATAATTACCTCGATAAAATCCAAGATAATTCAAGATCAATGTTTGCGCCTCAGTAAACTCATTGTGATTTTGAAATTCTTCCTGGATGGAAAACAACACTTCACATCACAAAGTGTCCAATTTAAGGTGACATCACAGTCAATTTTAATTTTCCAACTTGGAAGAAAATGTTTAAGTTTAAGGAGACATTTAGAAGGAATACTAAATTAAAAAAAAAAAAGGAAACAGATTCATCTAATAACTGAAACGACAACAATATCAATACCAAAACCACAATCAGATGAAAAACAATAAAAACAATGAGACTAAGCAAAAAAACAAAGTACCACAAAACTTCAGCAAATGATACAAAGTCATGTCCAAATGGCAAGGAACACAAAGAAATTACAAGACACAAAAATGCAGCAAATTTTGAAAGATAAAGTCAAAAGGATCATAAAAAAACAGCAAAGAGACACAATTCTTATTTCTGCTATTGTTGTAACACAATCGTTATTTTACTGTGAAAATGAAACTAACCAATCATTCAATCTATGATTCTAATCTTTGTGTCGCATCAAATCCAGTGTGAATACAACAAATTATAGATCTCATGACTTCTTTTCAGTACAAATACAGCCTTTTGTACCCTGCACTGTTGTGAATCATAAATATTATTTTAGGTGTGAAGAGAATAAGATGGAATGACACAGGGTTTAACACAAGACTGTCTGCTAATTAACAGCAAAATATTTCACGGATGAAAAAATTCCAGCATTTTCTCCTTCACACACCAAACCTCATGAGGCGAAGAGTAAAAGGGAGAAAAATGATACAGATCCATCACAGTTGTATGAATAGAGAGTCATGTCAGGCATGTGGTGCTACATCGGTTTGCAAAGGGGTTTTCTTTTGTGTCCGTGCTTTTGTAACTCATTAAGGTTTCCACACGTGACAATGACAGTAACTGGAGACTTGTGAACTCCTCTCTGGAAATACCTGGACATTAGACGTAGTATGACTCCTCTCCACTGAAAACCTGACTCCTGCCTTTTGTTCTCCCGCCTTCGGCCTTTTCTCCCGCTGTCGCCGGCTCATCCATCGAGCGGGAGCAGCCGAGGGCGAGCGCAGAGCTTTGTTTCAGAGATGACAGACTCAAACGTACACGTTGGACCGGAATGAACCACTGAAAGTGAGTGATCATTCCAGCTTTTATCCTCCTATTGAATTACACACTGAGGACATCCATCTATGGTGCGAACCTCGTTATCCCGATGAACTTTCAGCCAGATGTAGAGCTGAAACATCTTTAACATCAAGTCTTTTCTGAGAAAATTACTTTGAAACAATGGGGCTCAGTCACAAACATTGCATACGTACAAATGTGTGCCTAAAACTGTTCATACGGACATTTGACACACAAATTAACAGTTGTTAAACCTTGTACCGTACATGGACATGGAGATGCCCAAATCTGTCCTTGACACGAGCCCTACTCACAAATTTGTGCTTAAAACTGTTCAAACAGAAGTTTGTGTTTAAATAATGTGTACCACACATACGTACGTTTGATGCACAAAATTGGGATTCATCAATATGTCCGTACCTAAAACTGTTCATACTTCCTCAGACACTTGATTAATTTAAGCAAACTTTCAAGATGGATGCATTTGTTTGAGTTGTTAATGTATTGGCTGAAAGTATTAAATAATAATGAAATTGGCTTTACATAAATGAAGTCTTCAACTACACCAGTTGAGTTTGCTCAAGTTCTTCTCCTTCTCTTCGGAGAACATGCAACAGAAAAGTGCACATTTTGTGGCCTCCACCCTGAACACACTGTAGTTCTTTCACTTTCCGCTGTTGTGAAACGTGTCCCATGTCTTCCAACCCAACTTCTTAAATCTTCTCTTTTCAGCCTTTTCCTCTCTTCATGATGCACCAAATAAAAGTCCTTAGGTCGGGAAACGCAGGTGTGGTACTTTGCCGGGTTCTCCACGCATTAAAGGAGGCACATATAGCAAATAAATCAGACACGAAAGTAGACGCACTGCATGATGCACAGCACAGATTAGCTTCACTTTTATTGTCCTTAATGTCACTGTCATGAAGTCGTGCCTGCTATTAGACATAATTAGGATTTTTCTCCCTCACACACACCTCTTACAACAATAGTTTGTGTTTTATTAATTCAGTGAAGCAAAATGAAGTATCTAAATGCATTTGTAGAGGCCATTATCTCCGAAGTGTGATGCTTTCTCTTTTCGCCTATAATCTTTCTATAATTATATTTTGTTATGTTCTCACGTCTGCGCTGATCTTGGGTGAAGAGCCGACTTGTCACGTGGATCCTGTGTTATTATTCCTAAATTGTTGAACTCAGGCTTCTGTCGTTTGCCCTCCGGGGAGAAAATCTTTCTCCGTCCTGACTCGCGCTCCTGTGCATTCCAGCCGTCAACGTCTTTGTTGAAAGATCAGGTTTAGATTTAGTTTAATGAAACCAACTGCGGGGTAAATAATTATATTTATCAAGATCCCACGTTGAGGAAAATACCAATTATTTCCTATCTATATCCTTATCGTAACATTATCTACTAATGCAGATTACTGGTTGGTTTCTGGTTTTCTCTATACAGACTTTCACTTGTCCATCGATGTCCATGTTAGCTATTCTTTTCTGAGGACATGCCTGAACTATGTTCGTCCCTTTCCTCATGCAGTAATGATGCTAAGCAGTCAGCAGGACACGAGAAAGTCCTCATGGAGGAGTTTATGTTTGTTGGACCTTGTTACCAAATTTTGAACCACGGCTGTTTCGTTTTTCTACACTAGAGGTCGACTGATACAGTTTTATTTGTGGTTGATACTATTGCTGATGATAAAAAATGATACAAAAAAAAATCCCTTAAAATTCTACAACAAAATGCTTCATGTGGACATTTATTTAACAGCAGTTCGGGGTGAGAGATATGGCTAAAAATATTATTGTGTTTAAGAAAAGATTCAATTTATTTTCCATTTAGATACAGTTAACGATTACTTATGATCCTGAATGAAAGAATTAGAAATCCATTCTTTTTGGTTTTAAATTTAATGATAGACACTAAACTAAACAAACACTAACAACTCATCAATCTCAGGCAAAACAATGAATGTTGTGTATACATGGCTTTATATACTGCACATATATACAGTATATATACTGTATATAAAGTGCGTAGGGCTGAAAATAACAATTATTTTCCTAATCAATTATTTTCTTGATTAGTTGAGTACCTGAAAATGTATAAAAATGTTGATCAGTGTTTTAATCATTCCTTTGCTATATGGAGCAAAAAAAAAAAAAAAAAAACCCAGAAAATGTTGACATTTAAAAGCTTGTTTTAATTTGTTTGCAGCCCTAGTATCATGGTATTTATTGTTTATGTATTATTATTAAATTTCCAACTGTTATATTTTAAATAAAGGTAGAGTAAACATTGATTAAAAATAAACTTTAAGTGCACCTAAAACCATTTATTAAGCTTATGAGAACTTGTTAAGTAACAATCAGCCAATGCAGAGTAATCAATCATAGTTTCTCTAAAACAAGGTTTTAGAGAAATATTTGTAATTGCAATTAGACATTTTGACAACGACATCATATTATGAGAGCAGAGCAGTGGTTCCTGTAATTATCACATGTTTTGACTCAGTTTATGGGGCTGTATTCTAGTGACGGTCACGGAGGATCAACCCTCCACCCCTACTGCTTTCTCCCTCCAGGTTCTGGCTCAGTGCGTGTTATTACTCTACAGTGGAGGAGGTGTTCATCAGCCACACACTCCATCTTAGATTGTTGTCACTTTCTGTGGAAGGATACGGCCAATATCATTGTTCACCGTGTCCCACTGTATCTCTGTCACCATCAGTCCCTGATGAGAAAAACCTGCTTAGCTGCCAAAACCGCATGGACTGAAACGGGTGGAATCACTAAATACTGTAAGAGGAAAGCTATTTCATGTGGGTTTTAAAGGAACAGTTCACATATTTGGAAATGCTGATTTGGCTTTTCACTGGGTTGGATGAAAAGGTCAAAGTCACTCGTGCCATAGTCCAGCATTCAATGCCTCACACAGGTTCAGATCTCTCAAATATGATGTTAATGTTTATAATCTGTATAAACATTACAAACCTACTTCCATAAATTCACAATATGAATACTGACAAGAGCTAATGTTCACATTATATTGTTTCTGACTATTTTTACTGCCAAGTTAAACCAGACTTTTCCAATATACAATATTTAACATATTAATTAATCACAACATCATTTCGTGCATGTTATTTAACACATGTAAACAAACAAATATTCTACAAATGCAACACCCCACTGTGACACGTCTGTGAATCCCGACCCCGGTCGCTGAATGATTGGCATATAAACTACCTGTATATTATATTCCCGAAGTCTCTGCTCGTTGCCAGGCAACTATCCATCTGTCTATACCATATACAAAACATACACACATGTGCATGTAGTTTAAAGGAGAGCAGTCCACGGCGAGAACGGCTCTGATCAATCAAGTTCAACCCCTTCATTCCCTGTGAAGTCAGGCTGATGAGTAACCTTGGTGACTTTTCCGTGGGCCGTTATCAATCACCTTCATCTAAAGTGAATTAATTCCAGATTAGAGAGTGAGGCTGTAATTAGATTTCATCAGCAGGGAGTTAAGAAGCTAAAGCTTAGCTTTGTGGTGCGGCCCGATGCTATAAGGCCATTGTGAATTAAAGGGGGAGGCTATAGATAATCATGAGATGGACCTCCAGTTCTGAGGATGGCGGGTGAGGACGAGTGAAGGAGGGTGTCGGGGGGAAAATCTGTATTGATTCCTCAGGGAGGAGGAAGAGGAGGAAGGAGGAGAAGAGCCAGGTGATAAACTTGGTCTACTTGGGTTGAGAGTCGATACAGATTTCAACCCTTCCTGAGGAAATAAGCATCAATTACCTGGAACGCAGCACAAGTGCAGCGGATAATTACATCTTGCACAACAGGTCAGTGGGTGGACTGACTCAGTCTCCAGCCTGACATGGAGTGTAATGCGATTCAGAAGGCACCACAAGGCTCTTGTTACTGAGTCAGGTCGTTTTCTCTTCAATCAGCTTGACCTTTTCTTGCTGTGACATAAAGTGGTTAGTGATTTCCGAGTGTTGCTCGAACAGGGAGACGAGTGTGAGCCACTTTTTTATTTTATTTTATTTACTTTTTTTTTTTTAATAAATGCTGCGTTGGTTTGGATGTTTACGGCGAGTTGTGTTATTAATGAAGAAATTAACAAGCTGTCATTACTGTCATGGATATAATTTAAATCAATAACTCAGGGCCCCTCACACCTTCCAGGAATATCGGAGTGTGGAGCGACTGCAGTGGCCATCGCAAATGTAGACCACATCCTGTTTCAGAAGGCGTACTTCCTGTTGCCAGTAGGCTTTAGAAGTTTATCCTCGTGGAACAATTGGCCCTAAAATGAAGATGACAAAGAAAAGAGACAGGGCAGGAGTCTTCAGTGTGCTGGTCCTGCAAACATACTTTTGGCCACTGTCATGGTTGCTGTGGCAACCTGCGTACGGATCAAGGGAAAGTGAGGGTGGCGTCTGCTGCGTGGCTAGTGGGAACACAAGATGTGATACCTGCAAACTCCTTTGGCCCTTATGCACGTCACTGTGGGTGGAGTTTATGCTCAGCTAGCTCAAGCTTTTCTGAAACTTGTGGTTTATTTTGGCAGATGCCAAAATCCAACACTATCAGAACTGGAGAAGCCACTTGGGCTGCATTTATATTGAATGTTTTCATGCTTAATTCTGATACGGTGTCTTTTTAAAGTGAAATCTCCATTTACATTGGTCAGGACTTACGGAGACAAACTGATACATATGCACACACATATAAACACAATTTTCCTCCTTCAGAGAGGAAATGTTAGTAAAGATTACATGTCCATAAAAGAGTTGTAAAAAGTATCTAGTCCTACCCTTTTCCACTAATAATCATTTTAAATATCTAAGTCAAATTCCATAACTAAAGACTGTTTTACAATATATAAAAATATAATATCCATTGGCATTCACTTTTCTCAATTCTGTCATGTTTCAACTTTATGCTACAATCAATTCAATTCATTAGTTTTTCTCATTGATCTGCACTCAGTGCCCTATAATGACAATGCGAAAACAGAGTTTTATAAATGTTTGTACAAAATGTTTGTACAAAAAAAAAAACAGAAACATCACATTCACATACAGTAAGTATCCCAGGGTTTGTATTGATTACAGCCTTGACTCTTTTTGGGTGTGATGCAACAAGCTTTGCACACCTGGACTGGGTAATTTTAATTGTCATGCAAACACACACGGAAATGCTCACACAAAGCATCGACCCATTCAGTTACCCTCTGCACCCTTCATTATACCTCTTAATAAATATATTCCCGTACATAATACTAAACGTACTTTTCCACAGTTTCACCCAGCAACCATCAAACTGATTTAACCTCACCTGAAAACTTGGGCCATCAAATTTAAATAATATGTCCAGACCTGGTTTGTCTCCTTACATTTGTGAACATGTACTGATGGACGTTGACATTTGGTGGTGATCACGTGCCAACTGTGTCTGATAGTGTAATGAACCTTATTAATAAATATAAAAATTCTCAGTCAGACATTTTACACTTAAAGAATAATTTAGCTTCAGTGCAGAGGACAGGTGCGAAATCCGTGTGATGGCAGAACAAAGGCAGAGGATTAAGGACTGAACTCTTGGGCTGTGAAGCTCATAAACAACACTTCTGATGTCTTTTATCATGAGCATTTGATGTTATTTTAAAGTATCTAATTAGTTCTTCAGATCTTCAACAAAGGCAATACAGTATTAACTTTGTCTCCTTCATTGTAAATCAGACTTAATCTCTTGGTCCAGAGTTTCCTCAGCTGATCTGCTGTTTTTTTTGCACCGCAGCATTAATGATGATTGAGAGAGAATGTTTGATTCCAATCTAAAGGTACGGTGTATATTTATCACTTTACTGCATTTCTCCTTTGGAAATAGTTGAAAAAATTGACAGACAGGAGGCGGAAATGGAGGTGGCAGAGCTGAAGATGCTGAGAGTGACCAAGATGGTCAGGATTAGAATTAGCATATTTGAGGGACAGTTGAGATTGAATGGTTTGGTGACAAAGTAAGAAAGTCACAGTTTAGATGGTTTGGTCACATGCAGAGGAGGGACAGTGATTACACTGGACAAAGTGTTTTGAAGATGGAGCTGTCGGACAGGAGGAAAAGAGGAAGACCACAGAGAAGGTTCGTGGACACAAGGGAGAGGACAAGATGGAGGCAGATTATCTGCTGTGGTGACGCCTAAAGGGAGAATCTGAAAGATGGAGAAGACATAGTTGCAAAAATCATCATTGCTCCACACTGTCTGGCTATTTTATCCAGATTCCCTTTGAAGTTGTACGGTGTTGACACTGCCCGTTGGCAGATCAGGATCAAGCAGCATCTCACCCAAGAGACGTTTGTTGTGTGTCATAACACTGTTTTCCTCTGTGCTTTATCTTGCTTTTGTCAGCGGTCACATAAAAGGAAAAGAAAGCAAACAAACCAGACCTAAAAAAATCTACTTTTTAACCAATTCATTAACTTGCACCTTTACGTTTTAGCTACGTTACTATTGCTTAGGTAACAAAATACATAATTATTGAATTATTTTTGAACAAAATCATGCATGAAACCTTTTGGTATTATTTATCCACCCTGCGTGATTGAATGTTTTGGCATTTTTATTTTTCAAATGCGAATTTGACCTGAAAATTGCAGCACCTGCTCATCGTGTGTGTGTGTGTGCACATTGTGGACCGTTTTGAGTGGACTCTTCAGAACCATTAGCTGAGGTTTCACTGTAATTGTAGGCTGATTGCTGGTCTTTAATGCAGATGACTTTTTCTTTTGCTTTTTCTATAAGCACCTGTCTGGCTTTGGTAAAACATTTTCGAGTGTGATAATTAGCCTCTTTGACAACAGCATAACAGGGAAATTGACAAAAGGAATTCTTTTTACATTACAGATCCAATACGGAATGAAATTCAAGTGAGAGTGTGCCACTAAAGCGTCACTATTCATGTTCAAAATGGATCAGTTGAAGCCACCTGGCTACCAAAAGTAGTCTGTGCTGTCACTGCTACAGAAACTAGTTTCAACTGTCTCCATATTTGTATCCTTACCAGAAAAGAAGAAAACAAAAACACTGAAAGGCTGCAAACATTTTTACTAAAAATATCGAGTGGTTAAGATTGTTGCCGGCTCATTGGCCCTTTAAGAGCCACAGTGAGTGTTTTTGTGGTGTAGGGCTCCCTACGACTTTTCGTCTTGACATGTTGATGTGTCTTTGGTCAAGATACTTCACCTGACGTTGCTCCTGACGGCTCTGCTGGCACCGTGTGAATGTGTATGAAAGATGAGTGATGAGTGAAAACATATAGTACAGTAGCTGTGCTATATGAATGTGTGAGTGTAATGGAAAATCCTCTATCTAACTGTGTTTTTCAATATATCTGTATCATCTTTTCTACATGTTTGGCTTTTGAACATGTCCTGCTTAGCTCATGTACAGAAGGTCACATACATGTATAGTCTGCATCTTACAACTAGACAATCGTTTCATTATATTCATTATATCCGACAAGAAGTGTGACCTTGGACGATTGCTGCCTCCCTAAAGGGATGTGCACTTCTCTCTCTTTTCCATGATTTCGATTGCTGTTGTAGGAATACACACTTCCACCATTTATGGGCATAATGCCTCCTTCCTGTGCAGCTGTTTTTGCCTATAAGTAGCTGTGATACACCTGCTCCTCCTGCAGAATAAAACATAAAGACAACTGGTGGACTCTCAAAACTCTTTATTTCTCTCTCACCCGGGAACACGTGAAATTTCCACAACATGAGTGAATGGGTGTGAATGGTTGAATGTCAAAACTGTCGTGTAAAGTAGTGTTGAGTGGTCAGACCATTTACCATCTAACAAACCATTTAACGACCAGTGAATAGGTTGATTTATCGTGCTTGATCTGAAATAGACAGAATTCCACTGCTTTTTTTGCAGCAGTGGAATGTACAACTATTTTGTACCATTAATGGGGAATATTAATGGTTGGTTTTGCCAATGAGGGAGACTGATGACAAGCAGCATTTCTCTGTATGTCTGTCGTCAAGCTCCCCTGCAGGGCACACAATGACGTACGGGATTAAAGCAAATTACAGCTGAAGAGCTCAGTCCGTCTTTTGCGTAGAGTATAACTGGGCCTTAATACATCACAGAGGCTGACAGTCAAATAGATCTGACCCTTACGATCCCACTGGGTGTCTTCCATTTGTATGGAAACAGCCATTACTCCAGACATGCAGTAGTCCATCATCTTGAACTTTCTTATAAATTTCATACTCTGGAGAAAGCTTACACTTCACAATAAAATTGTGTAAAAAGATATTTCTGTAACTGGTTTGCAGTGATTCCCACACAAGTGTGGGCTCCCTTTGCTTTGTCTTTTATACCCAGTTTGATTGAGCAAGGTGGCTTCCTTCCAAAACTGCTGGGGTTCAGACTGCCTGACATCAGCTCTCTAGCATGTGCCGGATAATCTTAATCTTACTGTGCAAAAAGTTTGCATTGCATTTGGTGTAAAAGGACCCGTGGAGACATGTAATCATGTGGTTAGAGAGTGAGACATGCAGCGGGAGAAAGACAGCAGCACACAAAAGAGGAGTGTGCAGCACACTGCGGCTCTTCTCCTTCAGCTCCAGCTGCTTTATACACTGAAGCTTTTCATGTTCAAGTGCCTGAGTCCTCCACTGTGAGCTGGACCCACAAAGAGCCCTCACAGCCGCAGGCCTCTGGAAAGGTGACACAATCAATAGCCTCTCCCCTGCCGGTTTCTTCATGGCGGTAATGCGGTTGTGCAAGGCGTTATCCTCCACACTCCGCTGTGCAACTTTGAATTTATTCAAACAAAGTACAACCCAAAATAGGGGAGAAAGGTACAGTGAGCTGAATCTATGGATTTAAGTGAATTGTTTGGTCCTTGTCTCCAAAAAAATCAATCTTTAAAAGTTTACACTTCACAGAATCCAACAAATAAGAAAATACCCAGATAAACCCAAAGAGGACACACATTCAATTTCTCTCGTTGTATGGAGGGTAATGAAGTTTGTTCTTGGTTCAGTTAATCTGTTTGTTTAAGTCACTTCAAATAATTCACAGATTGTATATACTGTGTATTCTCATGAATCCCCTGCTTTTTCTTAGAAATCTGTTAAACCTGACCATTTATCTTCAAAAGGACAATGTATATTACTGTCAGTAATGTTAACTGTGACAAAATACGTTTGTTTGATTCAGTTTTTCCACTTTTTTACCACAGTGTAGGACGAGTGGTGGTGCCGACACGGAGCAGTATAAAGCTGTCACCAGTTAACTCTGTGTATAAAATAAGACAAAATCCAAATAATTCAGTAGTTTCATTGATTTATTGTTGGAATTAGGTCAAAGTCTTTTGAAAAAGGTCGGTGTGTGATGTGTTTAGGGGCAGCTGGATTCAGTTAATCCTCACTATAATCCAGGCTGTAAGAATGATGTGAGAATGCTGTAAGAATTTAGTTTGTATAAAATGCCCATGCACATATGTCAATGGGGGGACATTTTAGAAGAAGATGGAGGTATTATTGTAACATCATGGATGATGGTGGGGCTCTAAACCCCCACCACCTAGCAACCAACCTAGTCTGGAATAGTCTGGATGTTTTTGGTGTTATTTATTGATTAATTCTTAATCCTTCAGCATAATGCACTTCTGCACTTTCTTTGTTTGGGCTTTCTACATCCTTAAAACTAAATCTGTCTCTTTACTGGAGGCTTTTACTAATGGAATGATTACAGGTGCTCTTTTCTACTTTCTTTGTCTTTGGTGGAATGATTGCTACCCCACTGGCTAACAACTGTTGAAAATTGCCAGAAAACATGCATTTAAATATTTTGAATTCATCTCTCTGTTCAGCTAAAAGCCAGTACCCACCAGTCCTGCATATTTCAAAATAAAAGCCTTCATGAATAGATACAGGGACCTGAAACTATGAGTGCTTTTTCTGTTTCACTTTCAAAACCAGTTCATCGTTGAACGTATTCTTCTAATGGTAATTTGACTTCCAACCATATTATTAAAATTAGTTAGTTAGAGTTTGATCTCTGCATTGAACTGATACAATTTACACTCCAGTAGTGAACACATACACACAACACAAACCAGGAGCTGTGGGAAGCACTTGTCTGCCCACCGGGAGCAATGGTGGTTGGGTGCCTTGCTCAGGGGCACTCTGGCCTTTGACCTGACCTGGGATTTAAACCAACGACCCTCTGGTCCCTTATTCCTTAATCCAATTCCCTTATGGGCTGCCCAATCAGGGTGTGCTACACTGACTCATGTTACATGTCAGCTTTTAGTTACACTACAACAGTAATTTATTTTATTATTATTATTATTATTATTTTTGTTAATAATTAAGTATTATTGTCCTGCAGTTTAGACTCACCGGTCAATGATTGACTTTTCTTGGGATCCTGCCTGCTACGGCTTTAACTTTACATCATATAAGCCGATGTGGATCATACAGACTCCAGTGATTCTCTTTGGAAGGGAAAAAAAAAAAACACCCTCATGTCTGTTGCATCAAACGGTGCAATACCTGCTCTCGTGTGTTTCTTTCCTGAGAATTATTGCACCATATGAATGATGAAACTGCTTCCACCGCATGACTTTAGGTTGAATACACATAACATCACTCATGTCGTATGAAGTATCTACATTGGTGAAGAGAAAGAGAATAAAAATAAATCAAAGCTGGCCTTTATTTTGTGGCTGTGTGGTGAAGACAGAACCACAAACATCTTTGATTCCTCACCGTTGACAGTCAATGCTATTTTTGGGATGAAGATTATTGATGCTTTCACGCAGCAGCCTGGCTGGTTGTTATGGTATCGGGGGGGGGGGGGGGGGGTATTTGGGGGGGGGGGGGGGGGGGGGGGGAGTAATCTTAAGGATGAAAGAGACGAAGTATATATGTGTATTAATACAATATTTATGTAAAAAGAAGGCAATATCTTACACCCAGATTGTATTTTTGGATTTGCTCAATGCTCAGTTAAACAGTCAATGCATATTTACATAGCTGCATGATTCCTCCATTACTTTATTCAAAACAGTTCAACATCAGATCGAAGATTCACGGGTGTTTGGTCGTTTGAATGGAAAAAGTGCTCCAGTGGACGGAACCACAATTAAATGTGACGTTGATACGGTCGGACTGTGAAACGGCTAATGTCTGACTCATCCGTGCTCCTCAGTGAAACCTCTTCAAGGTCTAATTGGAATAATAAACCGTCTTATGTGCTGACACCGGTCACTTAATGGAGTGACATTAAGAACAGATGTAACTGAGCTCTGGCACCAACTGTACGGTTTGGTTCGGTTCAGTTCAGTTCAGCAGAGCCCAAAGTGAAAACCAGAGTACGACCTCCAAATATAAACATTTATAAACCTCACGGCTCTTCTTTGAACATTTCTCATTAGACTATTTATCTCTTTGCTGTTCTTTTCTCTGAAAGTAATAAATGAAAGTGCTGTTATCTCCAGCCTTCTGAAAACAACCCACACATTTTCCAATCTCCCTCTTCTGTTTTATATTCATTACACACCGACAAGATCCCTTCAAAGTGTCATTTTTACATTTGTTTTGAGGTGATGTATCATCTGACTGCTAAATAGAAAACATTTGTCAGTAAGCTATAAGGATGTTTTTGTTAATTTTACTTGAATAGAATATCATTTGCCACAGTCTATAACTTGTATTATGGAAGAGGATTAATTAGGGCCATAGTTATTTATTTATTTTTTGAAAACAAAAATCAGAATTATTATTATCCTTATTATTAGTTTTGTTCCAAAAATAAATGCTCACGTTTGGCCCTAATCCTCTTCTATATAACAGAAAAAAACAGTCGTTTGTATAAGTGTACATTGATCTGCTTACAATCATCTGGTTTCTATTACAAATTTTGAATGAATTTTCAACATTTTGGGGAAGAAAACTGCACATTTTTTAGTACATTGAGGGCGAGTTCAATAACAACAAAGTAGAATTTGCAAACTGAATACAATCCTGTATTGTTTTATAACTTTTACTTTATTATATTTGATTCGCCAACTTTTTCCATCTTCCCTAAACATAAAACAGTTTATGTAATATTAATGTAAGATTTCTTGTCATTTCCAGTTTGTTCTTTTAATCAATCATACAAAACCACCTTATGTGTGTTTTTATTGTTTGGCGTATTTACATTGTGTTCGTGTATATTTACCTCACTGCAGTCAATGCTATACATCTTGCTCCCTCTCCATTTATATTAAATGGTAATGTACATAAACATCTCTCCTAAAAGTAATAACAATTTTCAAATAAATATGGGAACGTGCATCCCTACAGGCTTCACTCATTTAATCGTAGAATATGTGTAATATATTATTTGATCCTAAAATCAGGCAGAACTTTTCAGGAAAAATCTTATGTGTTAACATTGTGTTGCTTCATCTGATGAGCTTGTTGAACTGTAGTGCAGTAACTCTGATGTGACTGAACCTGTGCCCTTCACACAATCATATAAGGTCATGACACTCCTTTGGCAAGTGGATTTTCTTTATTTACCATAATCTAATTCAGTGTCTGCACCTTTTTTTTTTTTTTTTTTACTTAAAGTAATATATTTAAAAAAATAAAAATAAACCCACTATAAAAGAAATCGACTTTCACAAGCTGATTATGCGACAATCCCTAATTATTGTCCGATAATTTCTGATAACAGAAATTAGATTCAATAATGGTTGTTTCCTGTGTGTATGAAACAGTACTATACAATACACTGTACTCTATTGTTCCATGGTTATTTGTCTTGGATTCAAGTGCTGCATGTCTAAATGCTTCTTCAGCTAACTACAGTAAATAAAACACCATAAAAAAAACATGACCAAACATCACTACTTTGCACATACAAATATTGCACAGACCACATATTTGCAACATCCCATTGAAGAAACACATTGTTCAAAAAAATAAATAAATAAATAAACGTCTTTGTTTCACACACTTTGTTTTCAAAGACTCAGTGGGCAGAATATGTTCAAGCTTGTTTTTATATCATTTTCTTACATCAGGAATTCCATCATCCATGATATCTGTGGTTGTAGGCAGTGACACACCTTTGTCTTTGCCCAGGGCTGACCAATGAGGACAGCTGTGTGTGTGTTTGTGCGCGTGTGCGCGTGACCTCAGGTTTGAACTGCATGTTTCTCCTCCCAGTATGTAATGGGCAGAGCAAACATCCCATTCCCTCAACAACAATGCCCTTCCAACAACAGGTTGAGGAGCCTTCTCTCAATTTATAAAACAACGACGAGGGCAGGAGAATGTCTAACTAAAAAAAAAAGAAAGTCTGCTGGAGTCCTGCCTGTTTCTTTTCTCTCCCGTGGTATAAGCTCATGATCCTCTGTCCAGAGGAGATATTGGAAAAATACAAATGCAAATCCTCTGCTTCCCAACAATTCCACCTGGGAGAGACATGAGCTGTCAGTTAATGTGTGTGTGTGTGTGTGTGTGTGTGTGTGTGTGTGTGTGTGTGTGTGTGTGTGTGTGTGTGTGTGTGTGTGTGTGTGTGTGTGTGTGTGAAAGTGAGCTTTAGCACAGCCTGTTTAATGATGGATGGAGTGGGTATCATTGTAGGCTGTGCAGATAGTCACAGAGCAGGTGTTGTGCTGAATTCTGATTTCCCAATCGTGTTACTCGTTGCTTGGATTCAGGGTCGAGTGTAGAGGAAACACAATTTGACATGAAAACAGAAGGCGACACAACACCAGATTGACATCTATGTAAATAGGAGAGCAGACACGATGGAAATGGATGCAGACGTCGTTGTGTTGCTCGTCATGTCTCTGATTCCGTACTGTTATCACACTGCCCTAAAATCACACACAGAGTTTCTTTTCCCCTTTGGTTTTGTGGAGGTGATTTTTTTTTTTTTCTAAATCAAATTTGCAAGAAGAGTAATAAACATATATAAATAATAATAATAAAACAGACACATAAAACAGCACAGGCTAAACAAAAACATAGCATACTCTTCAATATACAAAATACTATTCAAGTCCAAAGCCTGTCCTTGATGAGAACATTATAAAAGTAAAGTGATCCATTTCATAGAGATCAAGCTCATTACACAGTTAAGAATATTTCTGGCACAACAAATAAAACAAACTAGTAACATAAAAATATTCATAATGTGTGCAAAAGATGGGAAACGCATTGAAAAGACAGAGTACTCAGACGTTTAGTGTCTAACTCAAAGGTGAATTTTGACAAATCCTCAGTATTTACATCAAGGATGATGTGATTAAAGGTTTTATTGGCAGGATTTGAATTTACCTATGAGTCAAAACTCAAGATGTGCACAGACAAGGCAGTCTGGGCACATAGGCATTACTGTGCAGGACAGTTAGTAAATTAAAAGGCATGAATATATTGAAAGGCTATGCAAAACACAATAAAATATAAAAACTCAAAATCTATACAAACCCTGTAGGCATGGTGTAAATATACAAATGTCAAACGCACACACACACACACACATATCCAAAGTAATATCAGGTAGTAGCTCGGTAATTACAATGTATTAGTGCTTTAAAGCATATTTATTAACCCTGATTTATGAATATTGTGTAGCTGTTAATGCATAAATTATACTACAGATAATTATTGTAATTGTAAAGCTTGTGAATAAAGAATTCCAACAATACATGGATAAAAACCCATAGAAATTCACATCTGGAAATTATTATAATTATTTTTATATGCTCCCCATGTTATTACTGAACTGCAATGTAAACTGCTGCCCAAAGAAAATGTATTCAAAAGTTGGCAGAATTGCATGAGAATAGATACCTGTGATGCTCACCCTTTAATTATGCAGTGAATTAAATTTCCACTCTATAAGTCTCGACTGACGTGCACAGTATGTCTGAGTCTGAGGCTGCTCTCCAGGCCGTATGCTGATGTGGGGCTTTAAGGTCAGAGGTCGTATGAGATTATGAGAGGTTAGAACCTGTATCTCCTCAATTCTCCGTTTCTCTGAGTGACTCCTGCTGCTTCTCCACACTGATGACCTCCAGGTTCTACAGGGACCCGGGTAGGGCTGAGGCAGGGGGAACTACAGAAGAAGAGTGAGATACAGTGTGTGTGAGAGAGTGAGAGAGATACAGTGAGAGAGACTGGAGTATGAGGGTGTGGTTTGCAGGGATGTGTGTGTGTGTGTGTGTGGACATATCCATAGTAGGTTGTGTGAACAATTTTTTATTCCAGCCTATGTTTGTGAGGACATTTTGTTCATCTGGTTCTCGTAACTCTAAAGGGGCTTTTGAGGGTATTAGTACAGGTGTGTGTGTGTGTGTGTGTGTGTGTGTGTGTGTGTGTTCTTGTACTTGCTGCAAAGTAAGGACCAAAAATCGAATACAAGGTGAGGACAAAGTGAGGACATTTTGACAAAGTCAGGACATTTTGGCTGGTCCTCACTTTTTTTTTCACCCCTTAAAAGGGCTTTTTCAGGGTTAAGACTTGGTTTTAGGGTTAGGGTGAGAATTGGGTTTAGGTTAGGGTTAGGGTACGGGGCTAAAGAATGCATTATGTCTATGAGGGTCCTCACTCTGATAGAAGCACAAATGTTTGTGTGTGTGCATGTGTTCTACTTATATTTATCACCTCTTTAGGACCTTTCCTGGTTAAGCAATGACCTTTCCAGGACCAGCAGTCCTCATGGAGACCAAAACCTGGTCCTAATGAGGCAGAATCTAATTTCATAGGAACTGGTTAAGGTTAGGACTGAAATTAGGGTTTAGAGTTAAGTATTAACTGGTTATGGTTAGGGATAATGGTTTGTCCACATTAATGAACGTGAAGACAGTGTGTTGATGAAAAAAAAAATAGCCATGAAATCTTGTATCTCTGTGTGTGTGTGTGAACTTGTATTGATATCTTTGTGAAGCCCAAATTGCTGTGGCTGGTCCTTATGCTCCATCACTGGCTGTTTAGGGTTATAGTTATGTTAATGTGAGGTTAAAGGTCAGTTTTGGCATTCAGCTGTAGCTGTTTTTTTGTAGATTATTCCATTTATTGTCCATGTATTGTCTAATGGTAGCGGGGACACTGGTGCCAATCCCAGCGGACATGGAGAAAAAAGGGAGGATACACTATGGACAGGTCACCAGTCCATTGCGTTGCCATCATATAGAGACTAACAATCACCCACTCACTCACACGTATGGGCGATGTGGAGGGTCCAAGTATCCTCTGTGTGTTTTTGGGCATGTGGGAGGAAACATAAAACCAGGAGAAAACCCACGCACACAATCACATGCATGTATGAGGTCCTCCCAGAAAGTGCTATACAAGAATGTATGGGTTTGCCTTCCAGGTATTACTAATGTTGTGGGGAAGTAAATCTGTTTGTCTTCCTTTTGGGGGCGTATCAATCGAGTAAGTTTCCAGGAAATGAGTGTAAGTCAATGTAATGTCCTCTGAAGTCATGGAAACCAGACTGCGAGTGTGCATATGTAAAGTGAAAGCTCCTGACTCTGACGAATGAGTGTGTTTCGCACAATGACTCCAAATGTGCCCCTTCATTATTCTCCCACTGCTTCCATTTTGCTCAGCGAGCACTGTTTGTGCACTTGCGTGTGCACCTGTTTACCTCTAATGCCCACTCAGCCTTTCGCTGTGTGCACTTCACAGAGGCGTCTGCAGCATCGTAATCGATGAGCTCCTGTGTCCGAACAACCTGACCCGTCAAACCTGCTGACGTTAACGTGACACGAGTGCATGTTTTCACGGCCTGGCACATTTCGGGCCGTGAGACGTCGCCTCTTCGTTTGCCTTTGCTCCTCGCGGGTGTTGGATTTACAGCTGACCTTTTGAACACAAACACCTCGGAGCTGCTGAATTCACACATGGCTCACCACCGTTACATAATTAGACTGTTATAATAACATGATTAATGGTTTATTGCTTGAATTGATTAATGGAAAACAACATTTGTGTGACTTATTTATTTATTTATTTATTTTTTGATTAAATTGAATGTAAATTAAAAATACTGGATTGGACATTTAATTAAATGGCAGACAGTGTATTAAGACTCAGGTGAAAAGTCAAGGGTGTGAAGTATCGGCGAAGGTGGAAAAAGAATATGGAAATGAACTCACTCTCAACTCACTCATTGACTGTAAATGAGATGTCCTCTATCACCCGACATGACGGAGGAAGTCGAGGAAATGAATAAAGAATTTGACCACTATGAAATTAACTCTCTCTCGCAATCCCTGTTTCTGCCCTCACTTATGTCAACTACTGTATGTTCTCCTAAAAATTACACTCCACACAGCTAAACTGCGGGATGAAGAGAGATTTAGGGATATAATTTGCAAAAAAAAAACACACATATATATATATATGTATTATTGTAATTTTACAGCTGTGATGTAAGAGTTTAATATTCAAGTTGTAATTTTAAGTTGTAGTCACCAACTCATACACTCCAAGGACCACAGCTTAAAAGTATGAAAGGTTTTCACGATAGTATTAGCGCCATACTGTATGAAACAATAACATTAAGGTTTTTGAGAATAAAAGTCATATTAAACCTTTTTTGTTTTTGGTAAAAATGCCTCCATCCACACGATAAGATGGTTAAATCAATCCGTGCAGCCATCTTTTGCAATACTATATGACGTCAGTTTATCATAAGAATCCTATTCCATAAAGCAGTAGTTCTCAGACTTTATATACCAAGTACCACCTGAGAAAAATTGACCTCTCGAAGTAACACCATTATCACCAACCTTTATATATATATGATCACATACCCTGGTAATTACAGTATTTCTGAGTTTTCTTTCAGCTCAATGTTGCTGTTGCCGCAGTCCATTGTGACATTAAACACCTCACTTCCTGTGCGCAGTGTTGTATCTAAACACTATACTGAGAAACACAGAGAGAGTCATGTGGAGCTGATGGACCTAACTGGCATAATCTGAACTCATTTGACATTCGTTTTAATTTAACAGACATTCGTTTATTTTTACAAGATATTTTCCAGCAAGTTAAGTTCATGCATGTTTTAAATATGAAAATAAACAGAGTTTCCTCATCAGAGAAATAACAGCATCGGTTATTTGTGTAAATGCTCGTGTTTATGAGCCATTTGCTTGTCCTGTTTATATTCTGCTGATGAAAAAGCTCTTTTAGTTGCACAAACAATGACTGTCCTCAAACCGGAGCGGAGATAGAAGTGGCTCTAAATTTAACCAAGTAGTACTTACCTAAACCAGGGAGGTGATGGGTCAGAAAACACTGCATGAAGGGCCGGATGAGCAGGACTGTGTCGTGCCGAGTTTGAATAAAGTGGCAGTGAAGTGCGGTTGGTGTGATTTGCCAAATCAGCCACAATGGGCACAGAACTTTCAACGGAAAAAGTGTTGTCAAAGTTAATAATTTCACCTGCGTCCTCATGACAGTCGTCTGAGCTCCATAGACTCAAATGATGAACAACAGTATCTACTGCTGTGTGTATATTTTTCCGGAAATTATGAGCTACACTAACGGCACTTTTCCATTACACAGTTCTAGCATGACCCGGCTCCGTCGGCATGTTGTTTTATACGTGACGCAAACACACAAGCTAGTGACGGTCAAAGCAGTTCATTAGGATCGGTTCATTAAACAGATTTGTTCACCAAATCGTCGAGTATTTCCTGCATGACTGGAGCACAGACACAGTCACTGACCTAAAATACGGCTGAACGGGTTGTGATTTGGCTCACGGTCTCCATCTTTCAGCAGTGCTGGCACTAAATACACCAGACTCCTCTGATAAATATGGAGATTTTAGAAATTTCCTGGCTAAATGTTACAGATTAACACATTTTCAGGATTTTTAAGTCGTTTTAAAGGGTCTATAGTTTGGCATTGTTCGGACGTTGCGCTTATGACTCTTCCAGTGATTTCACTCTCTGACCAATCAGTGTCAACGTCTCAGTTTAGTATCAGCTCAGCTCATCTGGAGCCTTGCCCAGAGCAGTTACCAAAGGAAACACCAGTTATTATCCCTAAGAGAAAAGTAAAACAAATGAGTAGAGCCGAGCCATGCTAGAACTATATAGTGGAAAAGCACTAAAAGAGTGAATTCAGTGTTAACAAGGTCGATCCTTTAAAAGTTTCTACCTATTTTCACATATTCTTAAACCTTATACATAAGTTATTAAATCTTAAGACATTTTGTTTCTGGATTTTTGTCCAAACCCGGGTTTCGTCCTCTAATGTCGTCACATATGAAGAAATCCCAGTTCTGAACTTGTATAATCGGATTAAAAAGTCTGCTAAGAAACAAAACTGACCTCACTTTGTGATATTCTAACTTGTGTGACAGATAATATCAACCTATCAATCTTCCTGCCACTAACTAAGTGATTCTTGGACAAAGTTATGCTAATTGTCCACCCAAGACAAAGGGAATACGGCGATACAATGATGAATGGCTTTGGTGAAGCAGGTGGGCTTGCTCTTACAAAGATAACCCTCTCAGCGTAGAAAAGGCTGTGTTATCCATTCAAATAGCCTTATCTAGATATGCAGGAGCTGTTCACGGCTCTGTACTGTTGTAATGAGGAGACAGAGAAAGATGAAATAATAAAATGAGACATGGGATCTCTGAATTACCATATAGATGGCCAATACAGTGGGCTTCAAGTGAGTTAGCAATCAATACATATGTGTTTTTATACCTATTTGTAAAAAAAATAAGAAAAAAAAAGGAGAGAAAATGCAGGAGCCTTTGTTTTGTTTACTTGGAAAAAAACTGAAGTGCATGAAAGTGAAGGAAGGAGTTTATTAATGCTGTGTTGTGTCAGCCAATGCATAAAAGAAAAAAAAAATCACACTCACACACACATTCAGTAAAAACAGTGATGTTTCGAGCAAATCAGGCTCTTCTTTGAACGACTGATAAAATCAGTTTCCTTGATAAATAAACTGATTTGTCACTAAAAGTTACCATTAATGAGGATATTTTAATTGCATTTTAGTAACAATGTGAAGTACTGTGTAAAAGTTTAGGCCACACTTAGAATATTTTTTTTTGTTTGTTTTAGCAGTGCTGTAATGACCATATATTTAATTTTCTATCAACCTCTTTATGAGAATGTGGCCAAAAAAATAAATACAGGAAATCTAGATGCAGTGTTAAAATAATAGATTCCTCTGCTGTCAAGGGTGTCAATAATTCAGTTTGACCTCCCCTTACATTCAAACATTCTTTTGAACCTGAATTGAGTGGAACCTTCATTTATGTCATCTGTTACACCTGTGATTGTCCTACTTGTACAAGTTTAACTCACTGGAAGCTTGCTGATCCATACTCCGTTTAAAATAAGATCACAGAACTTTAGGGATTTAAAATGGTAATATTGCTTAAGCAAGGCCAAAAACATGGCCTAGAACCTTTACCCAGTACTGTATATACGCTATGTACATCATATGTACAATATATATGTATATATATATATATATATATAGAGAGAGAGAGAGAGAGAGGGGGAGAGAGGGGGAGGGAGACGGAGAGGGAGAGAGAATTAGAATAGATCCACAGAGCTGTATTATATATATGTATATATATGTGTGTGTATATATATATATATACATATATATATATATATATATACAGCTCTGTGGATCTATTCTAATTATCTCTATAAATCAATCATATAAAAGATGGATTTTAAGCTTGTAGCTGTTTGGACAAATAATAATTATTATGGCACATTAATATTTTGTGTATAAGTATACAGAGAATACCAGGCCTGCGCTCATGAAGACATTGTTTTAGGTGCATTCTTCTGATTTCAGCTGAAACTCAGAGCATTTCTTTGCTGCTAAGCCAGCGTCAACTTCGTTGATGTAGGACATGTAAGAAGCATGTAGGACGTTCAAAGGACATATTGTATGGTCTACCACTCTCAGGCTCCAGACGAGCCGGTTGGCCATCCTGCACTGAGGTAGAAGGATCTGAATGCCTGCAACGTTTCACTAGATACCTAAAATTGTGCCATGAGTGCCAACGTGAAGAGAGGCCATCTAGCAGCCAAGAGACAGAGTGGACAGAAGCCAGCAAGCCCAGTAATAATGACTGCAAGTATTATATTGGGCTATAGAGCCATAGAAGACAATAACCCATATATGCAACAACATTGGTCTCCTGAGACTGGACGGCCAAAGAAGAAGAAGAAGGCGATACAGAATCTATGCATGTATGTGTTGTATCTTCAATCTACATTAATGTATTAAAAGGCTGAACTGCACAGAAAACCTCTGTTTTCAAAATGACCTCCCTACGTGTAAATTGGGCCTAATATGTACTTCAGATATCCTCATTATTAAAACTGTTGTTATGTATCGCTGTGAGTTGAACAGAGAGGATTGTGGGTATTTAAGATGACGACTCTGTATTAAATAATTATCATGAGGAGGAGGATGAGTCTGTTGTGCTGGAAACCTCGTCGGCAAAACCAAAACCCTTGGCATCAGTCGATGCACTCGCTCATTTTGAGAGGTGCTTTCAAAGGGTGTGATTGGATAACCTTTTTTTTCAGTGCACACCTTGGGCCAAATTGCAGTACATGTTTAAACCATCAGACCTGCCGCTCGGTTCAGGCCTCATAAAACACGGAATCCTTTACACTGACATATGTCAGACGTGTGTCCGGTCCATAAAACGTGCAGAGAGGGCTTTTTATGCTGCAGTCAGCAGAGATGTAAGACTGCTGTTTACTGTGGTCTGGCCTCAACCCGAAACAGTCAAGTCAAGTCAACTTTATTTCTATAGCTCGTTTAAAAACAACCAGGTTTGACCAAAGTGCTCTACAAGGTGAAAGGTACAATAACAAGGAGCAACAAGAACATAAAACTCAATAAACTACAGTATGATAAAGTAAAATAGTAACATGGTAAAATGTAGTGTAGCTTTGTCCAGATGAAATACAACAAAATATAGGATTTCAACCTTCAAATGTCTCCAAGATTATATTGATGTACCTGGACTTACAGGAGGGTGAATGTCACCTCTGGTGGGAGACCCAGAGAGTTACTTTGACATATTTATGTGACAGTAGTAAAAACAATACCGTTTATCAACTGTAGGGGGACCCTGAGAGCAAATCCTGCTCCGTGTTACTTTAAAAGTGACTAAAACTGTTAAATAGTGGGGGCAAATGTAATTTGAAGGTAACCCGTTGTAGATGAGGTTTGATTGCCCTGAACTTTTAGTCTGGTTTTAGCATCTGGTCAATACAGACTTTTTTTTTTTTTTCATCTCATCTCAATTGATCCATATCATTTGATAATGATCCATATTTTACTCTCACTGGACATTTCTTCATGGACACACAGGTAAAAACTGGAGATTGAAGCTGTTTTTCCTCTGCATTTTGGTTATATTTTACAATTCTTCATGCGCTTCATTTGCACATGTGCTTATAATTTACTGGAGAGGTTATGGAGTCATTTGTTTTCATTACAATGTTTCCATACGTACTCCAATTATCTGTGATGGAAGGCAACCTCCCCCTCGCTGCTAAGTGCAAGGAGTTTGCTGCTTTATTGGCACTAATTAATTTGACTTCTTTGTTTCCCAGTCTGAGATTAAATTGGCAGTTGCCCAGATAAACAAGGGGAGATGATTATGATAGAGTCCCTTGTTTTTCATCTAATACTGCAGGATGATTTTGTCCATTCTGGACTAAAATAAAATAATAATAATCACTGAGCTGGGGAATGGGGTGGATGGGGGTTAGGCAATTCCTAGGCAAGGAATTGCATCTGTCCACTTTGCTACATTGAATCAGCTTTGTTACACCACAGACATATAATGTCACTTACATATTTATTATACATTTCAATGTCTGTAAAGGCTGATGGCATTTTCATGCTAAAATTCTATAAACTTACTGCTGTTGCTCAAGTAGCTTGCAAAGTATAATGAACCTACTACTAAAATGATCTACTATTGTGCACACACTCTTTTAAATACTGTGGATCACTTGTCTGTATAAACCATATTGAATTTAATAGAAATTCTGTGTTTTGTGACCAAAAGCAGCTCAACTTTTGGGAGCAATCATCAGTTGGTGTCTTGTTTGTGTGTAAAGATCCTCCAACTGAGGTTGTTTATCCTCCCAATCCACTCTGTTGATTAGGAGACAATGGGATGCAGCTCAATTTAGTTCTAATTAGAGCTCTTAATGTGTGTTATTAAATACATCACCATGTCCCAATTAGAAAACACTGGGGCCATACATCATTTTAATTGATATCCACCACCGGAGCAGACACATGGGCTCACCATTTTCCATCAGTGTTAACAAAATGATCTAGTCTTGTACGGTAAAAAAGTGAGAGTGGAGTCTTTTTTATTGGCTTGAACTCATTGGCTTTATAGAGTAGACGTATGTGTGTGTGTGTATATATATACACACACGTCTATAGTCTGCTTGATTGTATTTGTCTGGATTTGTGCGTTTTGTGACTTATGGAACTTCAGAGAACAGCAGTGTGGCTCCTCATTATAAGCCTCACATTTCCCATGATACCCGTGTTTTCGCTTTATTGAACGGTAATGTGTTAGGGGAGAATGCAAATGCAGCCTGCGCTGTGCATTTTCTTTAAGCAATCACACTTAATAAGCTTTAGTTGTGCACAGCCAAGCAATATGGATATTTCTGATGGAGGTTTGATCATCAGTGGAGCAAAACTAATATTCTGAAATAGGATATTTAAACTATACTGTTTGACCCTCCCAAGGTATTCAAAGTAATGTAATAAGAAACCTGTACAAGAGAGAAGATCTTTAAAGGGACTATATGTAATATATTTAATATTTTAGACATTAGCATTTAAAAAGGAGGTTAAATGATTGCAGAGTGTTGGTTGCAATGAAACCTAAAAAAAAAAACCTTCTACCTTGTGTTACACTGTGTTCATGCACACACTATAGGGACGGGCAATTGTAGCAAAAAATGCTGTTAGATTATTCAAAGGTATTATTCATCAAATATCTATATATTCCAAACTCTAGTGCATTAGAGCAAGTGAAAGTAATGCAGGGTTCACAACATGTTGGTGAGATACATTCTAAGACCCTGTGGTGGACTTACAGTGAGTGTGTTGAGCTTAGAGGAGCAGGGTCAAGACACATTTAAGGAACCTCTTCTATGCTCACTGTGAGTTCAGAACTGATGACTTTCTTCCTCAGAAAGCAGCCAAGGCTTGGCGAGAAAGTCACTAGTTTTGTCAGTAGTCAGTTTGGAAAGAACTTGCTAGTGGGGTGTCTGATATGTCGCTAAATCCAGTGTCAAAAATCGCTAAACTGGCCACACTGCTCTGCTGTGCTCACTTTGAGTGATCCAATGCTGCCATCCTGGAGATCTTTGGCGATTCAGTAAAGTTCTCGCCCTGTCCCTGAATGTTTGTCATCCTGGTGCACATTAATCCACTTTCTTTTTAAAGAAAACCGCCAGTGAAGAGATGAGTTCCCTGAAATATTGCCTGGTATAAATGTTGCTGTTTATATTTATGTCCACAGTTGTGAACGGTTGTTGCTTCCTGCCAAAATGGTGTTGATTTGGTTCAGGAACCAGAGCTGTGTTGGGTGATGGGTGGTACTATAGACCAAATTACAATCAAACCAGAAACAGAGATTTTAGGCTACGAGTGAAATTTAAAATTGTGAATAAAGCGGTTGAACCACTGTTATCACTGAAGCCAGAATCTTAATTTACATTTTTCTTTCTTCTCTGATGTCATTTTAAAATGTTTACATAATATGTCTTCCACAGCTAAAATGATTGCATCTCTTTGTCTGTGACAAAACCATAAGGTAATAAACACCCTGTTCCTAGGTTCCTTCAGCTCTACAGTCATTTAGTCCCACATCTTTACTGCTTTGTCATCATTCTTGCAGCTTCATTGTGGCCACAGCAGGCATCTGTTTTTCTGAGGAACAACATTAGGCCTTTTTAGCTGCTAAATGTATCTTTATGTTTACAAGCACAACTTTCTGTCTGTCATTTGACACGTTAGGGAGGAAGAGGTGGGTTTGTGTAGAAAACTGCTGCCTATTGCATATGGAATTGACACGATGAGAGCAGTAACCAGCAAAAAGAGTTTGAAGAACTGCAGAGTCAGGCGACAACTTCTCATGGATCCTTATCATTAACTGTACATAGAAAATGGATGTAGTCTGCTGGTTGCACAACAGACTCCTGTAGTGAAGCCTTAAAATTTGCAATTTGACTGGATTTTGGATGGTACAGGTTGTTAATCACATGGTGTTCAATAATATATGCCGTGCTTTATTCTCTCTTTTACTCTAAATGAGAAAATTCATCTTCTATTAAGACTTGAGATTAGCACATGAGACCATTGGCTACTCAGGTAATGTTTACTGATGTTCACTGAAATTATAAAGTAGCTAATTTTAACATAAATCTCTATTCAAACTGAATATTTCATTTTTTTGTTTTGTTGCAACCTGTGGCGTCGCCCCCTGGTGGAAGTGCTACTTCTGTCCTATATCATCTGTGTCAATTTACAAACCAAAAAGCTGCTTCCATTTTTAGATTAAGTATGAGGTCTTTATGAGCTACTCCATTCTTGCTAAATGTAACAACGTTGACTGTTTTGATATAAAAGTACAGATAACTGCAGCTTTAATGATCAATTCTCAAGTCCACCATCAAAGAAAGAGCTGGAGAAAAGCCTCCAGTGAATGATGGCAAACTGAGGTGATATAAACTGTGCAAATGAGAGCAAAGTACTCTGAAAAGCCATCAGCACCTTTGCACCTTTCTGGACCAACTTAGATTGCATTGTCTGGTCATCAGGGTTAAGGCAGATAAAGCAACCATCGATCAATAACCATTTCTCATCCCTACCCTTCATCTTCTCTCTATCAAAGGGCAAAAGCTACTTTCACAAGTGATTCTGCTGCAGATAACCAGCTGTTCATGCCTTCACTGCAATCTTCTCCTCCTCCTCCTCCTCCTCCTCAGTGTCTAGCAGCATTACTGCTAACCTCCTCTGACTGCAGAGTACATCACATTTGCTGGTCCAACATTCCAGCAGGAGGAGGGAGCAGGGTTGAAGTTTATTAACTATTTTCTGCTCTTTCTCCTCTTCTGTAATGTCCATGCATGAGAATCTGTATGAACTTCAGGGTGCCTCGTTTAGTGCCTTTGAATCAAACCCTGATGAGTTTACCCCTTAGGCCTTATCCACAAGGACACAGAACTTTCCCTATATGGTCTTGAAACGTTGCCCATAAAACACACTTCCAGGGAATGTCTTCATAAACACAAAACCCTCCAAAATGACTCCTAACACCACCAGGCCTCTTGGTGGCACTATAATGCTGCCATACAGATACACCAAAAACACAGAAGAAGACATGGACAGCTGGAGCAAGTTTTTGTTGTGCACACGACAGGTGGTGGTTTGAGATGTTTTCCTCTGTGGGTTCGTTTTCCAAAAAAATGCCAGTTCTTTGTGGATGAAAAGCCGATTAGTACAAAACCTTTGTGGACTCTCTCTCAAACTCATTAGCATTTGAACATAGTCCAAAACCTTTGGATTTTGGTTTGGACCAGACAACCAACATCTGGTCCGCTTGAAAGAGGTGGTCTCTGTGAGCGGTTCATCCTCACCTTTTTACTTAACGTGTAGTAATTTTAGCCTCAATGTTTTCATCGCTATACCCCAGTGAGGAGAATAGACAGCTGGATGAAAAACAGCAGATAGATGGAAGGCCTAATCTAATACATTTAGCCGAGTGTTGTTACCCCAAAGTGCAGTAAAGTTATCAACTTGCAGTTGAGAAACAGCTGTGGTTTTGCGTCTGTGTAATGATTAAATTTGCTACCTTACCTGCAAAGGAAGAGATGGGTCCTTCTAGACCTAGAGGGTGGACACTGGTTAAGTTTAAGGTGATAAAACCTTTGACAATGAGTGGTTCTCCTCCTGACTCTCTCAGTTCCTCATCGTCAATGTGGATCAGGACACCTAAACTATAACCACCCCACCTGATGACCTTCAGGGAGCTGCTCATCACCAGAGCAACAGGGCAGATGAAAGATGGCCTGCCGATGTTCCAATGTGTAGCAATTACAAGGGATTATGAGCAGTAACTGAAAGGTGTTTCTGTGCATTTGCGATCTGCCTGTAAATGTGAAAAAAAGTGTCGAGGCCTCATCAGGTGTGGACCAACAAAGTGGACATTGAGGTGTGAATGTACCCTTAATGTCTACTCATTGTTCTTGTGCATCTGGCCACACATGAGAGGGACGTGAGAATGCAAATGTGCTCGAGCTAAGCTGACATCCGCGTTTACACACACTGAGGCTGAGCAAACGTGTCGCCTTTGTTTGAGGAGGAGAAGCTGAGCAGTGAGAAATGCCAAATAAATCATGTGTAGCATAACAAAGAGAGATGTTAAATTTCATCTGCTTCATGCGCAGCTGTTGGCTGCTAATGACTGCCGGCTGAAAACTTCTATCAAACAGACTAATTAATCTGACAAAAATGGTTTTATCTCTTGAATCAGGCCTCCATTAGGCCAAAGGGGACACCTCTGCTAACGTTCTTCTTCTTATTTTTTTTTTTCTTTACTGAACAAGCTCTGGTTTGTTAATCATAATTGAACAGACATCACTGACCTTTCCTCATCCAGTTATGCATTCATATAGCTCTTTACACCTGGCTCTTTCTTTTTCGGTGTTACAGAGACCCCATATATATTCCATTCCTATCAAATCAAACTTATTTCAGAATCATTTAAAACACAAATTAACTTTATTTATATAGCACGTTGTAAATTTGGCACCAAGGCTTAAACACCTACCAGCACCTGAAATGTTTACATCTGATCCACCAGAATTCTTATGCTTATAGCAGTTACCATCTTGCATAGCCATGACAAAATTCTTCCTGATCTGTTAAGATGTCACTGCGATATACACATGTGATGTTGTTAAATGGGATGGAACCATGTTAAATTTTAATAGCTGCCAAATCCATAATCTGGATCAGATTCAGATCAAACTCATGCCGGGATAAGACTACAGAAATTCAGGCCAAATGATTTGGTTGGGACCGACACATTTCCAACGTCGGACCCGATTATGAACGTCGGGAACAATGCGCGTAGTGTTACATAACTGAAGAACAGAGATTTGGCGTCTGGGACGCTCCGCGACATCCCGACGAGAAGTCTAGCATGTTAGAATGTTTTCTATTATCCTGTCCAGTCTGACGTCTCCTACGACATGCTCCAGGACGTTGGCCAATAGGATAATAGATTGCTCTGACACGGCGTAACATACAGACATGGTGAAGAAGAAAAGGGATGCTGATGCTGCTGTTGGGTGGAATCGTGACACTGAAAATTGTTCCACTGAGCTTTTTCTTTTCTTTTTTTTGTATCAGAGAAGAAGACTGCAAGGATCACCCACAACACTTTTGGTAGCCATGACTGACAACTTCTTGCCCCGCCTCCCTGGTGACCTATGAACTGTGCCCAGTGCTGTGAACGATGATTGGTTGGGGTCATACTTGTAGTGTTTCCAGTCCCCACAAAAAAAGGCAAAACTAGAATCCGTGCCACTGTGATTGATAATCTGACAAGGTGACATAAAAGACAAACATATCCTGTTGTCTAATCCCAGCATTAGTCTCATGGTAGAGTGTCCAATCCTGCACACACACACCAAATTATGTTCCAATGAGTTTTGACATAATTGTGCTCATTACAGTGTAAGAGGCAAGGATTTCTTGAAAATTTGATCATTTTTTGGTGACATCATCAGTGGTTAGATTGTTGCCAACAGTTAACGGGAACATACTCGGATGATCATCTACCCTTCACAAAAAAAAGTCAAAAACTAAAAATTTACTTGCAGATGAAAATATAACCTCCATTGCGGAGGTAATGAAAATACAGAAACATTATAAAAACATGAAACAAACACACCCACCCATCCCCCACATGCTTGGCCACTGATCAAGTAGAATTTTGATAAAAAAACATGGCTGACCACAGGCGGTTGTTTGAGAAATGCCAAAATTGTCCAAGTGACATATGGGAATTAAGTTTTAGCTCATGCTGCAGGACATTCAAAGATATTGCTGATATTGAAAGCAGTTTTTCCAAGTCTCGTCTCGGCTCAAGGAGACCAAAAGGACGAGCCAGTCACTGGATCTGTTTGGCCCAGAGTTTCTCTGTAACAGAGATTCAATATATGAAGGTAATTTTCCAATAAGCGCTTCAAAGATAAACAGATGCCAGTGATTATTTTGTCTGTCTGTGAGAGGAGGCCAGCCAAAGTGTCGGTGTAATCTCAGGGCTGAGTGGTAGATGGAATCTAATGGTCTAATTATGGAGGCAGCAGCGTTTTTGTAAATTACATCCCCTCAACTCCAAAAAAAAAAAAAAGTCAATTGGATTGTCTTTTTCTTTTCTGCAGATTAGAGGAAACCAGGATTTATTTCTGTATAAGAAGCCTGTCCTCTGACGCAGCTTGCCACTGCGATGCCTGATGTGGTGTTAAAATGTGAATCCGTCTCAGAGGCAGACGCCTAAATGCTTGAACTGACTAACCTTTGCTACATGTGATCCATTAAAAATGGAGAGATGCATATGAGACTGCTGAAATCTTGTTCCACTGACAGTCAGTTAAACCTGCTGGATCAATAGTCGGTGTCTGGCAGAGTGTGTGGTCCCCGAGGAGACGACAGATGGACCAGTTTTGTCCTTCAGTCTCCCGCTGAACTAAGCTGCTACTGTCATTCATCACCATCATTCAACGTGTAGCCATTTCTCCGTCGCACGTACACATTTCAAGCTTTGTGATTGCAAAACCTGGCGATTTCTACTCATATCAGTGTTCGGCAATCTCAAACTGGAGACCGGGCTCAATTTATCTCTGTATCCTGTGGTAATATCATACTTGGTAATTTTTCCTTTCCTGTGATGAGAAACCGAGTAGTAATTGAAAGTGAGAATAAATGTTTTAACAGGTAAATCCCCCAGTGACACGTGTAGGATAATATTTTCTCAGCTCGGTCTTTTAGGACAGGGATGAAACCTGCTCTCTGTGGAGTCACATGCAGGAGGCACATTAATCTATATCTCTCTGCAGTGGAGTACTTCTCTCCCCCGTGTGCCTCCATACCAATAGCTTCTGAAATGAGAATTGTGAAGGTGGGGGGGTGTTTCTCGAAGAGGAGAGGGCCCGTGCGTCAAATAACTAATGCCCTTCGCCTGTCAAAAATAAAATGCACCTGCTCACGGCTTGACGATTATAAGTTTGGACATGGTTCATAATATCATTCCATTGCACAATCAACTTTATAGCTATTAGATGGAGAGATGGTCATCAGTGGAGTTTCCCTCTGTGCAGCTGCGAGCTTCCCAGGTGAACAGTAAAACTTTGATGCTTCCCTATAAAACACTAAATGCCTATGGATTTTGTTCACTGCAGAAGAACCTTTATATAGTGAAAATGCAATCTGGAATTTTAAGGTGAATCCATCACAGTAGAATCGAGCTGAATTCCCCGTCCCTTCGCGCATTTACCGTGAGTCGTGCGAGTGCACACCAGTGACTGCTGGTTGTAACGTGCCCCAGCCAAAAAAGGAAAATATTGTCGGAGTAAATCATCCTTTGTGGTGACAGACATTTTTACTTGTCAGGGCAGAAAGGGGCACAGGTGTAACGCTAATGATGGCACATTTTCTCCCCGCCGCTCCTGTAAGTCGAGCCAGTGATCCGGCGTGCACACGTAAAGGACCACAAAGCCGTTATTAATGTTATTAGCTGCACCTGTGTTTGCAAAAGACAAACTATCTGCCAGGAGAAAGGTCTGTGTAGGACGATTGAAAATGTTTGTCGGGAACCATTGAGCCCAGCAGCCTCTTGTTTATTACTTTGCCTTATTTTCTTGACTAACTCTCTTCAGGTTCTCTTTTTCATCCGTAACTTTGTCCTCCTGCTAGCAACTTCCTGTCTACAATTTTTGTCAGATCAATCTGAATTGATCACCCAAGTATGTTCCCATAAAATTTTGGTAAGAATCAACCCACTGATGACGTCACAAAACGTCTAAAGGTTTGAAGAAATCTCTTTTAATGGGAAAAAAAATGTCAAATATCATATCTGTGCCATACTCGATCAACTTTGAAAGGGATTTAGTGTGTGTATGCAGGATCAGGTACTTTATCATCAGACTAAGTCTCATCCAGATCTGATCCTGATTACGGATTTGGTGGCAATTTAAATTTAGTTTGAACAAGTTTCTATGTGTACATCTCAGCAGCGTCTTAACAGATCAGGATGAATTTTGTTGTGTCTATGTAAGATGGTAAAAGCTTACAGCAGTTAATATTGTATACAGATCCAGAAAGTCCCCCCCCCCATATTTCTGTTTAATATTCACATGTATGTATTCTTTATCGATTTTAGACCATGTCATTTTTAATATAAGAAAATTGCAAGTAAGAATTTCATTGGATGGTGTAATTAGGAATGGGCAATGTAATTGGCAACCATATCAACTAATATTGGATTTAAAATGTATTATCTAATTTCTGTAAATAAGCTGAATAGGCAGCTTCCTCCTCAACTCCTATGCTTGTGCTATTTACAGCTATTATATATTTAAGTTTATTTTGCATTATTAATATAAATATACTGTACATACCAGTCAACAAATGCTCGTTTCTTTGCCGGTTGTATTCATAGATTTTGTTTTTATCTGTCCTTCCTGCAGCTCTGGGAGACAGTTAAGGTCAACAATAGAAATTTGATTTCCTCCTAATATTACAGAGATGACTCTTCCTGCATTATCTGTGACACGGCAAGTGAGTTAACTATGAGCAACATAGTCCCCCCAGAATTCTGTGAAATTAATGAAAGGAAGTTGGATATTGTTTAGTTTCGTAATAACGGTCTGTAAATTTACACTTGTGACACCAAATCAAGGACACGGTGTCTACAAGACAATGAAACCATACTTTTACTCAAAGTTCTTACACAGTTCAGGGAATATCACGTCATGCTTGACAAGGAATTGGACACTTGTTAACCTGTGATTCAGCTCTGTTTATACAAACTTACACCCCCATGTGTAAGAGGAGGAATTACTGGTTTAGTCATTTGTAACCTTTATTTGAAAGCCTCACTGAGATTAAAAGACGTGTTATTAACAGCAGTGTTTGTAGAACTACAATGATTATGCGATAAATAGATTATTCATTTTGATATTTTGATAATCAATTAATTGGTTTGAGTGATTTTTTTCCATAGTTAAGTAAAGCTTTCAGGTGTTTCAGCTTCTTAAATGTGAATATGTTCTTTTTTTTCTTCCATATAACAAAAAAATCATTAAAACGGCGTAATTGTGGTTTACAATGGACGCCATAACATTTTTAAAATATTCATTACAAAAATTAAAATAAATCACAGATTGATAAAATATCAACATATAAACCATGAAATGTATCCATTCAGTGATAAAACAGTTTGGAGAAATTCAGATAAAACATCTACCATACATGAGACTCACAAGTTATTTAAAGTTTATTTAAAACCAGCGTGTGAAGCCAACTGCTTTTCCAAGTTGTTCCAAGTTGATGGAGCAGTAAAGTTGATGGTCTTATTTTTCCCCCAGTTCAATGGACGTAGTATGTGTATGTGATAGTTATTAAAAATAAGTCCTCAGAGTGTAGGTCAGAAATTCCACCAGCAGAAGACCAGAGGAAAGCGAAAGCCACGAGCTCCCAGTCGCTAGTTTGGAAGAAAAGCATTAAGATCTGTTTTAAACATGTTTTAATTTGAAAAAATAGAAAGAAAAGTTGCATAATGTCAAGATTATAAAATCCATAATGCTTTTTATGCGGTAATGAGTTTTTGCTGTTTTAATTACATGTCAAATTGAACACTACTCTGTATGTTAACAGAAGACTATTTTTTTTTTTTATCTCCCACATGTGAGTAGATTCATATCAAGAGTTTTACCGTCTTACATCATCTGTCTCATTAGCAGAGCCCGGTCTCTGCAGAGGAATGAGCTAAAAATACTGCTGTCATAAGTAATTATATGAGAAGAAAATACAACCCTGGCTTCACTTGACATACGATAAACACTACTTCTACTTTTAGATGTGTCTTTCTTTTTTTGTCCATATAAGTCTGTTCATAATCACAGCACTTCATTTCCACTATGTGATTCCCAAACTTAACCTGTTCATCTGCAGAGTCAATCCTAAAAACTTTGTCATGTATGAATATTCTGAGACTTGATCACAGACAAACTTCAGTTATAAACTGAGGTCATTGCTTTAGCATTGTTCCAACATTGTATTACTCTGCCACTTTATTAGGCACACCTGTTCGCCTGCTTGCAAATTTTGTAATTGATTGATCTTTCAATCATTTGGTCCATATGATGAAATGAAATTGTCACAAAAATAAAATTAATCAGTTTTACTGATTTATTTGGTATTTGGACCAAATAAGCCAGAAAATGTTGTTGCTCTTGTTTAATGTATTAGAAAACACTCAAACTAATTATCAAAAATAGTTGACAATTAATTTACAAATAGCCCTAATGCCAATCAGAAAATCACATGCAATCACAGCAATGCATTAATTCATATAGAAATGATCAAGACAAGCTGCTGAATTTCAAACAGAACATCAGAATGAGGCAAAAAAGGTGACTTTGAATGTGACCAGGCTGGAGTATTTCAGAAACTCTGCATCTGTTGGGATTTTCATGCACAACCATCTCAAGGGATTTACAGAAAATGGTCCGAAGAAGAGAAAGTATCCAGTGTGAGGCAGTTTTCTGGGGAAAAAAGCTCTTATTGATGCCAGTGGTCAGAGTAGAATGATCACGGATGATGGAAAGAAAACAAAAGACACAACAGGTCAAACCTTAAGGCAGACAAGCTAAGGCACCAAAGGGCCACACCGAGTGAGGTGTGATTGTCACTGTATTTGGTGTCCTGTGTACCTAATAAAGTGGCCAGGGTGATTGTATAAAAAGTTTTGATTTGTGGACCGTGAAATGTGCAAAGCCAGCATCTCTGCTGTCGTCTGTGTTTGGAATGGAGAGAAAATGCATAGATGGATCTTTGTCCAGCACTGTGGTCATTGTTGTTTAGATATGTAGATAGATTAGACTGCAACCAGATTTTAACAACATGGAAAAGAAATTATCTTTACTGCCATTATACAACTGAAATTGCACAAAAAAATTACAAGGTCAGATGGAGGGTTGACCAGAGCCGGCGCACAAGGGACCTAACTTTGATGAAAATCAATGAATATAAAATGCAAAAATTGTTATAATTACAAATATCACTGTCAGCCTTCTGGCTTCATTTTGCAGCTTTGACTCTTTCTGTGTGTCAGACTTCACACTTGAGGCTTCTCATAACAAGGACAGAGATGTGAGCTGAGGCAGTAAACAAAAGTGAACCCAACTGGATCCAATCGGTTCTTTTCTACTGACTCGGCCGACATTAGCTCCTGGTTCCTCCGAGAGGTCACATTTCATTTATTTACAATTTTCCTTTTCAGACTCTGCCCGTCTGACTTTTTTCTATCCTCCCAGTCTTTGCCCTGCAGGTATTGCAATCGTGACATTGAGAGAGTGGATTTTCTCTTTTCTTCTGACTGACTGTTTTGTATGATATACATGTCTAAATGCTGAAATACTGTAGACACAGACAGAACTTACACCACTCTATCTCAAAAGGAACAGTTTTTTTCCAGATCCGTGTACAAATCACCACCAGGAAAAAGAATAGAATATTTTTGTTTTCTGCTTTATCTCCACACAAATCCAATCCCAGCCGGACAAACTATCATTCACTTTCACATTCACACTTACAATCAATTTAGAGCATCATATCAACTCTGCATGTTTTTGAACTGCTGGAGGAAACACATTCCCATTCCAAGAGCGTCATATACCGCTGGTCTGTCACTGTCCCTCAGTGTCGACTTACAGGCGCACAAGGTATCTTTCCAAGTCTGAAAGAGATGCAGCGGGCTTTTATCTGACTCCAATATAAACCCACTGGCAGTGCATACTGTAAACGCTCAGAGCCATGGAGAGAAGTGGGTAAAATATAAGTAAAAGATTAAGGTTAGGGTTAGGGGCCAGGATGACGCACCTCTATCTGAACGACTAAATGTGCCTTCTGGTGCGTCTCTTTCAGATGCAGAAGGATACCTCGTGCGTCTGAGCAGAGCGTTAGTTGTGAGCAGAGCGTTAGTTGTGGTCACATTGTTAGCGTTAGTGTGTGAGTGTAAGTGCGCAGATGCGTACCACGACACCACAGTATGGTATAGTAGTATTCATTATTTAGAGAGTAGTTTCTTATTTTCAATAGTTAGTAATAATTGAATAAAGTCTGCCTTGCCATTAATTTTGTTTATTGTGTGTTTGTATGCCGCCTAATTTATACCAAAACAATACAATTTACTACTCTTTAAAAAAATAATAAATAAAATGAATACTGAGCAGAATTTAATGTAGCTCTTTGGTCCGGCCCTCAACAATATTTAAAGTATCTCCTGTAGCCCCTTAGGGAAAATAATTGCCCATATGTGCTGTATGTGTGGATTGCAGGACTGGAAAAGCAGCAAGATACAGTATATCTGGCTGGATAATCTGAACATGTGGTTGTCTTCCTGCAAATCTGACCTGTGTGTCAGTCTGTGTGTGAGTAAGCAGCGCCCATCTGCATCTGCAGCTGCTTTCCTTCCATCTGTCCTTCTAACTGTCAGTGAACCACACACACACGTGCATGCCTGGATATCTTTTCAGTTTTGCTGCAAGCTAATTGAACTGAGAAGTGTTGAATCCATCATTCCATCAAGCACCTGTGGAAAAATGGCTGCTGGCAGTCGTGGCTTCTGTTGCACCGTCTACAAAGCACAAAAGGGAACAAATGCCATGATCAGATTTTATTCTATTTTTTTTGCTAAAAGTCCCGTTATAGAATCAGAAAAAAAAGAAAGTTAAGTCTCACACTCCCACCTACCAGCTGCCACGCAGGCTGCTCAATGGGAGACAGGAGTATGCACAAGTTATCATGTTACTGCGGCTCATTCCACAATCTCCCGAGCATGTGTCCTTTCAGTGCGCTAACATATTTATTCTGCACGGTGTTAATATTTATACACGGCAAATACCTGAATCATACATGGTGTTTTCCTGCAGCAGCACCTGTGTGGCTCGAACCAGCAATGAATAAAAGATGGTGGATTGTTATTCTTTGATTCTCGACTGATGCCAGACCACATTGTGTTGCCGTTGCCTCCTCCCTGTTTTATATGATTAGTTGCAGATGGAGGCGCTTAGCCTGCATTTCAAGTGGTTTCCAAAGCTGACTCGTCAGTTTTTCTTCTCCATCCACACGCACACGCCAAGTGAATGTAAATGGTTTTGAACTTTAGCTCCCTCTCAACATCACAATCTGACATTCGGTAAGTGCTACGCTGGCATGTCAGTGCATGACAAATGAATGCAGCAATATTGAAAAATAGATGATTCTAATCTTTTTTCGTGGATCAAATCATTCGTTTTGTCGCCTACTGAACTCTAGAAATCCCTTTGAGGTCCAGTTAAATAAATAAAGTCCATTCAAGCTTAAGCAAAGTGTCTTTATTTATCTTCGTGCATTTAGTTTGAATCAACTGTTTCCAACTGAAGTGTATTTTTTAAAGTTTGTCAACCATTTTCCTATTGAAGGACAAATCCATGTGCTTTTCCAGTGAGTGGAGGCCACCATACTTTCCTGCCTGGTAGTTGACATGAACTCATGACAGAATCCACCCACCTTTAGTACCTGTAATGAAAACAACAGCACCTCTTGATTTAATTGTCAGACTAAATGCCAATATTAATGCTAAAGTTCACCTTCATTTCTCATTCCTCCTCATTAATTTCTTATAAATGCTTGCATACTGTACTCACAGACGTTTCAGTCTTGCATTTTGCCTGTTCTCTCACTTAGACAATGGAAATACGACTCACCCTGCACTTCCAGTGGATCACTGCAGCTACTAATGACCATTTATGCAGTTTTACTTACTTATTATACGCGTCGCGTTGACACAAACATCCACAGAAAACATCCACTTCATCATTCATGTCGACAAATCACTGCAGCACTACACTGATTTTTTATTGATAAATGTACCATTTTATTAGCGCTGGGCCTTCTAACTCTATGTGAATTCAACCACACAACATTAACTTGTCAACAGGGGGCGACTCCACTGGTTTCAAAAAGAATAGAAGTCTTTGGGATAATTAGTTTCTATTTCTCATTTAATTTAAAACATCGGTCAACTTTTTCCTGAGGAGTAAATGGTCTCAATCACTAGTTCCAGCTCTTCTTGCATAAAATATGATGATGATTTTGTAAATGATGCTCCTATCTAAAGATAAAGAAACAATAAAGCAGGTCACAGGGCGGGATACTGTGTTGCCTCACAGTAAGAGGGTCACCAGTTCAAATCCAAATTCAACAGAGGGCCCTCCTGTGTGACGTTTCTCTTCACTGTGTGTGTGTGGATTTTCTCATGCAGAGGTTAACTGGACACTCTAAACTGACCAGTTTGTCAGCTGGTGGTGTCTCCAGTCCTCATGGGGAGGTTAAAGAGGAAGACAATGAGTGAGCAGTGAACACCAGTGTGATTGACAGCTGGCATTGTCCAATAGGTGACGTCCATGAACTTCTGTTTTCAAAAACCTGAGATGACTCTGGCCAACTAGCAAATTTCGAGGTCTGAGGAGTATTTTAGTTCCTTTTGGTGGACTGATATTTTTTACAGTGTGGGGAGGTTAAAGAGGAAGACAATGAGTGAGCAGTGAACACCAGTGTGATTGACAGCTGGCATTGTCCAATAGGTGACGTCCATGAACTTCTGTTTTCAAAAACCTGAGATGACTCTGGCCAACTAGCAAATTTCGAGGTCTGAGGAGTATTTTAGTTCCTTTTGGTGGACCTTTTTTTCCACACTACACTTCTCATTAACTGTACTTTTAGATTCAGTTAGGCATTCAGCAGGTTCAGTTGGTTTTGTGAATAAAAGGTTCAAAAATATTAGTGTAAATATTTTGAGCTACCTGCTTAACCTTAACCTTTAAACCCCTTTTGGCATTTTCTCCATTTGTTCCAAAGCACAGACTTTGCCAAGTTCATTATATATAGACAAACTTTAGTTACTTTATTAAGATATTAATCAAACAGTGAAAATAGGTGTCATATTTTTGGTATTTTTCTGCACTTGTATTAAGAGTAGGTTTTGTACTCAGTGCTAATAAGTGACACAGTGGTTTTGTTCACAGAATATAAATATGATGAGATGAGCATTTTTATCACTGCCATTCAATTACTGGATTATTCAGTACTCATCCCCTGGATATGAGCTGTTGGGCTATATCAGCTCTTGATGGCTTTTGTTGTTTGTATCATAAACATGGGGAATTTTAATTCGGTAGACTCACAGCTGAAGAACCTTAAAAAAAGGCTGTTCTATAATATTATTAAATATAATTGGTATAAACAGCAAAACAGGCATGAAACACTAACCCTCTTAGCACTTAGCCGTTGACAGACCTCGTATGAAACCCACAGGGCAAGAATGTGGTTCTCCAAAGGTCCATGTGAGGGATTAGTGGGAGTCCGTGGGCAGAATTTGGACTGATTGCCTTTCTCCGTTCCCTCTGGACGTGACCTCTCACTCTCTGTGACCACACAGCAGACAGCAGCCTGTTAAGATGCAGAGGAGCAGCTTGAAAGTCTCTTCAGTCCCCCCCCCCACCCAAAAAAAAAAGAATAAAAAAAAATGCAATGATTGACAGAGGAAGAGGTTACGTCCATATTTACCCTCATAGAAATACATGAGATTGTACAAAGAAATGGCCAAATAGAGAGAGAGAGAGAGAGAGAGAGAGGGGGAGATGGAAATGTGAGGCATAATGCATGAGATGATGGAAGGATTGAAGAGGATGATGGAAATACATAAATGCATCAATTCAGAAATTCAATATGAAGCCAAATAGAATATTTGACAATGGGGAGAAAAAGTGGATTTATCCCAGAAACATTACGGCTATGCATTAAGTGTGGAGATGTATTTATTTATTTACTTTCTTGAAACTCTTGCTCTGAAAGATATTAACACTTTTGAAGGCTTGGACAAAAACCTCTTTTGGCAGACAACCTGTGTTTAATTTTGTGATAGAAAGTGTATAAAACCAACCAAAACCACCAGTCAGACCCATGTGGAGCCACTTAGTGATTAAGATAATGAATGAATTAATATAAGGAGGCTATAGCACAAAACATAAGGGGTGAAAAAGTCATGACCCTCTTCCCTTATACATAGGTGCCACCAGGAAAATTGACAAATGGAAAGGTATGACTGAAAACAAAAGTTCCTGTCAGGTAAAACAGTAATGAAGAATGTGGTGTGAGCTCACACTTTTAGTTTGGTGAACCAAAAATCCCCCCCATCCATTTTACACCCCTGTTTAAAATGGATAAGTTGTGTAATGCAGCTGGGGAGGTAATAATTAATGGCCACACCCTCCTATGCATATTCAACTTTGTGTCACAGGATGATATGAGAGCTGAAGTGCCGGCACATGTCGTGTTTTCATCCAACACAATCGACTGTGATTAATGTTAAAGTGCAGTCGGAAGAATTCATGTAAGTGGACACTGAGCAGTCGAGTCAGTGCATTAACCATTTAAATGATGATCTCAGTGGACGTTATTGCAGAGGAAACTACATAGTGCCTTGTGTTTAGTTGTAGACATGGTGCGGTTTGGAATATTAAACCCTGATCGAGCTTATATTTCCACTGCAGGATGTGTTTGACGGAGGCTTACAGCTGCTGTCACCACCTGATCCCTATCAGAAACCTGACTTTTGAAATGGCCTACTTCCTGTCAACTACAGCAGTTTATTCTTAAAAACAAATAAATATGCTGCCTTCTTACCACAAGTGTTATTAGCAATAACAGGAAGTAGCTTTTGTACATGCATAGAAATAAAGAAGAAGAAGAATGTGACACAGTAAACAAATGTCCTCCATTTTGTGTTCTTTCTCTTCTGCGAGCCACTCTCTGTTGTAACATGATACATTTAAAGATGCTGTGTTTTGTGACTTTGCATAGAAATGACAATACTCTGCAGTGGGTCTAGAGCTCCACACTGTAGGAGTTTGATTGTGATAGCAATCCTAACAAAACTGGGATGATATGGATTAGTATGGAAACACCGTGAAAACAAACTGTATCGTTTTGTGGAAACGCGTTTGCATTGTATGTACAGTCGCCTATCACGCCTTAGAAGTTCTGGGTCAAAATTGGTTGATGACTATTACAGGTGAGGTTATAAAGTGGGGATTCGGGGCTGAGAAGCTGCTTGTGAAATCTGATCTCAAGATAAGATAAGATAATCCTTAATTAGTTCCACAAGGGGGATTTACACTGTTACAGCAGCAAAGACAGTCAAGGTAAAGGTGATCACATCTGTGAATGTATAATATAGAGAAAATATTGACATGAAAACACAGCGTAGCCATTACACAAACCAATTTACTCCCAAAATCAAAATGAACAAGTCACACACAGCAGGTTTGTACTGATGCCTCTAAGCTATAAGACCAAAGTCGGCTGAATTAAAATAATGCCTGTTGTTTCTACATTTTTAATGGTTAATTATAGTAAAGAGGGAACATTATATTCAAAAATATTTCGATTTAGTGTGGTTATTTCCAGCACACTGTGCAGCACACTCAACGCAATTTTTTTAGCCACTGAAAACCAATGATTTTAGGCGGCTGCCTGCCTCCTGGCAGACACATGGAAGCAGAGAGTGGAGTCATTAGTTTAGCGCAGCTTTAGGACCCAGAGAAGCTGAGGCGGCTTCTCCCTGCAGAGGAAGCATGGACTGATCTGTGCGCTGCCTCTTCACTGCTGCACTTACTGCACTCTACATAACGGCACAGGATATTCTTCTTTTTTTTGAAATTCTATTTTTGTTTCTCACCGACCTGAAGGATAAACTTTATCACAAGACTCTGCGTTTGTTTTGAGTTTCCAGTGCTGTGATTATAGAAATAAAGAGGATAACCAGCGTCCACTCAAGTCGCCTGATCTCCAGGTTTCCCTCCTCCTTTCGTCCTCGACAGCAGCAGTGCACTGCGAATAAAAGTTGTTTTGCGGAGCCGGTGCTATGGATCACTTCTGCCTTTGAGTGACAAAAGCGTGCAGCAGCATCCGCACCATTTTTTGGAGAGGTGAGTTGGATTTCGTGATTGTGTGTGCGCGCGCGCGTGTGTGTCTGTGTGCGCAATTTGGATTTTTTTTTTTTGGGGGGGGGGCTTTTCTGGTGGCGTGGATGTTGAAACTGGTTGAGTGTATGATTCAAACATGGTAAGGCTGCAGCTGCTCTGACTGTAGATGCTGTTTTGGGCTCGCAGTAGCAGGGGGTGCGTAAAGCGTGGTGCCTTTACGCACATCTGTGTAAAAGAAGGCATGACACTGGCTGAACACAGCACATGTATGTAGCCACAGGGGCATTGCACAGTGATGTATGTAAGCAGCTGATCGTTGTCAGGGTTTCTGACAGGTGTGACTGTTACCTGTCAGCCTGTTGACACACTGACACTCTGACTGACGCGGAGCTGTCCTCTCTCTCTGAGGTGCTGAAACTTTCCCGGCAGCGCATATTCATGGTTTTGTCGCATCACAGGGAAGACGCAGAGTGAAGAGATGTTCTTTTTTTTTTGGCTTTTACAGCTTCTATAAGCAGCTTAGGTTTAGGTTTTTAAGACTAACCGCTTACGAGGGCCATTTATTGATTATTGTGCTGGTAATAAATGATGCTGGGTTTGTGGAGTGGGTTGTGCGTAAGTCAGGCAGCAGCACTGAACTGCAGGAGCTCTGTAGGGATTGCACCGGATAGTGAGGGGCGATAAATCAATACAGTGCGCACACACAAAGACTTAAGTCCCTTACATGGATGAACACTTAATAAAATCCTCATAGGTCTTTAATTTACACCTCCAGTAAGACATAAGGCACTAAAATATGACTATATTTCCTTTACCCTTAAGTAATGACATGCTTTTCATCATTTTTGTTGAGGTATTTTCAGATTTAATGCATATTATAACATGACTAATATTGTATATGAAGCTTAATGTGCATAACCAATGTTTGTGGAACGTTCTAGACTCTTTAGAATTTTTGTTCCAAACATGATAGATGAAAAGAAAGAAAAACAATATTAACAATGTTCAACCAAGAAGAGCAGTGTGGAAAAACATATATACACGTTATTTTTCCTTAATAGAGCATTTATCAAACTCATTACATGTCTGAAAAAGACTATGAAAAAGTCTAATCTTATCTAATCCTACCCCATTTTAATTTTTGAATCTCTTACTCAACTTCCTTTGCCTATATATACATATATAAACACACAGTTTATCTGCGACTGTACATGTTCAGAGTTAGAAGGTTCCATCCTTCTAACTCTGGAGTCTCTGGAGTCTCCGCTCCTCCTGACATGACTAATGTAGACTGTTATCTTTTATTCCTCACTGATATAAACTTGAACTCTGCTGTTGTTTGTATGTTGTAATGACTTTTTATATCTGACTATAAGAAAAACTGAGATTCATCACATTAATTTGATCTGCTGCAATGAATCGTGGGAAGATTCCAACCATGTCTAACACATTTTTTTTTTTTTTTTTTCATCACACTACTGCTTTCGACTTTCACTGAGCTTCACAAATGTGATCACCAGACACTGAATGTGTTTAAGTCACCAAACAGCTTTACCTTTCCAGGCACATTGGAACATTTCTTCATTTCATGTTTAGTTTAGAGGAACAGGACACATTAATATACATCCATATACAGATATAGTGTCATTCACACATGTTAAAAACATCATGTTCCTTTGTGTTTACCCTTTTTAAATCTATTATAGGTATAAATATACTGGAATAAACAGAAGCTGCTATTTTAAGTCTGTTGTCCAATTGCAGGTGAACACAGACATCTTTCATACAAGAGAGAAAATGTAATGGCACAGTTCACAAAATACAACAAATAATACATAATCCAATAAAGAGTTGTTCATAAAAGTGATGAAACTGGTTTTCCATCTCAGTCAGTGCAGCACTGGTCATGAAACAGGTGAAGACTCAGTGTGCTTGACATAGAAACAGAGAAGGGAAAACATTAAGTATTGGGGAGCAAACCAAAGAACAATAATACTGCAAATGCTCACTCAGCAAAAGAGGACACAGTGGTGACAGATCTCACTCCATGAGGCAGTGGGTTCCACAGAGTATAGGACCATGAGGTGTCTGTAAGCAGCTGGTCAGTGTCAGCATGTCAGTCATGTAGGATGGAGGCTGGTCATTCAAAGACTTAAAAATCAATCCTTTGTACTAACCAGGAGCCAGCGACGACTGGCCCTGGTTAGTCCTGGCTGATTCTCAAGAGGTAAAAAAAGCACATTGCTGTGCGTTCATTGCTGTCACTCACTGAGATGAGGAGCTGTGATCGCTCCCATCACTAATCCGACGCTCTGCACTTGTGAGATTTAAACCGTGGCTGTGAGGATTTCTCTGCACAGGTGTGGACTTTGATCGCTTCACATTCTCTCTCACTCCTCACTCCTGCTGCTTCAGACTGAGACGTGTGATACTGCGAGTCTCTACCATCAAGTCTTGGCAGCGTTTGAATCTGTTGTACTCGACAGATTGAGTCACTTTTCACAGAGGAACTCCACTTTCTTTCTTTCTTTCTTTCTTTCTTTTTTTTTTTACAAGTGTACTTTTCATATAAAAAATATATATATATTTTTTTTCCCTGCTTCTTCAGTTGCAATAATGAAAACAGATATGATGGAAATGATGTTTGGAGTTGGGTGGATTTTTCAATCAGTGCTTTGCTTTCACTTTTCTGGAGTGATGCAGAAACTGTGTGGAATTACCTTGTAGAGCCTTATCAAGACTTTATCTGTGTCACGTTGAACAATGAATTATTACCATACGATTGAGATTAGATAATCTTACACTGAAATTGTTGACAAATGTAAAATTGCTAACACCTAAGTTAAGTTCATTCAAATTAAAGTAAACAAATTCTCTTCATATAACTTTATAAATTTAGTTTTCTAATTTTTTTAAGTCCATTAACCATTTGCTTTTCCAGTGTCATGCACAGCCCTGTACATATATGATTTGTTTTGGCCTAGGACTCCTCCAGTTATGTTACCACAATTCCAAATGATCAATTATTCTTTTGTGTAATTTTCCATAAAAGGCGTCTGAATAATGACATTTTACTTCTTTGTCTCCAATCTTATCTCCTTCCTTTTCACCGCACATTTTTCTTTACACGTCAGTATGTCATCATTTCCTTGAATGTGACACATCACACTGGAACCAAATGACACTAATTAAGTACAAAAATTGAGATCAGATAATACAATACAGAAATGAATGATAAATTAGGGGCGCATTCATGGAGAATAATAGACGAAATTACTTCATATGTGGCATCTTTTTCTTTACTTTTGTCCATGGATGAATGTCTGGTCACACGTCTGCGCAAATCTCTCTAATCCAGAGAGACAGACCGGATAAGCCTTCATGGCAAATTTGGGGCTTATAGAAAAACTTGGAATTTTGTGTGTGGCAACCAAAGGAAAACATTAATAGATTTAGGATTAGTGATGTTTAGAAATAAGACGTGGCGCACCAAAATAAATCAGACATTAATAGTCGGTGCGCAAAACCAACAACACTAATTAATGTGTGAAGAAAGAAAATCACATAGACTTTTCTTTCATTTTCCCCAGAGCTGCACTGCAGAATCACAATTATATTTGCAGTCTCATTTTCTCTCTTATTCATATTCAAATGATTTAAAAACCTGCAATAAAACTCTGCCACAGACAACACTCCGGCTAGAAACCGACAAAAACAACAAGAATAACCCTTTGTTGGGCGAAAATGAAATGATGAAGAAACGTGTCATCACTCTCATCTTCCTTCCACCCTGAAGATGTTTTAAAGCCTGAGGTGACCGGCGATTGATTTGTGTTTTATTGTTTTTATTTTTCATCCCAACGTTGTGTGGAATGAAATCACTGTCCTGCAAGGTCGCTTGATTGAAAAGCTGCAGTTCTTGGTCATCTGTGGCTCATCCCCACAGAGCCCCGAGGCAGTAGTCGGGGTCCAACAGCAGGGGGAGGAACAGAGGAAGGGGGGGATCATGTTCCCTCTGACACCCGACCTCACATGCAAAAGGTCGTGCGATGTTCACTGATGGCAGGTCTCATAATTCCCTCATGACATGGACATTATGGTGCCCTGTGGATGGCATGTCAGTCACCCATGGTGGAAAGTCAATTAGCCAGCGTCTGAAGTGAGTCAAGGCATGTTTGCTGCTAGGACTTCCTGCAGGTGGAGAGACACTGGAAATAGACTGTAATCTCTAATTAAATCCATGCAAGCAGCAATGACCAGACTCTTGTATGAATGTGCCGATGTCACTATAAGACCACTAGTATTAAAGGCTTATCTAAAGGGAAAAATAACTTTCCCTATACAATACTTTTCTTTGTGCTTCTTTGAAATTATACATACAAACATAATTACTCTAAAATGACTCTAAACCCTCTAGTATATATGCCAAACCTGTGTGTGGCGCCGTAACGTTGCCACAGATTACACCAATAATGGTAAAAACAAGACATGGAACATAAAGTACACAGTATAGAGAGCATGTGCATGTGTACAAACAGTGGTGCTATGACATCAGCATTTTCCCAAAAGAGTGGATATACAAAATGGAAATTCTGCGAAACTTAGCATCCCATAGTCTCATCCAAGTTTCAAACTCGCAACTTTTGACACTGAGGGCAAATTG
>JAFBJR010000193.1:187415-273973 GCA_016785285.1 Brachirus orientalis
ATAATTATTCATTAATTCATTCTGTTTCCTTTCACTGGGTCTGTATTTTGGAACAAGTTGCAAAGGTGCAGCATGTATGAATTATTTGTCATTCAAGTTATGTAGTTGTAGTGCCAACATCAGGACTATTGGCTTGTTTTTGCAGCTGTGTTTGGAATGGGACCAGAACAAAAGTATATGGGCCGAGGCCCTAATTACATCGTGTGTCATGAGAAAACAATACATGCAGATATAATAACTCGTAACTTAAGAGCTATGTAAAGAATCTAAACTGCAAAACTGAATTGGTTTCCTGGGGAGTTATTCCACTTTGAATAATCAATTCTTTGATTATAATCATTTGTCATGCAGCTAGGACTTGAGCAGAATAATATGCTATAAGTTTAAAAATCATACATTATCATTAATAATAGTAGCAGCAACAAGTAAAAGAAGAAATGAATGGGGAAAATGGACAGAGGAGATTCTGATCAAAGGGAGTAAAGTTGTTGCTGCTCAGGGAGTCTCAGTGTTGTGTTAATCGAAAAGAGAATCTGCAGCATGACATGCAGATTAATGCTCTGAAGAGCCTGAAAAATGACTCTCCAAAAAAGCCATCAGGCACCAGGTGTGTCAAGTTCTTTTGGTGGCAGAAAAAACTCAAACCCAAGATGATACTGGCTAGGAAATAGCTTGATCGGTATGAACCACCACTGACTTCCTCCTCTGAGATTTCCTTGTTTTCAGTTTGGCTCGCATTTACTCCATAACTTGGCGTCTTCCTTCCTGTCACGATGGAGAAATTAGTTCTTTCCCCAAATCTGTAATTTCACACCAATGAACAGCTCCATAAAGTGTGAAATGGAAGAGAATGAAAATGTGGCTGAAATCTTACACTGCGATTGGTCTCGGTGCATTTGCTGCCTCATATCATCCTGTAATAAAACCCATGGAAAGTGTGATCTTGATCAGTGGTAGTTAACACCAAGACTGTCAGTCCCTCAACTCACCATATCCATCATTTTAAAACAAAGCGAGCCAATCCGTAGACACTTACTGCTCGAGGAAATGTGTTGGGAGAAAGCCTTTGTGGCAGTCTGCTGTCCTGTCTGTGGGTTTTTGCTGAGAACATGTTGTAAGCCTCTTCATGCCTCTGCATCAGGCGATAAGCTCCTGGTCTGTGTGCTGCCTCGGCACGAACAAGGCTTACTTGTATGAGGAAAAGCTTACTGACGAATGTAAATGATCACAAAACCATTCTGTGGATGCAAATAGCTTTTGCTGCTCACTGTCAGTCTCAAGGTGCTGCCTCATAAGAGATTTGTGGTTTTTGACAAAGGTTAAAGGTGAACTGGAAAATCAACATTTTGTACTTTAGCTCAAACATTATTTTCGTTATTTATTTACATGGTTCCTCCCAACTGAGCTAAAAATTCTTGGGTGAAATATAAATCTCATGTTGAACAATGTAAATCATAACCAGGACTATATGTTGTGACCAAAGTGGGGGGTAAATCATAATCCAATAATTTAATATTCCATATGTGACTTCTAGCAACATTAGCTCTTAAATGTCCCACTCAGAAGCCCGAAACTCACAGTTTTATTTTAAATCTACCCACAGGAAAAAATATCACTGTAAAACTTTAAGTTTCACTCTAAGTTAAGTGGATACTTAAATGTGTCTATGCCTTTAAAGCACCGTGTCAAGGTTGAAGGCCTACCTCTGTCAACAGGATTCTGAGAGAATAATTCATGCTTTTGTTACCACTTGATTAGATCACTGTTATTCTTCGCATATTGATCTTGATCAGTCACCACTCCATCACCTGCAAGCAGTGAAATAAAGGCAGGCACCTGCATTTTAAAACAAAAGAAACAGGTATAATCACAGTCCTGGGAAAACATGTCTCTAATACAAGCATCAGTGGTACCTTCGTATTTATTCTGATTCTCATTCTTTCCATGGGCACTGATCGTCCTCCATACCATCACATGTGCTGATTTTCTGGAGACTCCAGTGTCCACTTTTCAACAAAACAAAACTTCTGACCACAGTGACTGCATCTTTCCACTGTCTTTCATTCAGGCCTGTGCAAGGCCTTTGCAGGTTACATTTCTAGATGCAGTGTCAGACTATTTTAGGTGATGATGATTTTCCAAAGCAATCAAGAGCTCATGTTCCAAACTTGGCCTTTAAGCACTGAGACCTCTCCTGAATCTTTTCAGGGTAATTATGGACTGCAGATGGTACAAATACCTTGCAATCTTTCAGTGAGAAACGCCGTCCTTGAACCGACTGTCAGTTCTCCTTTGACGTTAAAGTGGTGAGTCACAGACTAAGCTTTTACCGGATGCTCTTTTATACTCGATCTCAGCACCTTCACCAAAACATTGGTGAAGGTGCTCAACATTTTTTGAGCATCACATTCAGTTTTTAGTTTTAATTTTCAGAAACATATATTCCCTGTAGTTTTGCGTGTTTTTAGAGTTTAAGTGGTTCCGCAAATGATAGATTTTCATTTTGGTTGCTATTACCAGCATTTCTAGAAGTGGAGTTGTGTACAAAGAGTCATTTTCTCTCATGCACCTCCCATATCTGGACCTTCTTCCTCTACATTCAGCTTGCTTTGCTGCACCTCAGTTATCTTGTGATAAAAATCAGTATTGGAGTGGGGACATCCTTTACATCAGTGGCACCCACACTACCCAACATATGGCCGAGTATCTGTGGTCTATTATTCTGTGAGTCTTCTAGCCATAAGGTGTTGTTATGTTTATCATGTTTTAAGGATATAAAACAGCTTGGCTCGCAGATGGAGACACTGTTGGGTTTTGCAAAGTGTTTTTTGATTTGGGTCTGTACTTGGTGTTGAGTCGGTGAAGAGCTTGTGAGAAAAACATTTTTCTTCACAGAGGAGAATCCTCCCCTTTATAATTGTCTCCCTCTGCCTCCTCCTTCTGCCCCAAATATTCTCCATTTTAAATCCCTTGGATAACTAATCTTGTGTGGGATAAGACTGTCCAGTCTTGACATGTACTCCACGTTATCCATAATGCAATGAATAATGTGACTGTTATGTGGAATATAATGACAAGGCTGGATGAGTAATTCATCAGTTCTGCAGTTCTGCAATGCGTCCACATGAGACAGGACAGAGGCAGACGTTCTTTTTTTTTTTTTTATCTCCTGCAGTATCTTTTAACATAGTTTGTGCAAACTCAGCAGTGGCTACATGTTTGATGTCAATAACCAATTCCAAAGTGGATGAGGGAAAAGTCCAAATGCAGCATAAATGGTCTGTAATGTCCGTGTCTCAGATGTCAAACAGTCAACTGGCCTCTGTGACCACATCGATTTATCTGATGAGTGAAAATCCACGATTGGTCAAACGCAGTGAGAATACACAAAGATCTACCTAGATTTCTTTCATGGTTCCTGCATCTGAAGGCAAGTTCAACTGAAGACTCAATTTCTGTGCCACTTGGAATTAAATTTAACAATAAATGTGTGCAACGAATGTTGTCCACAGATCTGTTGCTGCTGTTCCTGGTTGGTATCGGAGATATGGATGGAGGATTGGTGGCAATGCCTGGCGTTTGTTGGCAGGTTGATTTTGCAGCTATATCCCACTCAGTGCACGTGGGAATCCACCGACTTGATTCCCGTCGTGCTGCGTTGGAAACACATCTTGCACAGAATGCACCAGTTTCTGCTGTCAAAATCTTGGTTGAAAAAGACCAATAGCTGTTGAATTTACACTTTCCCCTGTCATCCAGGATAAAGTGACTGGCGTGTGAACTGCCATGGAACTAGCCAGCATACCGCACACATCTGCTCTGAGTGTTCACGCAGAAACATATGGCTGGTTTTTTTTAGTTCTATCTTGCTCTGCATGATGTTATTATGAAAGGTATTTGGATTTTTTTTTTTAAACAGTTACTAATTAATTTGGAAATAAGACTTTCAAAGATTTGTTTACTTCTGGTCAGTTGTCATCAAGGAGAAACTTGGACTTTTAAGGTAATAATTAGCAATTAAATTTCCAATATCGATGAAGAATGGAGTAGTGGAAAAAGGTGTTGAAATTTCAGTGTCATGAGGTTCATGTGAACAAATTCTATAATTAGTTGCTAAACACTCTTGGTAATTTCCGCGGACTCCAACTAAGGTTTACACAATATATTAGGGCTGGATTATTGAGAAACCAGGAAGAGACAGTGCATATAATCAATTAAGGCCTTGGTTTTTCAATGCCTTTTAAGACTTTTTGTATTGTGTCATGTAAAGTCAGTGGTTTTAGTTTGTGGGATCAGCGGTTACAACAGGGAGGACAGGCCATCAGTAAAGAGCACATCATCTTGTCAGAGACAAAGGCAGCAGAACAAAGCATAAAATGTGCAGCATCCCATTAATTCAGGTAGTAAAAAGATACATGGACTAATCTGTGTAATAGATACAGTGAAACGCGTTCGCAGTGAGCCCACTCGAAATCAATGACCATTATGTTTCCTGGACTGATGTGCGAGGAGCCTATGTCTACTCGGGCGTGTGTACGTGTGTGTGTACGCCTTCTATGTAATAGTCACTTTGCTTAATAATGGGCTGGTCCAGCCCTGTGGACATCGTTTGTCCCCTTTAATTACCTGGAGGCAGAGATTGTTATTCATGGTAAGAGAAGGGGGGATAGCCCTCCGTGCGCCTCCTTCCCTGAGGCACTGCTCTGAGCAATTGATGTGGGAGGATGTGCAGAAAACAGATGCTACCCGATGATTTCTGAGTGTTTGTACTGATGATGAGCTCGGCTATCTTTCAGCCCTTTTAATGGTGGTTCGGCCTGATTTAAAGTCTGATTTCATGGATGGAGCAGTGGTTTCCAGTCCTCGCTCATCACTTCAGGCCACGCTAAAGCTCGTCTTTAAACTGTGTTTATTCAGAGTTATGGGACAAATGTGACTCAGTGTGGCTCTGTTTGTTTCTAAAAACTGAGCGTTTTATGTCATTGAGTGCAAACTTTAGTTCTCCACATATGGGCATGGTTGAAGCATAACCGATTGATTCCCTCCCTGCCAGGCTGCCATTGATCGCCATTCATTTCAGTAAAATATGACAATCAGCCTGTAGATTTTTTAAAAATCTTCTAAGAAAGGTAATCAATCACATTTTTGGCCATATGGCGTTCACAAGTTGAATTGTGAGCACTTTGACAACTCTCTTTTCCTGATGCATTCAAGGAAGATTTGAGAGCTGGCTAATGTTAAACTTAAAGGTGCATTACATCAAATAATATATTGTAGCAAGTCATCAGACCGTGTCATGTCATCATAGATTAAGGAAACAAGTAAAACGAAATATTAGCTTTATAAATGACAGTAATACAGACCATTTATTCACATTCTAGAATTTAATTAACAGCTACAAAAGTTGTGTTTTGATCTATTGCACCGCCCAACCAAAACTGCAGCTTATAGCACGTCAACCCCACTGGTTGGCAGAAGATTTAGTCAAACGCAGCGAGCTGCAACTATGGGTCATAAATGAGGAATGTGATCAAACTTTAAAAGCCTTTATGCTACTCTTAAAAAAAATGTCTCCTTGAATGAAATGGAAATATATGGATCTGCATTAAAGATCCGTTTGCACTGAAAAATGTAAACGATTGAAATCGAAAAGTGATATTAATAGATGGGTAGTTTTTATTTTTAAAGTCAGTTAGTTTCATGTTAAATTATCTCTGCTGCTGCTGCTCAGAGCAGACACACTTTCACTTTCAAAATCTGCCTGTTGCTGACATAGAAATATTAACCAAATAGGTTAAATGTTTTAAACAAGTAAAACAGATGGTTGGAGACTTATTATGTGTATGGGTTTGTGCACAAACAGGGCCCATGTGTTGTGCTCCTTGTTTCTGTCTTTTGGAAAATTCCTGGCAACCAGTGAGAACCTTGAGTCTGGGAAGGTACAATATTCTTCAATATTTTGAATTGGGATTACCAGTGGGTGCAGTTTTACATATTTTATGCACCACCCCTTTAAGCTACGTGTGAGTTACTGAAATGAAACCCGGGAGGCAAAAAAAAGAGAATATGGCAAGTGTTTATTATAATATTGTTTCTCAGGTTCAAAGGCAGGTCACTTGTTCAAGCATAACTTTTGCAAATGCTCACAAAGTCCTGTTTTTTACACAAATATGAAATAATTTAACAGGAAAGAAAACCAACCATTTGCTGTATCATCCTTGAAGATACAGCAAGTGTTTAACTCTTTTGCCTTTACCTGCGACATCACAGTAATGCCACCAAGACAAACAAGGACATCACACAAATTGAGAGTTTTTAGCATAGATATTGATATCCGTGAGACCAGTGTGTTGTTCCCCCTCCTCCTCCTCCTGGTTCCCGTGTGCCACTGCCTGTCCTGCCAGTATTTAAGTGTAGGATAGGACGTGTCCCGGAGGCTGACTCTAATTCCCAGTGGTGTCCATCAGACCCCCTGTCCCTCGAAGCTCTGACAGAAGGAGCTATTATTTTCTCATCGCCCTGGTGGCCCGTGTCTCCTGGGAGTGGCCCCACCACGTGACTGACAGCTCTGTAAACACGGGCGGCCCCCGGGGTGACTGAGTGAGAGCTCACTGCAGTGACGCCCTTGTCCTGCACGCTAACACACTTCACCCTTCCCTCCCTTCTTCCCAGACTCCTCATCACTGTGTGTGTGTCTCCCCCACATTACCTTCACCTGACGCCCGGGGTCAGACGTCACCTGGGCTGAAGTGAGGTTATATCTTAACCTTGCTGCACCTTGACTCCAGCTGACCAGGAAAACATATAAACCCCCCCCCCACACACACACACACATCACATTGTAATACTTTTGTCATCCATTACATGCAGCCAAGCGTCCTCCTCTCCCTGTGATATTTTCAATATTTCCTGATGCACTCTATTAGTTCCTTTAATGCTGTATCACAACAACCTCACAGAGATTGCAGAGACTCCCATACCTCTTCCCTCTACGTGTGTGTTTGTGTGTGTGTCAGTAGGTTTAACTCCTATGTAACTAAGACAGATGACTGTGTCAAGGTTGTTTCCCCACAGGGCTTGGAGAGTAGTTCTCCTCCCAAGCTGCTGTGCTTCCTCCACTTTGCAGGCTTCGTTGGGCAATGCTGCTTATTGTAATGACCTAATGTAGATTCAGGATCAGCAGCCAGGGGCATCCATCTACATCAGCGTGCAAGAGACAGGAAAACCCTCTGAGTCTGTCTTGCTGGCTCGTGCGTCTGTGTTTTGTCCGCGTGTTCAGGATTTATAAAAGTATAAATCTACAGGACGTATTTGTCTGTCCTCTTATATTAGCCAAGCATTATTTGCCACAGTAAAGAGTGCACTCATCATAAACATTTCTGCATATTTTTGTCTCTTTTTATCGACCAATAATGGGGGAAAAAAGCCATTCCGATGGTGTGTTTCATCATCGTTAAAGGAAGGTTCCTGACGGATCTAAAATTAGGTAAACAAAAAGACCTCTAACAAATTCACTGACTGCCAATAAGCTGATTCCATCTTCAGGCCAAAACAAACCAAACAAACCAAAAAAATGGCTTTCCTGCAAAAGAAATAACAATAATTTGTAGATGTAATACATCCAATTTGGCAACAAAAGCCTATTATCTGAAATGCTATCAGACATCCCTGCCTCGTTTTGGTTGCTGACCAATTATTCAAGGTAAAATCTCAGCAGTAAATGCAGTTGGATGCTGCCTGTTTAAGTACTTGTGTTAAATCCTGTGAAATTGCCAATATCTAAAGTTGCTGATTGGTTTGAACTCATAAAAATCCCAATTGTTATTTCAATTCTTACCCTCCATTCCGACAAACCTTGTTCATTTATGATGATTACAAAAGTCCGCACTTTTGCTGTTTGGTTTTATAACTTTGTTGAGTTGTCAGTGTCAATTCATCTCCCCGGAGAAGTGTTGTTTTAGGTGAACGCTTATAGGACAAAGCCTGAGGCCTTGACGAGTTGTTAAGAGTCAATTTAAAAGCACAGAGAACAGTTATATATATATATTTAAATAAAATTCTTCACTCATGAGAACATGAAGTATCTGCTCGATATCAAAAATCATACAGTGAACTCATTAGATTTCTCTCTTACTTAAACGACTATATTTTTATATTCAGCACTGCTTCACTGTGTAGGTGTACCTATAATACTACTTTTACAGTATGTGTCCTGTAATCATGACATGACTTACTTTTTATTATTGCCATGACTCTTTCCTCCTGAGGTTCCTTCCATTTTCTCACTGGGATATTTCGGGAAGATCTTAACTTAAATTAAGGGTAAATTTGTAAAGCGGAATTTGTGCCATACAAAAAACTTTATCTTTTTTGGATTTGGTTTGATTTTTCCCGATGGCAAACACAGCAACCATGAGAACAGGATCCTCACCCACATTTATTTTTTAACTGTCAAAAATAATCTAAACTGAAAAAGCAACATTAATCTTCTGTATTGCTCGATTCAAATAATTTTGTTTATCTCCACTTAGCCGTGTTGGAGCATGTTGATCCTCCAGACTGCATTCTGAGAAACAAAGGGAAAATCCTACCTGTTGTACCTTTAAATGAAAGCTTTACAAGGAGAAAATCCCCCTCTAGTCCTGTGCTTGTTTTTGTCTTGCTGCCATGCATGACATTTTCTTTCCCACCTCTAACCTTCAAGCACTAAAACGCACTCGGTAAAGCTTTTAGGAATGAGCAGAGAATATCTTATGACAAGAGTTGCATCTGTAATTGAAGAATCGCTGCTGCGTTCTGAGATGCTCACCACGGCAATGTACGACTGTTGTTGAAGATTTGGTTTATTGCAGGTTTCAGGTGCTGTCAAATGTGGTTTATAGGCAGAGCAACATGACAGTCCCTGCTTTTCTGACATGTTATTTTTGGAGATTTAATAAGGTCAAGTTTTAGTTGGGTGCCTATTGCAATGGTGACCACTATTCAGAATATTCTTCCTGTAAGCAGCTATTACCAGAGACTGGGTTGGGACTCACAAGTTTTTAGGGGGGGGGCGGTGTCAAACAAATGTGCAGCTGTATGAATTCTGAAATTGTTTATAAAATAATAAATGCATTTAATGACATTGTGATTCAATTATTAACCAAAAGGTCACTTCAAAGGACGGTGATTTAACCTTTTAAACAACAATAGGTGTTACAGAAAATGCCAGTACAAATAGCCACAAATGTTACACTTTGCTCTTTTCAAGATTTATAATAACAAAGTTTGGATCTACCTGCATAGTAAATCCTAGCGTGAAATTACCTTGAGTGTGTCATTAAGGCTGGGCAATCAATTGAGTTTATCGATTTATTTTGATTTTGTTGTTTACAGAATGTCTGACCCTTGCCTTCTTATTTTCAAAACTGCTCGGTAAGGTCCCTGAGTTAAGTCATTATTAGAAGCCAGTAGAAAGTTTGCTGCAAAATTATACAATGCCAAGGCCTAGCATCTTGTTTATACACTTATTCCAAGGCCTGTGTGTTGTTGCACTTTAACCCTAAGGGGATTTATTTATTTTAAATCCCACAAGGGAAAATAAAAGCAAAATTATTTTAAAGCAATTTCTTAGTTTGCTTTAAGGGGCCAAAAAAACATAAATCAATTTAACTCAGTTTATTAATATTCATATCGCCAAGCCCCACTGTACACATTTAGTTTAGACTATAGATGTGAGAGTAATATCAATAACTCTCTGCTTGTATAAAACTGAAAAAATATAAAACTTTTTTGAAATTGGGTGTTTTGTCTCATCTTTCTTAAAACATCTCTGTCCTCATATGCTCTCACGTCCGAGGTGTCAGTGTGGGTCACCATTTCAAAAGACGGAGTGCAGACTTTTCCATAGAGATGAGGTAACAAGAGCCACATCTTACAGAGCTGCGGTCTGTTGCTCAGATTTATACCCTGCTCTGACGACAAATTTAAAGCAGTGCCTTTATTTCAAAACACCACCATATATAATGAGCTGGGGCCCCATCGCCATGCCACACTGTAATGAGCCAACTGGTGTAAATGCAGCTCTGTGGAGTATGTGAGAGCAAAGTTAATTTGGGAAAGTCCTCTGCGATACAATGAATATTCAGCTCAGGATCCTCTTGTGTTTTTCAGGATGAGTACAGACAGCAGGGATGTGAACATACACTACAAAATCAGACACATGATTCTACCTTAGTTTTAGGAACGAAAGTGAAATTGCTTTTAATTCTCCTTCAAACTGTAGGGCACAACTTTTTCCCCCACACATTCCCTGCATTTCTCAGTATAACAGTATTTCACTCTCATGTCACTTGGCAACATTGCCATGCTGTGCACGGGAAGTGATTAGTTGTATGTCACCACAGACGGAGACAGTAGCAAGTTTGAGCTCGTTAGGCAAGAAGGCCGGTTACTGGGCTTATGACTGAAAGCACAAAGAGGTGGCCATGAAAAGCTTCAAAAGTTAATTTTATTGCTCAGAAAACCTCGTTGTCCAGTAATTTGAGCCGATAAATGCTTCTTGCCCCGCCCGCCCCTGCACGGCTGCTGTGCATACACAAACGCTCCCTCTGTCAGTGCTGATAAAGTTCATGCACTGCAGCTTTAAAAGCAGTGGTTTCCCATGCAAAAAATGCATTTAATGCTGCGTAATCTATATTTAAAATTAGGAAATATTACATTCTTAAATTCAAGGGTTTTTTTTTTAACCCTCAGTGGAGCCAAGGGGTGGTTGAGCCTCGGGGTCAGAAAACTCAGCTCTAATTAACATGAACCGTGGAGTGCTGTAATCTTCGGATTTTGGAGTATCTTAATATATATTGCCTTTAATGAAGCTCGTCAGCTAATTAGATGAATGTGCTAATTTGTAATCTGCATAACATGATTTTTACACGAGCTCAAGTCAGTCACTCTTGTGAATTACAGTATGCATGATGGCTGTAATTGGTTGTTGTTGGCGCGTCTGTCTGTAAATGCTCCACTGTAGCTGCTGCCGCCGTTATCTGTGCGCCCGGATTAGGCTAATGTGATGAAATTCTCACGGAAAGATGACGTGCTCTGCTGAAGGCTGAGAGTCCCACCGAGCGGGTCTCACCATGGCAGAGGTTTGTTGAACCACGTACATGTTCAGGACCAGTGCTCCTGTCTGTCAACGCCCCAACCAGTACAAAACCCACTGTGTCCTCATTATCTACCTGGGCTTTTCTTTTCGTCCTTCTCACTCTGTCTCCATCTTGTAGCTGCAGCTCCTCGTCCATGTAAAGTTTTCATGTCTTGTATCACATATTCTATCTTTGTCTGCTGTTTTCTGGAGCATGAAAGTTTAACTCTGCCCGTTGTCAGGCCAAGTGGCTGGAATGTTTCAACAGAGAAAGAAAACTCCACCAATTACACGACTATAAATCTGCACTAAACCAGGATGTCCTGATATATTCAGTGTCATGTAAAGGATTTTATTCTGAGCCTATACTTTGATGATTTTTTTTTGGTAGATTTACTTTATGAACTTGAATACAAGATACTTTTCTTGTTACTTGCTTTAAAACTTATTAAATGCCAGTCTCAAAGTTTTTTTTTTTAAAGTATATAAAGGGTTAATCAATTGGAATTGCTCTTTCATAAAGTCTCTTGCACTTGCAAGAGACAGTTTTAAAATGAAATTGCCAGCAGAGGTGGAAATATATCCTGGCTTTTAAGTTCCTATATGAATCAAGCATCAAAAGCTCGCACACTTCCCATAGTGCAACTCAAAATTATCTTTCATTAGACACTCCGCCCACCAGTCTTTTTTAGTAAAAGAATTCTGTGTCTCTGAGCCCGTGATCACCCTGAGGAAAAAAAGGATTGTGTCATCATTTGTCTCAGATGTGACAAAGCCCCCCTGCAGAGCAACAGAAGATCTTATACTACGGATTTCACCAGGTGAATATGGATCCTCCTGGCATTTAAACTGATCTCGTATGTAAAATTAAAAGAGTTTTGCCTTTGAATCATTTCATTTAAAGGTCCACTGTGTTAATTCATCAAATTCGCAGATGGTTCCACAGTGGAGGGTTGCGTCACAGGGGGGCCGATGAGTCCGCCTACAGGGACGCGGTGGAGCAGCTGACAGTGCGGTGCAGAGACAACAACCTGCTCTTAAACACTTCCAAAACAAAGGAGCAGGAAAACTGACATACAACCCATAGTTATCGGTGGTGACGGTGTGGAACGGGTCATGGACATTGAGGATGACCTGACATGGAGCACCACAGTGCTGGTCAAGAAGGCACAGCAGAGGCTCTTGTTACTGTGGGTCCTTCTTCTGCTCCACCATAGAGAACATCCTCACATCTGTGCTGCTTCCGTGTGTGGCACACAAGGGGGAGCTCCACAGGGTCATCGCAATGGCAGAGAAAATCATCAGGTGACCTCTACGCAGTTCTCAGTAGAGCCTATAACGTCCTAAAGGACACATCTCACCCCCCGGTCATTTACTGTTTGAGCTGCTACCATTTAAAAAAATTAAGTAACAGACTCAAGAACAGCTTCTATCCAACTGCCATACGAGCTGCAAACACATCAGCACGTCAGTGTCATGTCACTTACCTGCTTCAAGTGTGCTCACTTTTTATACAGTGCAGTAAGGGATGAATGTAGTTGTCCCTGTGAGTTTAACCTTAAATTTATATATATATATATATATATATATATATATAAATATATATACACATAATTATTTATTATTTCCTGTTGATCTCTACACTTGTTTTTTATTGTACATGTAACAATGACAAAGTCAATCTGATTTTATGGGGGGGGTTTAAGTTTTTGCACATTTAATAAAGTGCATTTTAACTTTTAAGCGGAAGCTTTCTCAGCAAATGAAGAACATCCTTTCTAGTAGATCCTTTCAGTAGTACATTCAATTTCTACCCATAAACCCTCCAAACTGTTGCAGACAAGACCTTTCGGAAAAATAATTCAGTTAAGTCCATGTACCGTCACAGATATACATCAGATTATTTAGGAGGTAGCGAGAGCATGAATTCTGAAGAAGAAAATATGCCTGTGCCCCAGTTTGCAGGGAGTCGCCTGCAGTGATGTTGTCTTCCCTCTGTCTGCGTTTCTATATGCTGTTTGTTCAGCTGGAGGCGTTGACAGCTGCCAGCTGCTGCGCCCAAGCAAGCTCCTCAAACTTGGAAATCACACGGAGTCTTTACACAAGTATGAGTGCGACACTTATTGCAAAATGCCGTCTGCCATCAAACACTGTGTTGAATGGATGAACAAACGACACAAGCTGTTGCTATCAACACAGTAGAGACAGTAGGCAGTAAATGCAGTGCGTTCCCAGACATTATAGTCACATAAGCCTCTCTGGAAGCCTTTACCTATTTATAAGTTATTGCAGAGAGCAGGTTGAAATTCATAAGGGCATATGGGAGGCAGAGAGAGATTGCCAGCCACTGTCACTTACAGTGAATGAAATCTCTGGTGCTCCTGTCCTCCAGAAAGTGCATCTGAAACACACTATTAACTTTCCCATTGCTGATGTCACATTTTATTGCCCAGTGGTTGCAGGTCTGTATGAGTTGGCAGCCTCTGCTCTGGCTGCGCTTTTTTATTTTCCAAAGCCAGAATAGATGCTCGTGTCAGGGGCAGAGAAATTCTGCAATGATGGAGATATTATTCTGAGGGTTTAATTTGCCAGAGTGGCTCTGTAAAGTGCACCTTTATTGTGATGAATGCAAAACAGCACTTGGTGTGCCATTTGAGCGGGAAATCATCCTGAGAGTATCGTGTGGAAAAAACAAAAACTCTGTGAGTTTTATGCACAAACATTCTGCTTTATTTGGTGTGTGACAAAATGCACTTTCAAACACCCGTGATGCATCTGTAGGTTGAAGAAGGTTGGTCATTGAAATGTATCGTTAGCATGGTTTGCTCCCAAAACCCATACATTTTTAGGGTGTTTCTATGTGCGCTTCATGTCAGCTGGTCAAATCTAACGATACGTTCTGCTAAACATCTTCCTCAATCATCGATTTCCTCAAGCTGGCGTTCATTGTTACTGTTTATTCTAGAAATCTTCAGTCATCTATCCGTCATAAATCTTGGCAAATACCTACAGCTCAGCTTCCTCCTGCTGACGGCGTAGTTAAATTTCGCCAGTTAAAGCTTCGCACACGGATATAATGGTTTATGTCACATAATCTGGTTAAGAGTGATATATTACAGCTATTAATATTGAGATGATATTAATGACAAGAGTGTAATTGTGATCATGAGGGCTTAAATCAACCACGAGGGACTTGGCATTGCTTTGCATATGGCACAGGGTGAAGCGTGTGCTGCTTTTGTGTGTGGCACAATAGCGAGTGGCATTTGAACACGCATGTGCCACATTGTGCATGGGCGTAATTAACATGGTGTAATCCACCTGCTTACAAAGCAACTTTTGTAATTAGAGCAATGATTGGGGCGAGATAATGACAGTGATTCTAGAGCAGATAATGATTATTGTGCTCTTGGCAGTCGCTGCATTGTTTGAGCCGCAGACTTCTGACATATGAGACACAAAAGAACACAATAGCTGGGACTGACCGCTTTTGTTCCCACCCGGGCAGAGCCAATCACCTCAGACAAATTGGCCACTGTTGGCCATCCAAATGATGCCGACCCAGGAAAAATGGTTCAGACATATGTGAATGGGCCTATAATGTAAAGAGCTCAGCTTTGTGGCAGCTCAGGAACATTGCACCTGAGCTCGCTAACGGAACCTGAAGCTGGCCTGTGCTCTCCGACTGCAATCAGGCACTTTCGCTCAGAGACATTGCTCAGTGGGAATCAGCCTGTCATGCACTCATTGCGTATTATAATGCAGTTACTAAATGTAACACAGAATATGGAAAAAAAAAAAGGAAAAAAAGTTTGTTTGAATCTTGAAACTAGAATTTAACAGATCAATCAGGCTGATATTTGCTATTCTTAAATAAACAGCCCTGGCTGATTGTGGTTAGTTGTCCAAATATTACACATTTTATGAAACCACACTTGTTACTTAAAAGTCATTATCTTCCTTCTGTGGACATGAGATTTGTTGTTCCTTAAGCTTTTCAGTTTTCAGCACTTAGAGGTTGCAATAATTTAGTATGATCTTCAGTTTCAAAATCTATACAACTTTACGCACAAGGAAACATTTGGGGTTCGGGTTTGACTGTGTTTAAATGTTTTATGTGAGCAAATTTTAATGTTAAACTGACTTGATCTGAATTTTAGTACTGTCATTGTGCTGCTGCTTTCTCCATTGTAAAAGAGATCCTTAATCTCAAAAGAATTAAATTGGTTAAATAAAGGCAACAAAAAACTAAAATAAATGTTATAATGAAGCTTGATAAATGCTGCTTGGTCACTAAGACTTTCATCCACAAATAAGTTTGACAAAGATTATCTCTTTTCATGACCTATTCTACGTATTTCATATTCAGTTCATGTATGTTTACATGGCACAGGTATTTTTATTTAAAATATAAGTGCACTGCATTGCAGTCAAAAGACAAACCACACAAGATTGCCCAGTAAATGTTTATTTAAGGCATGTTCAAATTGTAATTTTGGGCATTATTTGTTGTTATAAGATTGCTGCATTTAATCATATGGAGACAAAAAGGTAATCGGCTAAAACATAACAGCTGCTCTTTCACAGCTGAGTGTATTTTTTTTTTTTTTAAGGCCATTTTCCTGTCAAAAGAAAAAGTCATTGGCATTTTTTTCCCCCTACCAGAATAAGTGCTAAAAAGATTGGATGGTCGTATGGTAATGCTGCTTTAGCAAAATCAAAGAGTCATCCATCTGTCTCGAGAAATAAATGGAATTGTCCTTTAAAGAGATGCCGGAGCATTTATTCAAATAAATTAAGAGTTGTCATAGATGGCATCTTGATAGGAGGCACTTAGGCCCGTGGCGTCCGAGGCTGTGCAGCCAGTGGGGACAGGTCCACAGTGCAGGCGTGTGGACTAATCCATCACCGACAGTGTGGGGGGTGGGGGGAGGCCAAGTGCTTGGCTTCTCCCTCCAGGAAATAATCAGCTTTTAATTTATCACAGATCACATTCATGAGAAGACGGATCACTGTGGCGAGGCCTCGTGTGACCGAGCTCATCTCCGCAGTCACACTGGAGTGCTTTCACCTCGTCTCATTTATTGTAATTTGGGTTTTTCCCCCTCATATCATCGTTTTGACAGTTTTTGATGAAGAGACCCTTTATGTCTTATAGTGATTTTGCAGAATATAAAACTCCATTTACATAAGAAAACCATTAAAACATTTGGTGACTAGCAAATACAGTCTCCCTGTGCTTTAAAGGACATGCTAAGACTTCATATTTGTGTCCGTACTCTCTCCAACCCTGCAAGAACACAGGTGATTAGTAGGATTAGAGATGTGATCTATAGCGTTTCCGGCCTCCCATGCAGTGATCACATTACAGATGCCAGACAGGTTAATCCTTTTATTGTAATGAAGTGACGGAGCATAATGTAGTGCGAATGTTGAGATGCTTAAGCGAGTGTCAGCAGTTTTATGAGGAAGGGGAGGCCGTGGCGACATGGACAACTTAGTGCTCGAGACGTGCACGAGCCATTCGTCAAAACATGACGCTGACATAGCACGACGCGACAACAACGCGCTCTCGTCACTTCTACTGCCTCTATGGCTATATGGAACTACTGGAGCCGGCTGATTAAATTCAAATTTACAATATCATTATGTGGAGAAATGTGATATTCATGCTCCCATTGGATCTAAATGGAACGTATAGATTTTACATATAGAGAAATGAAACCATGATATCAGATGTAGTTTAACACTTTAGTGAGCAAAAAAAAAATAAAGGTTTTCTAATCAACAAGTAATCATTAGGTTGATGAACTAATGAATAGTTACAGTTAACTAAGTATCAGTTAATATTAACTCAGGATCAGTTAACCATTAGCTAATCACCTAATGACTGACTAAATCATTAGGTCATGATTAGTTAATTGTTAACTAACGATTAGTTAATCATTAGGTTTGTAAAATGTTACCAATTTTAGTGTAGTGACAAATAAAAATACACTTTGAGGAATAACTTCAGTGAGTGAACATCAACGCAGATTATTTTCCACCCAGTCAGAAGGAATTATGCACCATACATGTGTTTCTAAATTAGTGCTTTAATGCTGCTAATACCTTAATGACCATAAGCAGGTGCAGTTCCCCATCCACCTTCTTTTATGCTCCACTTTCTACATCTACTATGACGCGTGTAAAGGACTGTGGTGAAAATACCATATAGATGGACGCAGAATTGCTGAACCTGGAAATCGACACGTTATTAATACAGTGTTGTTCAAAGCGACAGAGGGAAAAAATGCAATATTTGTGGTTCCAAACATCTGAAGAAGAGGAACTTAAATCTAGGTTTAAGAGTGGTACAGACAAAGGGAATGATGATGATGATGATGTGCCTGACTATAATGAGAACATGAGAGGAATGTTAATTAAAGGCACTTAAATCGCAATAATAGGTTTTATAGTAAATGCATGATACAGAAACTGTTCTGCTGTATTTCACACTTCTCTGTCATTCTCACCAGATGTGTGTGTGTACCAGATATGTACCAGAAACCTGATTTGAACAACACTTGTTTAAATTGTTTGCAGCATTTTGAATAAAATAATGCTGTATTTCCTTTTTGGAATTATTCTTATAAAATAAAAACACATTGGGGGTTGGAGTTAGGGTGACAGTTAAGCTAAGTTTTTTTTTCCCTTTGTTGGTAACAATCACAACTACCATAAAGCTGCAGCAGGAAAGGAAATGAATGCACTTATTCGCATCCGTGTAACAAATTGGATCTGGTGCTGACTGTGTCGCCTGTCACTGTGCTTCTTGTTAGCTTCTCCTATGATTTACATCGAGTTTGCCTATGGAAATTATGAAACATACTTACTCTTGATACTCTTGATACAGCTCTGTAGTCAATGCCAGGACTCTTCAGTATAAAGCCACTCAGCTGTCAGTGCTGCACATATTTCAAAATAAAGCCTTGCTGAAAAAAAAAAAAAAAAACATTCATGTAATCAGAAAAGTAAAAGGTGCTTACACACTGAAACGTGGTGTTTTAATAGAAGATGAAATTTCACATTTTCACATCATTTTCACACAAATCATTTTCACTGCATGAGTGTGTAGAAAATGAGACAACTAACAGAAAAAAAAGAAAAAAAAAAATATATATATATATATAAAATAAATAGTCACCTTATCTGTCAGTCCATCTTAATCTAATTTGACTAAACCAATGTCTGAAGTCTATCCCCCTCACAACAAAAAAAGACACATTTCGGAGATGTGTATCTCCCAAATGTGAAATGAGTCATTAGTCAGAATGTGCATGAAAAGAGAGACGCGCCGTAGCCATTATGTGCCACACATGCATTCATTGTGAAGCCATCCTCATACTCATACTCAAAACGAAAGCTGCTACACATCTATAGTTGATATTCAGAAATATTCTTTTGTATGTTTGGACTGTTTCACTCTCCTACCTTGGCTTCCTCCTCTGCCTTTGGTTTGGTCTGTTAGTGTGAAGAATGTGCAAGTGTGCTCCAGAGGCTCAAAGGCAGAAGATGAAAGAGAAATGGATTAAGCAGTGAGGGTGTAGAGTTTCCAGTCAGAGGTAATAAGAAGTTCATTCTTATTCTCAAAAGTCCCCTCTCCAAAACTTACCACCTCCAAACCCTGGTTTTCAATAATTCACCTGGCTCTTGCCCAGTTTCATGGGCAGTGTCTGTCATCAGTGCATCCAAGGAACCTCTGTCATCTGCCAGATGAAGTGGAAAGGTTCTATATCCAGTTCTCCACAACTGTCTGTCCGCCCTCTGTTGTTTAAGTCATGTGGAAGTGTCGTGATGAGAAAGCACAGGTTCTAAATGACAATGCCTTGGATTAGTAGGCATCTGAAAATCAATTAGTGGGCAGTGACTGTTGGTGCTGATGGTTCCTGTCTTTGTGGGAGTTGGTCAGTGAGCCAGCAGCAATACCTCTTCTCGCCACTGATTAATTGGCTTCAACCCATCCAACAGTCACTGAGTCAGATAAAGACGGACAATAAGGGCCTTTCATTCCACTCGAGCTGAATTGGTAGCAAATGCAGAGGAAGCCACTGAAACAACCCATGTAAAACAGGTTTAATAACGGCTACAGAGAAATGGTCATTGATTGCACCGTGATGCATCTTCACATACGTGTTTGTGGTTTCCAGAAGTGAGGGCTCGAATAAATCTTCCTTTATCTCTAATCCCTTCTTTCATTAATCAAATGGAACAGGGCGATGAGCTGAACTGGAGAGTCCTTCCTCTGCAACATTTGCCTCTGGGTTAAGAAGGCCATCTCACTGCCACAGTCCCTAAACCAAAGACCCCTAGCGCCCACTTGTCACAGCCATCTTCTGGCTGGTAATTGGGTATTTATCAGATTGCCTGCGAGAGGATGATGCAGTGTTTATCTGACACCATTATCAAGGAAAAAATGGGTGAACCCGATCCGCTCCTCCAGCAGCAGCAGCAATACTGGTGTGCTACTGGTTCAGGTGGTCAAGGTGGAGGTGAAAGTGCTAGAATCTTTTACTTTAACCACTGTGGCTTCCTTATCATAGACGTTCGGTTAGGGAACACGTTTGTCATTACCATATGCAAATGGAGCAATTGTCCAAATACAACACTGGAGGCATGAGAGAGGGTAATAACATGCACTGCAGCAACGAGATCCCCATAGTTGAGATCTGATAGACAGGCTTGTCAGAGCCTCTTCTAATTCTGAGACCAAGAAATGCATACAAAGAGGAGCTAGAGTGTCCGCTGAGTACCTGGAGATAAGATTGGGAAAAGGGAAAATGGCTGTAAGAGTAAATTGGTATGCCTGTGCCCTCTTTCTCTTTCAAACCTATTACAGAGAAGAGAGAAAGGGAGAGAGAGAGAAGAGGTGGGTGGCATAAAAAAAGAAGGAGCAGTGACAAAGTGAAAAATAATTGACTCATTTGGTTTTGTATGAATCTGAAGGTTTGGGGAAATTAAATGTACATTTAACATATCTGGTAAATGGTTGGACTTTATATACAGTAGCTGCTTTAGTCTTGGTTACCACTCAAGGTGGTTTTGCCATTCACCCATTCACTCTCATTCCCAGCCAAATGCTGCTGATGCAGTTGTCAACATTGTAGGGTTGTGTGTCTTGCCCAGAAAGAACATTGGCATGTTGAGTTGCATAAATAGGGATCAAACCCCAACCCTCCACCGGGAAGATGACCCCTGTGCAGCAGATTCACAGCCACCGCATTGATGGAAAGAGAATCTTGTAACAGGGTATTTGTTAGAGTACCAGGCACAACACTCTGATCTGTTATAAATTATGATAAGATCTGTAAACTCTTTATATGAAAGCAGTTTGTCAGTAAACACAGACAACATGTTGTAAAGAGAGATTTTCTCCGTTTCTCCGTCATGTGACCAGGACACCAGAAGCTTGCAAATGTCTTCCACACAGTTGGACCATTGTCTTTTGAAATGGCAGTTTTTATAAATGGTAACTACCAAAATATCATATTAACAGCTAGAGGTAAAAAAAAAACTGTATGCGACTGAATGGAATACTTCGGTATTGGTAGTAGTAAAGGTTGTGATACTGTGACAGGACCAAGTGGCAGCTGCAGTTTTTGCCATCACTATGTCGACTATTTTGCAACCACAAATTGCCAACTGTCAATCACTGTGGTGTCCTCTCATCCATTTAGTCTTAATGGGAATCACCTCCTGATCACTATTCGGTATATTGTTGCTTCTAAGTCTAAGCCTCATCCAGCAAACCAGAAGACTGTGTCTGCTTTTTAACTGTGCTGTATGTACTAGACAGTTAAAAGTGATATTGAGCCATTCCTAGTATATTACAGACAGAAAAAATGTGGTTTACAATGCAAAACTCTGGCTGAGCATTTGGTAGATTTGCTAACAGAGCAGTCATTTTATTATCACATCGGCCTACTGAAACCCTTTTTTTTATTTAAGAGGCAATATTAAATGCTCTTCATCGTCTCAAAAGGCTCTTTCCACTGTAGCGCCTTGGAATTTATGATAAAGCTAGTCCATCATATTTTAGCTGAAGCATATCCAATTCCAAGGAGTATGTCATGCCTGGTAAAAAGGGCTGCAAAGGGAAAATCATAGTGTGTAGCAGTGCAGAGAGGAAAGTGTGAAAGTGAGAAAGAGAGAGGGGGGAATACAGGAGAAGGAGTAGGTGAGCCTGCTGTGGCTTGCTGGATGTAATCAAACAAGGGTGAACAGGTTGTTCCACAGATGGCTGATCCGCAGAATCCTGCGATTTATTTCCGTCCTATACAGACGGTCCCTGTCACTATGCGAAGGCGATGTCAGCGTGGCAGCGTCGTCTTGCACACACCGCTAAACTCTGACACTTTTGTCTCACCTGTCTGAAATCAATTTGAAACAGAGGCTTTTGTTTTGCGTGTGGGTGTGAAGGCAAACAAGTTTAGCACGAGGGAAAGTCGATTCACAATCTCCTGTAGCATTCTAGCACTGAACTCTCTGATTATGGATTCAACTGGCATATAATTACGACACAAGGAACTCAATAGAGAAGGGAGTTGTCTGTCTCCACAGCTTTGTGTTCATTAATGCTTTAAATTGTTGACAGAAAAGAGATGTTTTGGTTTATTATGGTCATGTTGCTTTCCTTAATCACTGTTTTCTCTTGTATTCCGGTATCTGGCTCATTTCCGCACATCGACTTTCCACTTTTCTTTTCTTATTCTAGCAACATTCTAGCAACAACTCCTCACTTTCTTTTATTTCTTTCCACCAGATTGATGTTGAGTGATGCCAGGACAGTGAGCAGCACAATGCGTGGCACGAGGTCAGGGGTCACACCCCTCTTTATGATGGTTCTCCTCAGACTGGCCCAGACCCAAGAGGTTCCTTTAGTCCCAGGTAAGACGTAACACATTGCTCAGCACGACCTCCATCATCATGACGTTTGTCAGTGACTCTGTCCATCTGTGGGATTGACGGCATTGTTGGCTTGACACCTTTGCCCAAACTTTAAGTGCTTTATTGTTTCCATGTAATGGAAAACCTCAAAGTTTGAGGAGTTACATCAATAGTTTGGCACCTGACAGCTTGATAATTCCAACTTTTCCTTCAAAGATGGCACATTTGCACAGTGTTCAAGTCCACTTTGGATGTTTTGCTGTCGTTTTCCCTGTTGTCAGTTTTGTAATGGTTTACAACCTCAAACTTGTTGCTTCTTGTCGGCACTTGTTTTTTGTCTTGGATCAATACTGCATCCATTGTAATCATAAAGTACAAAAGCCTTCAAGAGTGCAAACCTCCACCAAGGCTGCTCAGTTTGTATATCCCCACTGAAATCTAGTCATTTCTGTCAAGGGCTTTAACCAACCTCCCCAGAAAATGTCATCAAAATCCACTGTTATCTTTTTGAGTTATGCTGCTCATAAACACACAATTCTGGGCAAAAACAAAACCTCCTTGGCAGAGGTAAATATCTGTGATGTTATTGTTTAAAAACAACATTCATCTAATTCCCTAAACACCAAATATCTCTGCCATATTTGAAACAATCTCTCAGAATTTTAATGTGTGACCTTGAATTAGGAACATGAGAGGTTCACTGCAGGGTTGCACCAAAAAATAAAAAAAAATAATAACAATTTTATTTGAATGTCCTTGAGTGAGTAAGTAAGTTCATTTATTTTTTTTTAAGTTTACAAAAATATTATTATATTTAGACAAAGGCTTCTGTGGCAATGCCTGTAGTAAAACAGCTACTGGTTCTCATTATTTTTCTACCTTTTAATTGGACCATAATTTGTTCCTTTTTATAGAACGTATTACAACTCTCTTAACTGCCACATTACCATTAATATTTTAAGTTGTTGGTGTTGGGAAAAACAGAAAAACAAATTAAAGTCTGGTAAAGCTACCAATAGCAGTCTACGCTGAGAGTTTTGGGGACATTTTTTGTTTGTACTGACTACATCATATGTGAAACACCTGTTAGAAACCACATTATCTTAGTGAACTGTAGAGGTAGGCATGTCGATGAGTGACATGTACGCCAACATATTATCACTGTTTATTTCCCAGTCATCTTTAATTAGTGATGGCAATCAGCATCTGAACAGGATTCCAACTGAAAACAAAGTGTTTTAGAAACAAAAGTCTGACTCCAGCTTGATTTGTTTAGAAATGTGTGGCAAGAAATGCACAGTTTAAAAACAGTTGGTTTTTCTTCATACCTTCATACCTTATGACTTCTTGTCTACATAGATCCTTTAAGATATGATGTATGGCTCATTTAAATCTTTCGTGACCAAACCCATGTTGCCATATGTCTCTATCTCAGATAAGAAAGTCAGAAAAAAAGCATGTTTTCCACGGTTGACTGCTGTACCAGTTCCACGGCGTTGATTTCACTCCTTTTCCACGCAGCTCTCTTCAGACAGGAAGGCAGATCCATGCAGCGCTGCTTAGCCAAGCATTTCACACCCACTGCTTTCTGTTATTAGCCGTTCTGGCTCCTTTGCCTCTTTCTATTGCCTTTCACCTCTCATTCATTTTCTTTAACCATGTTCACGGCACCATCTTCTTTCCTCTTTTGTATGTTCCTTTGCCAACAGTATCTCTCAGGCAGTTTACATGTCAAGCACTTAAGGCAGCGTGAGGCTCTATGATTTAATTGTGTGTGGTTGTGTGTGCATGTATTTGTGACCTCCTCAGGGCCTTTTCTGGCATGAACATAGACCATATCAGGACCACTCGTCCTCATGGAGACCAAAACCTGCTCCTAATAAGGCAAAACCTCATTTTCTGAGGGACTGTTTAAGTTTAGGCTAAGAGTTGAATTGTGGTTTGGTTAAGGTTAGGGATCACGCTTTGTTTAGCCTATCCAAGTGAATGGTAATCAATGCAGTGTCTGACGAAGGATAGCTGACCAAACCTGTCTGTGTTAGTGTGTGTACTTGTATTTGTCACCTCTTTTCTGATCTAAAAACTGACATTGTCAGGACCAGTGGTCCTCATGGAGACCAAAAACCTGGTCCTGATGAGGCAAAACCGGATTCCCGAGGAACTGGTTAAGGATGGAAAATGATGTCATCAGAGCACCATAACTAAAGGTGTTCTTTATGTCACTTTTTTCATATTCTGCTGTCATTAAAGCTGAAATAATACAAGGCGATATCCGTAACAACTTTACGAGCAGCGGGATGTTCAGCATCTGCGACTGCAGCGGAGTAAGAGAGAAAGATTTAAAAAGAAGACTGTCTTTGTGAAGGCACTTCATGCCTCAAGCAAAGTGTTTAAGCTTCAGTGACAGTTCACCTGCACCTGAGAGGGATGTCAAATCTGCGTCATGATTTTGACTTTCTACAAATGTGTCAGCACTGTAAAGAAACTGTCATGAATATCTAGATATGGAGGGAGATGAATTCTGTCTGCGCCGTGTTCTCTCCCCTCCTTTGTCTCTCAGTGAGAGGGAAATGTCAAGGCATCGCTTGGGTTTTATTTTTATGCATATACCTGCTGACTGACAGCTACTTTAATTGACTGTTTCACAGGAGCACTTCCCAAAAGGAGCAGTGATAATGTTGGAGGTTAGGTTGGTGGATCATAGTCTTTCTGATTTTCATGCATGTTTGCTGCAAAGCTTTGCAAATAATTCTTTTATTAACTGTAAACAAAGCATTTTTCTATTCTTAAAATAAATGTGCACAAGCATTAGATGGAAACAAATGTCTGGTAAATTTAAACTTTTGTCAAATGCATTTACATTCACACTGTCGCCCTGTGACAGGAAGGCATTGGTTTTATGTCAAGACAAACGGAGGCAACAGCAACAATGTGCCAGAAAGGCGTGATGGCTGCAAGCAGGTTGACAGGATAAAAGCTTCTTGTCCCTGCCCACCTCTGCGTTGCAGCTGTATACACACAAACACTCCCTCAGTCAGGTCTGATAGTCATTTCTGTTCATGAAGACCAAAACAGAGGCAGAATAACAACAATACAACAACAACAAATAGCCAAAAGTTGCACACTGCAGCATTTAACAAGTGCGCTTCTTATTTTAAAATGAACTGAACTTAGTTGTCTCAAAGCCGAGCAAAAAAGTAATACCAATGCAGAAGAAAAAGTTCTTTTTTCGGTCACATTGTCCCTTCATTTCAAAGAAAACTATGTTCTCTTATCCACTTCAGCTATTGTACTTCTCTTCACACAGTATAAAGTTATCTATCTGGAGGTATCTTGAGCATTGCTGTTCGAAGTTGTCCTCCTTCTTTATCAGGAGGAGCACGCGCCAAACGATGCTCCTCTGTGAGCTGCAGCTATCGCTCCGCATTCCAGCCTCAAGGTGCGATAGTGCTACTCTATGTAATCTGTACATGGCAAACCCCCCCCCCAAAAAAAACAGTAGTTTATAGCACATTTATTTCAAGAAAGAGGAGTACAGGACAGCAGTGACAGGACTCAGAAGATTTATTGCAAAGTTTTGGAACTAGCCCTTTATCAGCCAAATGGTTTTTTTGGCAGCCATTTTAGATAAGAGTAGCTGAGACTAATCATCATCAGGTTCCACTCCAAAGCAATCATCAATTATATGAAAACATTGAAAAAAATGGAATATTCTTGCATAAAATACATAGTTTTCTTTAGTTTTCAAAGAAAGAAATACAGTGTTTCCATCATGGTATGGTACGGTTTGGAATGGTAAAGTCCTGGGTTAGGCTTGTTTTTTGACTTAGAACAGTACCTTTACTTGGTAGACAGAGTGTGCGCTGTGGCCGATGGCCATATCAGCGAGATACAAAGCATGACGTTATACCGGTGCATCGACAACAAACGACGACTATGAACAATGACATCGAACATGACACAACAAACAGCAGTGGAGGAAATCCAGCAGCTCTTTTTTTCCTGCTCAGTTTGTCGAGCTCCATTCTCCGGTTTATTCTTGTACCTCAAGGGAAGGGTGCGGAAAATGAAACCGTTGGGGACAGTTATTTTGGTACTATCTTAATACTAATGGGAACGCCAAAAAAATGTGTACTGTACATACCAAACTGAAATGTTCCACTCGGTGGAAACGCAGATAGATTTATCCATTCGGTGTACATCATGTTACAAGCATCTACTTTATATGCAAGAATATTCACAACTGTTAGAACCTTTGACAGGTCCCAGTTTTAAAAGAACCTGGAAACATCTACATTTACGCACATCTTTTCATACACGTATATTTATGTGCACCTCCATGTACAATCAAGACACATTTAACCGCAGAAAAATATTTTCTTGACAAATCATTTAGTGGGAAGGGATTTGTGGAAAATATAAAGGGACGATACATAATTATGTCCCTTAGGAACCACAGTTTGAAGAGTATGAATCTAATAAGGTGCCCGTCATGGTCACCCGACACGTGAACCCGGAGCAATATGTGGTCACAGGGAGCCACAATACCAACGCACACTCTAAACTGAGAATGGTTTTCTTGAGAGGGACGTGAGTTCATTTGAAACCGTGTCTGTAAAGTCGAATGTAATTGATCATAATTGTGGGTTTTGTGAAACGGTCGAAGGAATTGTTGAATGGAAGTTGCCAAAGATGTCATGAAACGTGGAAACGTGAGAGTCGTTTCAAGCTTCATCCGCAGCTCTGAGTTCAATCACTCAACTGCCTTTAAATCTTTCTCACCCAAGACTCAGGCTCACTAACAGACCCTAATCTTTGAATAGCCTACATTTTCAATTCAGACTTACCTACAGACCCTATAGAACATAGTATATTATAATAGTATAGAAAATAAAAAAACTGCCAAAGACCCAACTCTCCTAGCTGACTTTCAGCAACTTTTCATTATTATTATTGTTTGCATAGCATCTTTTTTACATTTATTATTAGAAATATTTATGTTAGATTTTTGTTGTTGTTGTTACACTCTACCTGTATTGATTCTGAAGCACTTTGGTCAATCAAAGTAATTTTTTATATGTGCCTTAGAAATAAAATGTACCCAAAGGTCCAGGTTGTAAGAGTTTGGTGAAATGATTTACATTTGGCCAAAATTAAATATAAAATAATTACACTGATGGGGGATTTAGAGAGTACAAAAACCTGAATGCATGAATTGTTTTGATAATCACAGAATGGGCCTTTATATTTGCACCAGAGGTGGGTCAATGTAGATTCTTTTACATGCTTGGAAGAGATAGGTGAGTTGAGATAAATTTAGATGCAACTTCACCAAGGGATCCTGCTAAATCCTGCTCACTGTACCTTTAACTTTAAATATTTTGGCATTAAGAGGCTATTACTTTTGTTAAGTGAACTCCTGGCATCCACTCTGACTTTTTTAAAACCTTTACAATGGACCTTTTTTTTTTTATTTATTAGTATGCAAATTGTACTTTGCAAACTCCAGGGTTCGATAGTCTGGACATACGAAAATGGAGATATCGGAAACAATGACACAGAAAACCGCGTCAGCTTTTACTGACACATAACACGAGGAAACACCGTGTTTTTATCAATAATTACTGAACTGAATTCTATACTCATGTCATCTGCTCAGCTAAGCGTCCACTAGCATACTGTACTCTCACATCTACAGGACTGTTACTATGAGGAGAGAAGGTGACTGAGTCGTGCAAACCTTGCTTTGTTTTCAGATTAACTTTAGATTTCTGCTCTGCGTCGCTGATTTTGTGTTGTAGCTTTCACTGGTTCGGGAGATTTAATGGTATTATTTATCTTAAACAGTGTTTACAGACACAAAATGAATCCAAGACAAAGCGAAACATGCAATATTAATGCACCACAGTGTCAGGATAGAGAATGTTAGTTTACTTCATACCAGTGATGCTTTTTCATTGGTGAACCTGACCTTTAATTTGATTATTAGAGAAGCCAAACACCATATACACACAAGATATTGCACCTGTCATAGCCACAGTGCAGCTCTATACCAAATCAAATTTACTCATTCTTCTTTTGTGCAGCTTAAAAAAATACTTCCCCCCCCCGCATATTGTACACAGAGGAATTCCTTATTTAAAGCGTTTGGTTTTCCTTTTGTTTGTGAAAACACATAACTCCACTCAGGCATGAAGTGCTCTTCCTCCACAAGATGGGAGTCGTAAGTATATATCAGAAGGGAGAGCCAGGCAGTGTGTCGTACTCTGGCTTCCTCGTATACCCTTTACATTCAGTATTCCACTTGCATACCACCCAAGGGTGATTAAATATGTGGTTAATACAGCACCATGGGAGTATTGAATTACACAGGAGCCATGCTGACCTTTTTAAATTACAGAACCAATTGTGCAAGACGGCGAAGGAAGTTTATAACAGGTGCTGCCAAGATGGAGCCCGGAGGAGGAGGATGGATCTGCTGCAGCTGTCCTGCTGACGATCCCCTTATTAGTGTTCTGCACTATAAGCAACCTGTTTAACAATCACACTCTTTCATTCTCTAACGCTGGGTCTCAATTTACGGCCTTTTCTTTTGTCTCTCTCTGCGTTGTGTACACACAACCAAGCTGAAACACACACACACTCACACGCATAAACTAATCTGACATTTCATTTCACTGTTGATGAGACACGTATCACTCTTGACACGATGTAGCCCCACTCCATAAATCTCCATCGCTGTCCCCCGCGTTCTTCCTCACGTGCCACCTAGTCAGCATCTTGGCTTCGCTGTTATGTGAAGGTCATTTCTGATGTCTGATCTAATGTGAATATAAAGTCAGAAAAATGAAGAGTCTACTTTGGCATCAGTCGCATGTAATTCCCTGGGAGTTGGGCCATTTTTCAGGGATGACTGTACTCGTACTCCAACCCCATTGAGACAATTTGAAAACCTGACTGGCAGCGACGCAACAATCTTTAGTTGGCAAAGAGCAGACGGAGGCTTTTTACCAATGAAATGTGAAAAAATGAATAAATAAAATATTCTCTGTCCTTGCCAACTTTCTGGAGTGACTCCTGGTGGCTTTATGCAGCACACTCTGCAAACAGTCCTGTGACTGTATTTGGATGAAAAATCTTCATCCCCCCATTGTATTTTACTCTTTTCACAGGGGAGAGAATCAAAGTCTTTGCATTTTGGGTAATGAAAATCTTGCAACAGAATGGTTCCTTTGGATGTACAATATAATTTTATGACACCATTCATTCGAGCACAATATTAAACAACTTTATCAAAATGGAAAACTTACCAAACCTGATTTGTCAAAGCAAACCTATCTGACTCTTGTCAGCCGAAACTGCATTTGTGCATATTCCAGTTGTCAGTCACCGCATTATTTCCATTTTTACTTTCTCTCCAAACACTTTATCAGCTCCCTTTATTGTGTTTTCAACATTATGTTATTTGTTTTGTGTGTTTTGGAGTTTAATTTGTTTCAGCAACACTATTAAAAGTATGTTATATGGTAGTATTTGTGTTCAGGGAGCAGGGATTTGTGTTTAATGGAAACGAAAGGTTGTTTTTGTGCAAGTGTTTATAGCTAGAACCAAACTATTGAGCCAAATTATTGAGGCTTTGTAGAGACGGGCCCTGAATCCAAGGATAGGGTGATCTCTTGTGCCTCTAAATTCCTAAATGCAGACTGTGTCTGTGCTATAAACGATTCTGCTTACATCACTGTGGTATCTGAGGGCCTTATTTCTGCATCTCAAGCTGTTTTCCATCTTCTGTGAGATTGAAAAGATAATTTGTCGAGATGCTAGCAGTGTGATCCTCAGGCTGCGTGGTTTATACTTGAAGTTAAAAGTGGAATACATCTCGTCAACTGTCTCTTCTATACAAGCAGCCTCATAAACATCTCCTATTAGAAATGCTGTTTCTATTATATGTGAATGATGTGCTATGACCGTGAGCACACTGTAAATATCAACGTTGTCACACAGAAAAACAATCTGTATCCACGTCTTCGTGTTCAGTGTGGTCCTTCGCTGCTGTGGAACATCAGCTGTTCCGACATGTTTTGGGTCTGACATGTCTTCTTTAATCTTGACCCTGCGTGCAAAGGTTCTGCTCTTAGATCTGGCATCAACGAGACATTTTCACCCAGAAAAGTGCAGCTCACTGGGCATTTGGTCTTTCTTGGATCTTTATCTGCAAACACTGGAGATGGCTGTGACCAACCATGTCATATTCAAAGTCATTTAAGTCACCTTCATTCTTGGTTTTCTGTTTGAACCTCTGCAGCTCGTCTTCATCGGGTTGCCTAAATGCATCGTCATGTGACCGTTGTGTGAGCAGTAGGGGCAGGTGAAGGTAAAGTAATGGAAGCTACAGTTCCGTGAAGGAAGCAGCTCTTCAGTCTGTTAGTGCATGTTCTCATGGTCCTGAAACTTTTGCTTGATGGGTGAGCAAACAGTTTGTGACCTGTGTGGAATTAGTTTTGGTTGATGTTGCTGGCTATCTTATGTGTCCACCTCCCATAATCCCAGTTAATCCAAGAGCCTTGTATTCTAGTCTCTATCTTCTCTGTGGACCTTCCATCCTTTTACTGAGTGTGTGTTGGTTCTGTGCAGGTATCCTCCTGTCGTTCTAAGACTTGGATTAACTGGAGACTCTCAGTTTACCGTGCGCGTGTCTGCGAGTGTAAACTGTTGTTCTCTGGGTCTAACTTGTATTCTCAACCGAAGTCAGCTGGGTATGGCTTCACCTCTCTCAGCTCAAATGAATCGTCTGGTGACAAATGGTCTGATGAGTAGATGAGTAGATGAGTTATGCTGTGCACAACCTCCAAACACACGACAGAGAAGATGATGACGAAGAAGACTATCACCTGTTTATATGTCATTTTCTTTATAACCTTATATTTGCTTCCCTGTTTTTGAAACAGGCAGCAATGATTCCATTAGAAAACAGGAGTTTATTCAATTTACTTTTGTCAGGGACAGTGTACAAAGTGCATCAATCCCAGATCTCAGATGTAGCTGTTTATAATGTCCATCTACTGTGCTCATGTCTGTCTGCCGTCTCTGTTTTTGCAAAAAGGAAAAAAAAGAGGTATCTTTGCTACCCCCCCTTTTTTTTTTTTTATTCTGTTTAAAGAATCTGACAATATTCTTCTGTCCTGGGGCGAGCGGCCCAGTGTTTATCATTACTCTGTCTCCCTCTCTCTCCATCCAGCCACCATTTAATTACAGAGCAGGACACACGCCAGTGTTTCCTCATCACTTTCCCTCCACCCTCAGGCCATCATTTAATGATGAAAAATCTGCTCCGGGAGGTTTGGGCATTTGTTGTTTTATTATTCTCCTTCTTTTTTACTCTCCAGCCCTTTCTCTTTTTGTCACGATGGTCTTGTTTGTGTGTCTAAAGACAGAGGGAGAGGTGTCTTTTTTTTGGCTTCCTCTCATATTTTGCTCCAAGGCTTGGAGTGTGGTGTCCTGAGCTCCAGTGTGTTCTTCCTTTTTACTCCACAGCTTCAGTCACAGCTTCACGCGTATCGACTCTACCTAAAATTGTTATGGCCTGATTTAGAACAAATTTAACACGAGTGAAAGGTGAAATGTGCAGCTTCATGTTCAGGGTGAAAAGAACAGCACAAAAGGAAGATGAACTTTCACATACACACACATATCGGTGTAATGTGAAAGTTCACATTTGTTGTGAAAACAGCATGGCATTAATTTTTCTTATTTAAAATATCCTTGTAAGCAGCAATCGGATCTTTTTGCTATTGAATATTCATAGAATATATGCGAATGTAATGTGTATTATTAGATTATTCGGATCCACTTTTGCTGTCACTCAGGATTTTTACTCTTCCTCTGGCCCTCAGACAAGATGTCATCTATAAGCAGAATATACCACATGTTAATAGAATCTCATACAAAACAAAGAAACTTTAATAATAATTATTTTTTCTTTTGGATCCATATGAGCTAGCATAGATCAGTGACATACTGTATAGTAACAGTAGCTGCAGTGCTTTTTTTTGTATTTAACCAAGTCATACCTTTTCCTTCACTCACACTGAGCTTGTCTCCATGGAGACCAAAACCTGGTCCTAATGAGGCAGAACCTCATTTCTTTAGGACTAAGATTTAAATTGTGCTTACTGTTAAAGTTAGAAATTAAATTATCATATGGTTAAGGTTATTATGATGATCTGCGTTGTTTACTAAACTGTAGTAAAAATAACAAAAGGATTTATGAACAAAAAAAAAACTAAGAAGAGACGCGCTGGCGACTGTATGACAGGGAGGCGGAGTCTAAATAGAAGATGGTGATGAGATTTGACGACAGGTGTGAACTCAGAGTCTCCGCCCTGCAGACCAAATAAAGAGAACGACAAAACAAAAGCCAGGGACCGGACTATGACAGTTAACAGGGACACGGATTTGTTAAGGCTGTCCAAATCAATGCAAGTCAATGCGGTGTCTCTAGAAGAATAGCTGTGCGAGCCTGTGTGTGTGTGTGTGTGTGTGTACACTTGTGTATGCATGTGCGATTATGTTTTGCTGTGTATGCAGCAGAGTTTATTGATTTCCACAGAGACGTGACACAGGCACCTCTGCATCTTTTCACCACGTACCCTCAATCTGCCCCACACAGCCCCCCCGACACACACACACACACAGGTACCCTCATGTCCCCATGTCCCCATCCTCAGATCCACAGAATCTCTCTCTCTCTCTCTCGGTGGTTGTGCTGTGGGGCTGCAGGAGAGTGTCATCTCACAAATGAATTTCTCCTCACATCCCTCTCTCCATTAAAGAACCTGTTTGTGCTCCTACACTCACTGCACTCCCCTGCAGCTGTTTATGTGCTCCCTCTCTCTCTTTCACTCTTTTCACAAGTACTTGTTATTTATACCTGTCTTGCATCTGTTCTCTCTCTCTGTCTCTTTATATGTGTGTATATATATGTATATATATATATATATATATTGTCATTCACTTCCATGTAAAGTACTAGTTGTTGCCTTTAAAGCTGTAGTGTGTAATGTTTACGGTTACTGTAAATAAATGTCACACAGTGCTGATTAAGTCTCTCAGTTTTCACAGGACTCTCTGTGTTTCGTAGTATAGCAGTGTTTAGATTTCGTGTCGCCGGGGGACATTGCAGTGCTGCACACAGGAAGCTTTTTTTTTTTTCTTTTTATGTCAAGAAACCTTGTGCTGGAAAAGTGAGGTTGTATGAGTTAAAACAGGTGAGAAAAAGATTCAAAAGTGAATGCTACAGTTGAAAAAAAATAATAAAATAAATTGTCCCCACTCGGCCCTGTTCTGCTGCTGTGTACACCCAAACATGCCCTCAGTCAGGTCTGATAGTTTTGCTTGACAGTCTATTTTCACCAAAAGTTACGCACTGCAGCTTTAAGTTCAATCATTTTGCTAAGTTTGCAGCTCACTATTTAGTTTATCCATGTTTTTCTGTTCCTAATTGTCGAGCACCATTTGGTTATAAATAAACAAATGCAGAAAACCATCTCCACAAACTGTTGATTTGGATTCTGTGCTCATCTGTGTAGATTGGGTAAACTGAGGGACTCGCAGACAAATTGAGCAACATCTATGATTGGAAATCCATGTGTCTGCGTGCTTGGCAGAACAATGAACATCTCTGTTTGTCTCCTCAGAAATGACAAACAGAGATTTCTAGACATACTCTGTTGATTTTTATTTTATAAACGCCGCACTTCTGTGGGACACTGTTGTTTGTTTTTATCTGTGTACACGCGGGGGAGGGGATTAGTTTGCACATTTACGAAAAGTTTTTAAAAACAGTCAATCTTGAAAGTCACTGCTCTATCTTGATGTTCAACTGAATTGGAGCCTTAAAGGATTTGCAGTACCACCGGGAATTCCTTGCATGTAGCCTAAATGGCCTTTGTAAAAAAGTGAATTGTGAGCTTAATTTCCCATGCACGCTTGTCTTTTTTTCCCCTTTCCCTTATGAGACAAGATATTGGAGATGATATCCCCCTATTCTGGCAAGTGGCCATTTTAAATGGAAGCGATTCCAGCTCTTTCATTTGTCAATCAGTCTGAAGAGTGAGTCTCCAACGGTGTCTCAATGCGAGGCTGTAATTGTCAGCGTCCCCTTCTGCCCAACGCACAGCCCGGCATTTTGCATGTGAAAGGATCCTGAAAGAAGACGTGAGGACTGAATTAATATCCAAACTGCCTTTTGTCTCCATCACTTTGGCTTCTGCTGCCAGGAGACACTCAGGCAAACATGTGGACAATTGATGGGGATTTTTTTTTATTTTTTTTTTAATCTTTTTAAATGAAAACTGAATCATTCAATATGTGGAGTTAAATCCAATTGTGGTTCCATTTCTTTTGGTCTATTTACATTGAAGGTTAGTAGAAAGATTGGTATCATCCTTTATTATACATTTTTTGCTCGGAATAGTCTAAACATAGTATCTCATCAAATAAACGCTTTGGTTTAATGTATAATAATATACGGCAAACAGTGGAAAGAACATATTACAGATACAAAAGACATTTTAATAAAGGAATTTCACAGATTATTTTTCACAGATAAACCCGGCAGAAGATACCATTAAAAACTAAAATCCTATGCTAGAACATGATGATTTTTTCCGTGTCAGTTCACTCGTAAAACACCTAGATGCCTCACAGTGCAGTTATTTAAAGACAACACATCACCGGGTATACGATTTGGGAAAGTCAAAGATGATTAAACTTTGTGTCACTGTCCAATGAGACGCAAAATCGACCTGGCAGACAACCAATTATGATTGATTCTATTGTCTGATAAAACTGAAGCACGTCCTTGTTTTCAAATCCACTCCCCTCATTTAATATACGCGTGTGTGTGTGTGTATATATATATATATAAAATAGGAAAAACACATCCTCTGCGGCAAGTCGTTGGTGGTACACAATGGACAACATTAATTATTTGCAACAGTTGAGCATTCTTCAGTCAATACAAGCATTAAAAACATTTTTTGTTTAGTTCATAGTTCAGTAGAATATCAAATCTTCCACTGGAGTTGGATATATATTTTATTTTATTTTTTTAGTAGCAAAATAACTTTGAGTGCACTAAAGGTGTTTGTAAGCTCATCACTCTGCTGTAGACGCTTAAAAACACCAAGGTGTCAGAAAATGTGTGAATGCGAGTGTCTGTTTGTGATGCGAAATATCAAAAGTAATGTTTTGCCTCTACAGAAAAAAAAAAACCGAGAAAATGGATTGAGATTAAGCTGTATAGTCAGGAAAAAAACCCAACAGATTCTCCTCCAGTTTTGATCTGTTTTTGTAAGTTCTCCTGCTTTAATATTCCAGCCACATCTGACTATATGAGTCCTATTTTACCTTTGTGCTCAACAAAAATGATAACCGAGCTACAGGCTGGATGATAGTCGTCTGTCAGGCGGCTCTGTCATCTATTGTGTTTTTAGGAAATGAAACACTGCTATTTTATGAGTTTCTCTTATCTCTTCCTAATGTTTTTGCCCCACCTGCACCCTCATAATCTCTGCAGACACTCTTAGCCTTGTTCCAGCATCCCGACGACTACTGCACGTCACGTCGTGATGAGGATAAGAAACGTTGGAGGACGTCGGGTGAAGGGATGACAGCTTGCGACAGACTTGAGGAATGTTCTTGTTTTGATATGATAGTAGTTAAGTAGAAGGATTAGGAAAATAGGTCTGTCACACTTTGGTATAAGTTTCGTTGAAACATTTTCAAAACTGACACTGCTTATTGACACCGAAGCTTGTTATTACTCTTACTGGTAGATCTCTGTAATTGAATGCTGACGACGCCTGAGTGCAAACCTGTGGTGGAGAGTTTTGTGCAGACTGTACTTCTCACGTTGCCAGCAGAGGGAAAGCTCCTCTGTTTAAACCAATGGACTTAATTGTAGTTAAGGGACCTAAATGTTTTAGAATACACTTAGTGACACTTAGCTATCTTTGTCCTGAGTCATGTTCCGTCGTTTTGACCAACTTCTGCTGCTGCTTGACCGACATCGTCTCTGGCATTATTTAGCTCATACATTAGACCGGTGCTTCTCAATTATTTTCTGTAACGCAAAACAATTTGCGCCACCCCACTCTCCGCCGTGACTACGAATAATATTATTTGTCTACCCGTCTTTCCTCGTCTCCCACCATAGTCACAGTGAAGCGCTAAATACGCTTTGTCATAGTTCCTTGTCTTAGCTTTCAGATGATTTTGTTTTGTCTCATTACCTCCGTCTTTCCCCGCCTTTCTTTTCATAAATGTTAAAAATTTTTCCATGTTGTCCCTTTAGGGTTTGTATACTGCACTCTGCTTGCTCGGTGCAGAAATAACCCCACACCATAGAGCTAATACTTCCTGCGCGAACTTTGACAACGAGAGCGTCACTGCCATCTACTGTAATGGATGTGCAATTACACTTTATTCTAGTACGGCAAAAAAAGCATGTTCCCCAGGGTCACCCGCGCCCCCCGGTATCGCACCCTTAGGAGGGTGCGCCCCACTATTTGAGAAGTACTGCATTAGATGTTCTTAAAGTGATGCCAACAGCGTTTGGATTAAGTAGCCTAGCTAAATACTTAATTGTAATTAGTGTTTGCTTCAGCCCTCTGTCATTGCTGTTAGCTTTGCTTACAATAGTGTTGCTTCACCTTACTGTAGCAGTGATAAATCGTTGATTGTTGTTAAAGTGGAAAATGCTAGAGAATTTTCTGATCCCAAACCCTTTGGAAGCAAAGTTAGAATAAAAATAACATGAATTAGTTATGGTCCAATATCACTTTTTTTATGTCTAATATTGATATTGACATTGCAACACTAAAATTCTGCTGTTCCTATTAGGTTGTCATGTTATTGTGTCCGTTCTTATGGTTCGTTTTCATCATGGTACTGTTCAGTGTGATACAGTACAGTACGGTTGGAATGGTCAAGTCCTGGGTCAAGAGTTTTGACTGAGTATACAGTATACCTTTACTTGGTAGGTGGGGTGTACACAATATAAAGGGTACCAAAAAACATGGATAGTCAGGGCTGGTTATTTTGGTATTATTCCTAATGGAAACGCAAAAAAAAAAAAAAATATATATATATTTACCAAATTTTACCAAATACAACCATTCCGCTCAATAGATACATGGCGTTGATGAAGCACTGACTTCATCAAGAATTTTATCAATGATACTTTTGCTGAATATGATATCTTCTCATCCCCAATATTAATATTAATAGCGGTATCATTCCTCATGATGCTTACCGATACTCTGGTATTGACCAATGTCCATCCCTTGCAGCTCAACTTTGAGCTGTCATTAGAACAACTGTTTACCTCAATATTTCTGTCTGTCTTTATGACTACTGTAGTTAGCTAAATTCTCAAAAGAATATCAACATCCCGTTTTCCTCTCCTGAGTGACATCAGGTCACCAGACAAGGTATTTTTGTTTGATTAGCTACAAGATATTTCCCCAGGCACTGATGTCTATGTCCGTGTTATACGCCTGATATACAACCCCATTTACCTAATGTTTACTGCAGCCTCATGCAGCTTTAATTAACAGAAAAGGTGCCCTTGTTGCTCTTGAACAAGCTCACTTGATCAATTATTCCCCTTTAGAAACACATGCATTCACACAATTGCGTTAAACCGGCAAATTTTCCTAATGAAGGCTGAAATCAGACAAGGAAAGGTGACACTACAGTTCTCTGTCAGCTCTAAATGCCACCCAGGAAAAAGACAATTGGGAAATTAATTTGCAACAAAAAGCCATTGGAGGTTTTTTCCATCCTTATCTCTCCATGTGAACTTCACATGGAGCAGGATGACATTGGTTTTATTACTGAGGAGCACTGACGGCGAGCGAGCGGGATGAGCGAAAGTGCTGACGAGCTGAAACGAGTGGGTGATCAGTCACCGGCTGGGTGCTCATCACAGACGCTCAAGGATGCCGAGAGGACGTTGGCCTCTAGCATGTGATTGCTTGGATATGGCAGGGCCAAGTATCGGGGTTAAACACACAAGGCTTCTGCTGCAACATTTCAGGAAAGGGAAAACCCACATGCCCTCGGTCTGACTGCAACATCATTAGGGGTGAAGTAGTTTTCACTCCTTACTGGTAATGTTACCACAATCTTCATCAGTTCACACAGTTTGACTTCATGTATCCTTTAAGAAAAAAAATGTAATATTTCATTATTTAAACTGTGATTTAACAATTACAAATCATGTTTTCTGTTAACTTTCTTTCATTTCTACTGTTGTGTCATTCATTTAAATGGGCCTTTACAAATTATGTATTATATAACATCAATTAAATAAAATTTCCTGACATTTTTTCCAGGTTTTATTTACATAAGTTGCCAACTTATATACATTAAACTTCAACATACATTTGATTCTGATTTGAATGTGTGTTCTTAATTAGATTAGTCCTTTTTTACTTCAAATTTAGCCAGTAACTTACTGCTCATATACTGTAAATCAAGAACAATGATTCCAAGATTTTTGTTTGGGTCCCCAAACAAATTTGCAAGAATTTCCCCAGGATTTTAAGTTTTTAGACACAAACACAACGCATAAAATGAAGTTGTAATTGATTTACCAAACATCTTTGTTTACTAATACATTAGGTGTTCCAGATATGGCTCTAAATTAGTCACTATGATATGCACAGATTTGCTCTTGTTATGATTTATTTGGGCCACAATAGTTTGCCAGTTTTTAAGAGTGTGTCCCAATTTAGAAAGTTTAAAAAACAAGTTTACAGGTAGGTTTAATGTATGATTCCACAGTTGGAACATTTCACACTCAGTTGGGAATCAAAAATACAATACCCACAAAAACTGCCCAAAATGGAGCAACTTTATGAACAACAGAAAAAACTGTACCAAGTGCTGCATTATGGCCGAGGTGTGATAATAAATGGGAGGAGTGAAGTTCATTGACATTGGACTGCATAAGAGGAAGGTCACTGAATATAAAGTCAGATTAAATTCTGCAAAAATCGACTTAAATTTAAGGAAAAAAAACCCAATGCAGTGCTTTAGTATCACCAGTACAACATCACTGATGTGTGAAATAAATATAGTGACACTGCACCACATAAGAGGTGAGTTATTGAATATAATAGCCATACAAAAGCACAATCTTTCAAAGCAAGAGTTGTATAATATTAAAATAAAATTCAAATGGTGCAAATGTGGTGCATATGAATGAAGTTATTCAATATTTATGTTCAGGAGCAATTCAGAATGCTCTCCTTTGTACCGCCATTGAATCTTTTATGGTACGACCTTACCAGGCTCTACCATTCTTTGACCCCTGTGCACTCCAAATATAAACCCGCACTTTCCAAACACATTTATTGTATAGACCACTTGATGGTGAGGATGATGGCAGTGATGCTGCTACTGCTGCATCCAGCTAACTTATGTCAAGCGTAATATTTTTTTCTGTTCCCCCCCCCCTTCAATCCATATGATGCACCTCCCCCACCCCACTCCTCCCCGTTTCTCTCCCAGTCTCATATTAATGTCATGTCTCTGGGAGTAAGGGTGAGCAAGAGCAGCGCTGCCTCTGCCGTCTTGCCGTTCTTTGCTGGATTTTATTGCCTGCGTCTGTCACACCTTCAGGCTTTGGTGCACAAGTGCAGCTGTGTATTCAGCACTGGCTTTTATCAGCTCTGTGGAGCTGACTGCACAAAGCATAGCTTGAAGGTTACAGCGCCCCATGAGCAGCCGCTACGATATATTGATATATCCTTCACGGCAATTTTATTGGTATAACATTAGTATTAGTCACGCATTTTTATGCCTGGGTAGATTTGATAGGAACTCACTGACTGCTGTTTGAGGATTTCTGACCTTTTTATCAGCTCAGCCAGTTTGTACCCACAGTTGCTGAAGATTCAGGTAGTCTTGTGTCCTGTAAACACACACAGGCAAGAAAATTCTTTAAGGATATATGAAGTACATCACTCATCTGATGACTGTGAATTGTTTACCACGACACATACAGTTCTTACATGAACTTGAAGGAAACTGGCAGAACCAGAGGGTGCTTTATTTTTGTTCCTTCTCTCAGTACATGCTGTGAGTAGATCCATTCCTTATTGATTACCATGATGGTGATGAACAACAAAATCCAAGGTCCCCTTTCTATACAAAATGTCTACAAAACAGATATTTTCTGAAGTGGACAGTGTTTACTGCTTGGTTGCCATGGATATACAATCAGGAAATGCAGCACGAATTGTACGAATTGACGATAACTTACTTAAAATCCACTAATGAGCTTAATGACATATGTTTATCATGGAATGTGATCATTAATTTAGTCCTAAAGTTATGCATTCAGCCCTTCTGCAGAGCAGACGGAAATTTACAGCCTCTGATAACTGTCAGTGTAGCATGTGGACATTATTAAGTCAGTAACTTTAACAAGTCAGCCTTGGAAATTATGTGAACAAGCAATGTATCCCTCTCAGTGTACTTTATACCAAGTGAAGTATTCATGGTTTTACAAGTGAACTGAAATCAGTGTTGAATATACCAGAGGCGCTAATACAAGAAATGTTCCACTATTTATCGGAGAGCCTTTTTTTCAACACATTATAGTGTTCACAGTGTTTATAGATGTTTACAGTCACACCCCTTTATTTAAAACGTCAAATGAAATCAGTCATTTTTTAAAAATAATAACATAAATTAGATCCTGAAATGCACCCACTCATCTGACACTAAACAATAGAGCTCTGGGTGTCACATGACTCACTTTGTTTACACCGCCATATTGGCAGGAAAAGGTCCAGGCAAAAAATGAACGGTGCCAGTTTCACTTCGAATCCATGGGGACTGAGTAATCTACCACAGCACTGGTGTTTTCATGAGAATGTGAACACGTCACAGAGAAACTGTGTGAAATACAAGATGTTAACGCTAATATGCTTTGTGTTTAACACACTAGTGGAATTCATTGCCTGTGGCTTCCGGTTGCTCCGTCCTCGATGCTCGCTTACAGTAGTGATCCAGCTCCGTCACCTCCGTCACCAAATGTTCTTGCGATTTGCTGGTACACGAATGTTTGAGCACAGTTATCCACACTGTCTTCGCTTTTTATAGAAACTATGGTACTGTATATATGCTGCTAATGGCTAATGTGGCCTTCTGTCAGAATGGCACAATTTTGGTTGTGACTGTTGCATCACAGGATTGTGTGGCATCAGCTACTCTGTAGGCTGAAGTGGCTCACAATACGTGTGTGTAACATCACAAATGCTGCCTCTGGCGAGAATATCTTCATTATACAGACTTACTTGAATCTGACCTCATAATCTATGGAATTAATGTGTGAAAATGCACAGAAGTGACAGTTATTAATGGGCAAAGACCTCTGTTGTCACCCTGGGACAGATTTGTGAGGACATAAACCTTGACAACGGCACAAAACAGTCTCTTCTGTGTCTATGACATCATTCCCCTGCCATTATGTATTCAGTATTCTGTCTAAAATTAATTACCTCCAGTGGCCTTCATTACTATGACAGTACTGAGATGTGACAGTGTTGACGTCTTTATTTCACATTTCCATATGAACAGCAGATGAAGAGGCCTTCAACCTGCCCGCTTACCTCTGCTCTGCCCGTAAATGCACAACGCGTACATACAAATATGCACATGCACGCACACATTCCACTTCATTCATCCACACACAGATCAGCACAGATAACTTCTCCTCACCGTCCCTGACAGGTCTTTCTTCACCCTTCCTTCTTTTCTTTCTTTGAAACAGTATCAGATTCTGTGAAGGACACGATGACGCTCATTAATTGGCCACTGAAATCTACATGATTTTGATTTTGCATGGTTTGCAGCCAGGTGGTGGAACGTGTCCAGGGGTTGTCTTATCCAAAGGCAACGTCGCTCCATAGCCTTGTGTGTCGGGTCATTAATCTTGCTGTCAGCCAAACAGTCATTCAGGGTATCTTTTTTTTTTTTTGCTTCATCCTTGCCCTTCTCCTGCTCTGTCCTGACCGCCTCCAGTTGTGAGCAAAGAGAAGAAGGTGGCCGAGCTCCGCCGAGGCTTCCGCCCACGTGCACGCCACTTATCTATTCACCTGATCAGAGCTGTGTTTGATAATGAGTGCAGTGGAGCACGAAGGTCAGCGGCTAATCTTTACCTGTGACACATTCTAAACTTTGAAGGTACTAAAAAGGCACTGAGCTCTAAAACTATTAGTCATGAAAAATGCACTGCCTGGCTCAAAAGAGAACTGGATTTCGAGGTAGTATATTTAACAGTTTTGCATTAAAGTATTGGAAATGTATGGAGTAATGTGGTACACACTACTCAAAGAAACTGTCTTTGATTATCTGTGTGGTTTTAAATCTAGGACCAAATGTCTCAGAGTCAAAATGAGAAATACCTAATTGATCCCATGGGAAAATTGCTTTAGTTACAGCTGCTCCAATGAAGTAACACATTCACAACCTATAAAAAGTTAGGTATGAATGTTAAAGAGAATTTATATGAAAAAGGAAATAAAATCTTTCCATATGTATGATAATAGCCAGGACTGAATAGATTAAATACCAATATACAGTGTATTAATAGCGACATAAGTGATAAGCGAATTAATATAAGTGAACTGGGTTGAACCCACTGTGTCTAAATATGCTGCAACATGAATATAAAAAGTTAATGCAACTGGATATACCACCAATGTGGTTTCCAATGATGGATGAAACATTATTTTGTTGTCAACAACTGTACTTTAATTTATAGATTTTCAGCTGAAAATTGTGTTTTGTGTTTTTATGTGTGATTTAAGTTCCCCCCCATATTATATTATGTTGAGTAGTGTAGTTACATTTGCCAAACTGTGTCCAACACTTTAAATTAATAGAAATGCCTTTTTATGACTTCATCCATTTTACCATCTCTGCTATAATTTTCAGGCCAAACCCTGACTGTTACATCAGAGCGAGGGAGTAAATATGCCTTACTTTTATTTTCCATTTAAGTGTGCATATTGAATGATGGAGCAATGACTACTCCCTGCGATTTCTTAAATGTTCTGCTAGTTATTTAACCTTAACTGAAGACATATCCCATGGTCCAGGAAAAGACAGTAGATAAAGGTACTCTGTTTTAAAAGAGTCAACTTTTTTTTGGCCTATGTCAAGCAAAAAAAAAAAAAAACAATGGTGAAAAATGTTGAAACAACTGAAATTGGGTGATGGTCTGTTTTTTTCAGGTTATAATTATAACCTGAAAGGAATCATCATTTTTGTTTTCAAACCTTATTTTGTGAAATAAAATTGGAAATAAAACTGCAGTAGAGCATTTCTGTATGCACAATACAAAGAGAACTTGGATAAACAACACTGTCTGCCCAAAACCCAGGATTTTGGGGCTCATTTTAAGATGACAATGCCAGTGGCATGTCCAGACCTTTTTTACTGGGGTGACCAAAGTGAGGCGCTGAGTAATGCAGGGGTGGCAAACAGGATTTAGTGATATATCAATCACCCGAACTTAGTGGCCTAAAGAGTGTGTGCATGAAATTAATTGAATTACTAAAATGAGTTTAAATTTAATTTTTAAACGTAAGTAACCCAAGTCATCATGACATCTTGAGTGGCACCATGAAAATGTAATATAAAGTCTTTATTTGTGCAACAAATACTGTATGTACTCATGTGAATAGAACATCATGCATGCATTGCAGCAAGTAGGGTGGCACCTGCGGTGGCCAATTAGATTTTAGGGGCCACCCCTTAGACACGCCCATGGACAATGCCAGGATTCATCAGGCTGGAATCTTCAGTTCAGGGAGCGCGAGACATCATTTTCAGCACAGAGCTCAGACCTTAACATCAGTAAGAATATTTGGGATGGACTGGACGGTCCAACTCTCTCTTCATGTTTGAGTGACGCTCGATAAACATTTTTGCATGCTGGACACGTGGACCGTCGCAGAGAGTGTCCTGACATGTTGATTCTGCTCATGTCTGTGGAAGAGGCTGAGATGCTGAGATGCTGAGCTCATGCTGACTCACCCAGTGAGCGGCAGCCAAGCGATGGGAACAACTTTCACTCTGCAGAAGCTCAATTCGGGGTCTAACGGCAAAAAAAAAACAATTTGAGACAAAGCACAGGAATCATTCAATCGCAGTGTTTTCGTTCACATTTTAAAGGAAGTGAGACGAATCTGAGAATAATAATAATAATCCTCCTGAGCCGCGATGATTTACCTGCAGAGGGGTATAAATAACAAAAACTGAGACGGTTTTCTTTCCCACACTGTTTTAATCTCCTTTAAGTGCATATTGCAACATGTGGGAGTCATTTATTTTAATCTTTCAACCATATTTTGCGTCATCGTCTGTTAAAATGCTGCACAAGTGCAAAATATTCACGTAAAACTTAAAAGCGTGTAGTTAGTAGAGGAAAACTTCCTGTTTCTACTGTAGGTTTTTAGTTTTTATATTCTGAGTCTTGTGGGTTAGAGCTTCACATATTCTTGTAGACACCTTGTGGCAGTAACAGTAGAGAATGATGGGACCAAATGTTATTCAGCTTAGCAATTACAGACTTTAATGAGCCCTTTAATGACAGATTTAACACTTGTCTTATAATTTTATAGTCGCAGTATAAATCGACGGAGGAACGTCGTTGCCATTTTAAAAGAAAGCCTTCCACAGAAGCCATTGAAAGACACTGGTAGTGGATCCATTGAGAGGCACATAGAGAGTCATTAGTGATGCGAATGTGTCAGTGTGGCTTTGGAGCATGGGGCAGCGCTGATTACTTTTGTGGGTGGGCCTCAGGCTTATGTCAAGGAGACTCTGTCAGTGTGCCATTCCTGTGCGACCTCATGCAGAACATTATTTGTACATCTGATTTTTCTATTGAATAAGTATTGCTTCTGCCTCAGCGCCGGATCAAGCGAAATTCCCCACAGATGCCTCACAATCAATAGCGAGGAAGCTGACGCAGCTCACATCACTCCTGCGGCATGTCGTCAAAAACAAGTACCCGTCAGTGCCGAAAAGAAAAACACCTGCAGTAACGATGCGCGCGGATTTCATTTTACTGAGCTACTTTCTTTCTTGAGACAGCAGCGTTTTCGTCCACCTTTGCAGTGTCGCATCAGTAACTGTAGCTTTTGAGAAGCCTTGACGTTTCCAGATGCTCCTGCTCTCCTTCCATATGGTCAATGAAAACTCTGCTGCTTAGTATTGATTTAGCATCCGTCTTGTGTTTATGTCGGGACCAGCACTGAGAAAAACCTTCCATGTCTGGGAAGAGAATGGATAGATAATGAAAAGAAAATGGCGGGAATTAAACGTTCTGTCATTGTTTGTATCAGAAAAAAAAACATCAGTCATATTGTCCTTTTGAGCAGAGTTGCATTTTCCAATGCTCACGTTAAGTTGTTTCTCATTATTTTTCCTGTTATATTATGCTATTTGTTTACATGTTGTTATTATTAGAATGCACTATATTATTGGCACAATATTGTATTGGCCAAACTCTTCAAGATCCCCAGTATGACTAATGACTAAAACAGTAGGATAAATAAGCTGCTTACTTGATTTCCATGCTGGCGTCCTCCCCAAATATATTTATTTATTTATTTTTTTTTTTTTTGCACAATGAAGAAAATGTATATCTTCAACTGCTGTGACATGAGCATGAGCTATATTATGTGCTTTTTAATACCATTATTTAATTGTTGATATCATGTCCTTTTGACTCTCTTTCCCAAATTTGCCCCATGAGATTTTTATCTTTATCGTTACGTAAAGGTTCAGTACAGCAGCAGTTGCATGTTTCAACTGAATATTCCTCAAATTCCTTTCCAAATATGGTGGAGAAACTGTGTCCCCGTCAGTAATCATCGAAACACATCATTTCACAAACTGGACCTTTAAGTTTTATAATTTCTCTTCTCTCATTGCTGTGTTTTTATTATAGTTCCACTCACACCTTCTTTTGATCATATTCAGAATATGAGATGAAATGTAAGAAATCTGCTTATTTTATTCTCTTTAATAACAGTGTTATTTCTGGATATAAGTAAAGGCACATTTCCACTACTTTTTATCTCTTCCTTCCACGGTAGGTGGGCGATGTCTGCAAATTATGAATGAAACTTGGCATCTGTCTCTGGGGTATTAGAGTACACTACAATTTATAGATACAGGTTTGCGTCTTTGGTTGGTCAACATTTCCTCTTCCTTCAGCAGCTGATGATGCACTTGGTCCATTTAGCAGAGCTCCTTTTTTTTTTTTTACAGCTCTGCTTGATTTGCCGTCCTCAGCTCATCAGCAGTTATGCAGGATGCGGGAAGGCAAAATCATTTTCTACCTCCACTTTACAGCTGTCAGACTTTGCACTTTCATTTCACCGTGTAAATCACTGCAGAGTTTATTGTTATAGTTTTGTTTTGCTAGTTTTCAACAGTGAAGATCTAAATCCCAACATTACACGGTGGTAAGAAAACTTGATGAGGTGCCAAAAATACAGGAGTTGGTTGGAGTCAGCCAAGAAGCAAATTAAAGTGATTTTAAACCTGGAGTAAGAGCTTTTTCAGGTTAGTGACATCAGTATAAGGTGTTTTTATACAGTGGAGTGTCCTGATTTATCAGCCTGACCAGTTAATCGGATGATTTTTGCTATTGTTTTGTCATCACCGTCTGATTTTTAATGAATCGTTTATGAATGTTTTCACGTGAATTTTGTCCTTTAGATACACAGTGCACTAAAACTTACATTTTTCCATCCAAAAAAAAGCTTAATGTAATTAATATTTAGGTCATACATCATTATTATCTCACAATACATACGTACACTGCAGTGCAGAAACTAAACGCAGATTGGAAAGACAGGACATAATTATTGATCAGCGATATTTTATACAAATTGAGCAATGTTGTGTCGTTAAATGTTATGCTGTATCGAATGGGTGCACAAGAAAAATAAGCCCGGAAAGGCTGCCATATAAAGGCAGAAAAAAATAATTATTATTTCAATCTAATAATATTTGTATATCCAGTACAGTCGTGTATTAGGCCTAACAAAACCAGACTGAGGCAATGTCTACATTTTGTGCAGTTCGACATGCAGCGATATGTATGAAACCTTGATGATATGTAAGTGTATTGTGAATGCTTATATACTGTAAATTTAATATAGATATACTCTGCAGCCATGTTTCTGATCCTCCAACCTCACCTAACCCCACCTTATAGAGTTTTCTTTACCTCCCAGCACTGATGGCTCTTCTTTGACCTGGACTGCAGCTCTTGTGCTGTCACACACAGTAATTTACTAGTGACAATCCATCACATGGAAAAGGCCTCATGGCTTTTAGTTTATTAACACACATTATCACTTCCCTCTGTATGCTGAGCCAACCCCCACCACGCACGTCTCTGCCGCTGCCTGACTTTTCTCTGAATGCTGATGAAGAAATGGTGCAAAAAAAGGGAAAGGACATTTATTGTTAGATACTATTGACCTGCAGGTTCGGAGTGATTTATCCACCGTTTTATTGGGATTGTTTATTCTTTGCAGTGCCGAGGTTTTATGTTCAGCTGCGAGTGCCCCTCTGCTGCTACATAAGCGACGTCTTCTGACTTGATTTATCTGTTTAAAGGAGGAATTGGAGAAAGCGGGAGAGCGGTGTCACTCCAGTCCATTCATCAATGTAAAGGCCAGTTTCCCCTTGAAACACGGGTAATTCCAGCAGAGCCCTAAGTGCACCGGCGTGGTCATCAGGAAAAACTGAATACTGTTCATCTGAGAGTAATGTCCTCTACACTTCAAGAGTACAAAAGCACAATCAGGCAGACTCTGTGCGTCCCTTCCAGGCAAAGTGAGCTTTAACCTGCACACCACGTCAAGAGCCTTTACTTAAACATATCGTACATTTTAGCCTCAGGTGGAGGGCACAGTGGGGCTACATCTTTTTATACCCAATTAAGCTTGCCACAGGAGGTATATAGCCCTGACTGAAACCCCCTTTTCCCTCTGTGCCCCATTAGAGTACTGAGAAGCTTGTAGAAGCCTGAGTCCCCAGTGGAAAAAATCCCTGACCTAGAGCCAAGGAGAAACACCAGCTCCTGGCTGACAGACCGTTCTTTGTTTATTTCTGCAGAGCAGACCTGGAAAACAATGAAAAAAGACAAAAATGTAACAAACATGCCTGAAAATTGGTCAAAGTTAAGACGCGGCTTTGAAGCTGCAGTGAATACACTTAGGGGATTTTTCTTGTTGATGTTCTCGTTCTATGTCTGCTTGGATTTCATGAACAGAAATGAAGCGCATGCCGCGTCCTGTGAACCAGAACTATCAGACCCGACTGAGAGGAGCATGAGAAGCATTTATTCCATCCAACTGCAGAACGACATGGTTTTTTGAGCACCAGAATTCACTTATGCAACTTTTCTTAGGGCTTCTTCTTTGTCTGCTTTTTGCTATTAATTTATTCACCGGCATGAGCACAAAATTAGAAGTTGTTATTTTCCTCTCTGCTCAGGAAAGCCTCTCCCTCATGCCTTAACCAAATCATGACTCTGGCTTGCTTACCCAGTGCTTTTTGTGTCAGGCATAATTCAATGTCCCGCTGTTCTCCTACCCATCTGGGATTGGCTGGCCCTGACAGCAGAGACAGAGCTGGTGCTTCAGCAGCACCAGGCCATCTGTGCCTGCCTGCAGGCGGCCATGTTGATCCTCAGCTGCCTTATAATCAATGACCACGCAGACGAAAGTGGCAGAACACCCCAAGAGCAGGTGCTTCCTTCCTCCTCCAGCTCAGTTGGGTCTGCAGGTGTGGACTTTCCCTCTGTTAGTGTGTGAGGATGATCTGAGACTTTTGCATGCACTGTTGACAAACTAAACATTATTCGCTTATTTGTCAGGGGCCGTGTACAGGAAAAAATAGACGCAGTCAGAGTAAAGATGCAATTAAAGATAGAGGTGTAGCAGCTACTAATATGCAATATGATACGATTTACACCCTACACATGTTTCAGTGCCGTTCAGTGTGAATGGATGATGAAAATGCTGTTGGTAATGAGAAAAAGAATAATGCTACATTGGGTCACAGAGTAACAATGGAGATCAGATGCCCATGAAGAATTATTGCAATAGTCTGTTTAAACTTCATAATCATGACTGTCCTGTTCATCCTAAGGGAGAATCCATAAAGTATAAGTGGTGTTGGGGAATTTTTTTTTTGCTATCAAGGTTTTGGAGAACACCGAAGAAGGTCCTGGAGTCTGTGTTAATTGGTTAAACGAATATTTATTTGAATACACGTGGTCAAGAAGAACAGAGGTAACACCATAACAGGCACGTACACAGCCTGACGCTACCTCCGATTCTGAAGATCAGTTTTCAAGATGACAATTATCATCTTCATTTCATTAGAATCTGAAAGACACAAATTGTCTCTAGAATAATCTTTTAGCTCTGTTTTTAAGTAATGTTTATTAATGTTAAAAACTTACCAAGGGGGCAGTGGCAGCACAGACACCTGAGGCACTTAAAGTATTTACTTTAAAAACATCCATTAATAAATAAACATCCATTAAAATAAAGTATTAATAAAGAATATTTATTTTTATTTACATTCATCAGTGGGTTTTCTAGCAAATAACTCTCTCATCTTCCAGTTTAACTTCATATGAGCCATGAAAATACTGTATAATCTGTGTAATTGTTGAACACTAACAACTTTGTTCTCTTCCCGGGGCAAACTTTGTCCCCAAAACGCCAGTGTTTCTACCATCAATTTAACAGCAAAGGGCAGCCGTTTAAAAACTTTTTATATCATGGAGTGACATTTTCAGAGATGAAAATGATGTGTGAGGAGCTAAATGTCAAACAGAAAGACACATCACGATTTATATCCTGTGTCTGAATTTGTTTTTGCGGTTGGATTTAATTCGTGCTTTACGAGAGACTGATTACGAGGATTTGAGGCTTTGTTTTCAAAATAGGTCTGTGATCCTTTTAATTTCATCACAGGCTGATAATTTATTGGGACTCACACACTCAGTCATGCTTGCAGGCTCTGAAACAGTGGTTTAGGGAAAATTACAGAGAATGGGATTCCGGCACCATTAGGACACTATAGACGTGGTCACGAGTGGTTCACCACATGATGGCAGGACGTTCATTTTTCTCTCTCTCTAAGCTGTTGCAAGTTGTCAGAGGAGGGATAAGTAGCAGTGAAAAAAACTGATAATGTATAGATCCAAACTCTGGATTATAATGAACATGTAATTTTATTAGTGTTTTAATTCTAGCGAGCTTTGATTGCTTGCAGTCTTTCACATGTGAAGACCATAAACTGTGTGTAAAAATGCCCGTAGTCTTCCAGTTGCTAAAACAAACTCCTCTTGCAAAGCATGGAGTTTCAAGATTTGACCAATGGCGTGACAGTTTTTGCAACCATAAATTCACAGTTAATATGAGTCAATCAGGCTCCTGTTGGATGATACCAGCTGCCCTTCACACTGGTGTCCCCTCATATGCACCATGCTTCCATACACTGATTCTCAAAGACTGGGTCAGGACCCAGAGATGGGTCACGGGAAGTGTTTTTTGGGTCCCCAAACAAATTCAATAAATTTTCCTAATATGTTTCAAATAACAACATTTTTTTTTTATTTTATGAAACTTCTTTTGGAAATGATTAATTAACCAATTCAAAACAATATTAGGGGACCAGACTGTGGTATAGTGGCTTGTACTGTTGCCTGACAGCACGAAGACCTGGGTTCGTGACCCTGTCAGACCGAGGGCCATTCTCCTTGTGTGCATTTGGGTTTTCTCCAGGTTCTCCAGTTTCTTCCCACACACTTCCTGCAAAAACATGCTGAGGTTAATTGGACAATCGAAATTGAATGTAGGTGTGGACTGACGATCTGTCCAGCGTGTCCCCCGTCCAGCCCCTCGCAGCCCTCGTGGAGGACAAAATGGTAGACAATGAATGAATGAAAATGATATTAGGTTACAGATATGGCCATAAATCAGTCGCTACATTATGCGCAAAAAGATTGTTTTCCATCTTTAAAAAAAGTGGCTCCTCACATACAAACACTGCTTGTATCAGTTGATATTGAAGAACTGAAACCACATATATATGGTTAGGACCACAGGGCCACTTAAGTGATTTCAGCTTCTTTCACTTATAGGCAGGACAATGCAGTATAATTGGAAGTCGTTCCTGCTGCGTGTGAGGCTGCTCAGTTAACTACCTAAATAAATAGGATTGCAAGAGTCTGGTGTCAATGACTGCAAATGGGCCTGTTAAGAGTGGAAGAGAAAATGACAGAGACAAATGAAAGAGAGGGAGCAACACAGAGTGAAAGAAAAAGTGTAAGAGTGAGAAAATCCAGAGTCAGGGACAGAGAGACTGAAGCAGAGACTCTGGACACCTGTAAAGCTTTTATAGCAATTAGGATGGTGTGAATTGAAGAAAGTCCCACTCAAGCTCAGGTCTTTAGCTGTTCTCCAAAGACAGGCCTGTGTTGATGTGTGTGTGTGTGTGTGTGTGAGCGAACTTGACGCTTTATTACCGGCCTATATTGCAGCCCAAATTACTAATCTCTGAGCTGTTATTTCTGCCTCGAGATTTTACTTCAACCCCAACGTTCGAGGCAAATCATCCTGTAATGATATTGCTTATTGCAAATGAGGGACGCGATGGAAAGTAATGAATGACGCGGGGATACAATCCGATAAGGCGGCACCTTGCTAAGTGGGTCTCTCCTTCTCACCCTTTAGCCAGCCGACCCCATCACACCGCCGCGCCGGCCATTATTCAAACCGTAACAAGCCGATTCATTTAAACTGTCTGTGAGCAGAATTAGATTCCCGCTTGAGTGAACACTGAGCAAAGCATAAAGATGTTTTCCGCACCAAACATGCGGCATTATCATAATTTCAGCTCAAGGTTTGGGGCAACAATCATAAGTTATGATAAAACTGTCATCAGCGGCAGGAATGAGCAGGGAACAGGAGGAGCACAGTTGGAGATTAATGTGGGGCCTCTCTGCAGTGCTGAAATGTCAGGGGACGGAGAATAATGAGACCAGCTTTGTAGGGATAACATACCTGTATGAGTATATACTTGCCTGTGTGGATTCATGTGTGTGTGTGTGTGTGTAAATGTTTCAGCACAGATACTCCTGCAACTCCGTGGACTAATCTGAAGGTCAGAATGTGTGATCTTTAATGTGAAGCTCGCATGTTCCCCTCCAGTGTCATTTTACTATCTTTAATATATAAGTACTGTATGAGGGCAACTGTGAGTCAGAATCAGTGACATCTTATGGCGAGACTGCAAACTGTTACAAACAGAGGACTCCTTCCAAGTCAGGGATCCACGGTGGCCTTAACATTCCAAGAAGGATTTTGTTCCTGTCAATTTGCGACCTCTGCTCCAAAATGATGCCGTAAAACATAGCAATGCAGGATCTGAGCACTTACTAATGGGTAATATATATTTAATTTCTAACAACAAACCCTCCTAAATGTTACTGGACCTTTTCAATGTATATTAAACCACAATTAAATGTACATAAAGTAGATAATAGATTTGCATTTTTGTGATATCCCCTGCAAATGTTTGGTGTCCACTCATATGTCCCATGTTTTACAGTCTATTTTTCTCTAAATGGGAACATAATTGACATTGCATTCTATTGAAGGGGAGCTAAATGTTGCTATTAAGACCATCAAAAAAGCAAGTGAGAAGTATAGAAGCACATTTTCTGATAGATTTGCACTTATATAGCTATTTAGAATATTCTTATTTCATGTGTAGCTTCAGCCAGAAAACTCAGAAGACCACATCCACTTTTTATTTATCATCTATGATGTTAACCCTCCCATTTTCCACCTCTTGAAATATTCCAAAAATAACAGTAATTTATATTTCTACAGTCATTTTTGGAGATAAATTCAGATAAATTCAAAAATACAGTCTTTTCACGAACCATAGAAAACAAACCCAGACCAAATTTGCTCACACCAGTCCACAGAAGTCCTCAGTATGGACGAGTGTGTCCTCACACATGTGTGGGAGCAGTGATTCTCTGCTGAGCCATACATCCAGTCTTGAAGCTGCTGTAAATGGCCAGAGGAAACCTTTAATTAATCAAACAAATAGATGTTCCAATGTAAGAGCAGCTTCACAAGGACATGGCATACACAGTAATGTGCAATTCATCACAGGCAATGGCTTTAAACACTACAATAGATGGACATCAGGTTAGATTTATTCATCTCCATACAAAGGCAGGAACAGCAGTGAATGGTGTGTTTGGTCATTGTGGATCCTGTACAGAGTCTTGTGTCGTACACTCACTGCTATGTTTTCCTCACAGAACACCCAGGATGTTCTAACCAAACGATGGAGTTTTAAAATAAATTCTTCTCACCTAATGTGTTTCCACTGGTAATTGCGTTCTTGTATTAAGCAAGAAACTCATATTTAATAGAGGTATGTATACCTTTGAGATGTATAAAGTGAGAAACAATGTATAAAATTTGTGTGTGTGAGTCAAACTGTTGCATGAACATACTGATAAATTAAATTTGTGTACATTTCTATGGGATTTTGTAAAATAGAATTTTTAAGTATCGTAAATTCCGCTCTATAAGCCGCTACGTTTTTCCACGCTTTGACCCCTGCAGCTTATAGAGTGATGCAGCTTATTTATGGATTTTTATGATTTCCTCAATCGCCCCACTGGGCTAAATAAAGTTTTCTGAATCTGAATGGATATTTACGGCCGAGCGGCCACCAGAGGGCGCTCGAGTAGCGCCAGAGCAAGACAGACAGGTTGAAGAGACACTGTAATGCAGTGAGGAAAACGCTAGTTTAATTGTGTTTTGAACAGTTCTTTTTGCGCTTCATGTACACACCCTCGTCATGGATAACACACGACGAAATGCTCATGATGCAGCTTTTAAGTTAAAGGTGATTGATTTGGCTGTCCAAGAAGGAAACAGAGCCGGCGTGTTACTGTAATCTCATTTTACAGCTGTGTTACTGCCGTGTTTAGAAATTAAACATTCAAAATTATTTTTCTGTGTACCATAAAGGTCTCATGTTTCAGCATGGCGTGGCCACCTGCGGCTTATAGTCAGGTGCGGCTTATATATGTGTATTTTTCTTAAATTTTATGAAATTTGGGTGGTGTGGTTTATAGTCAGGTGCGCTCTATAGTTCGTAATTTATGGTAATATATTCCTCTTGTATAATAATGGATCTTATGTACTGTAAAGTGGATGCAAAAAAAATTCGCACAAATTGTTGTGTGTGTTTTGTTGTTTACAATGTGTTAAAAATTGCACAAAGATAAACATATAAAGTGTCCATAATAGTTAACATAACATTTATCTCCCTAATATTGTTACTTTAAGATAAAAATCTAATAAACTTCAAAATATACAGTAAGTGCACCAGTTCCCTGAAGTTGATAAACCCCCAAGCTTTTATTGTGGTTACTGCAATCCCATTTCAAAACTTTGCAAGAGCGAAATTTCTCAAATTATGTAAAATAACACATTATACATACAGCTGGTATTACTCTCTGTTCATGCACATGTTTCATTTTAATTAAATTAAGTTAACTTTAGTGTGTGCAGAGGCAATGTGATGATTAATGACCATAAAAATAACATAAATGCTAAATATTGACAAAGTGAGAGAGTGTGAGTGAGACAGGGAGACAGCGAGTGTTAGCTAACCTGGAAGCCGAAGTTTTATTTCCCAGTTCAGGAGAAAACGTCTACACCAGCATGTCTTTCATTATCTTCCTCTTCTTTTACAAATGTATATAGTTACCCCAGTCAAGTTGTTTTTGAGAAGGTACCTGGGACTTTTTAGGTTTGATGTTGCTCAGAATTTTTTCCCCGTTAGCAGCTAGCTGCTCTCATCGCGTGTGTTCACATGCTGCGTTAGTGGCTGCATTATTGTTTTGTGATGACACATTATGTCAATTTTACGGATTAATATACTATATTTTTTTACATATGGCACCCTTAATTGTAATTTATGTCTGCTGTCCTTTCTCAGCTGCTATAGATTTTCTTTGAAAACACACGAGTTGAAGGTTTTTGAGTCGCAGGAACAAAGAAGTAGGCTGAGTTTAGGGCAGTGTCAGTGCGGCAGCGGCTAGCAGAGATTAATTTCTTGCACTTACTGGGGCGAAGTGTGTGGGTTTATTTTCGGAACCCTGTCTTTTGGGAGGCAGCGCTTACCATGACCATTATTTTCATAACCTTTTTTGTCATTAAAAGATATGGGTCCTGTGTGCACACGTGAACACATGGACGTTAATGTCAGTGAGTGTCAGCGACTCTATTGTCTTTTTAAGGGCAACCGTTTCTACTTTGACGCTGTTTTTTTCCATCTTTTTCCCCTTTTTTTCCTATCCTGACATATTTTAACCTCTGTGTCACTGTGGTATTGATGTGTTTTCTCTGAAGCAAATCAAACGCTGGCGTCTTTGGCTGCGTCAGGCCGATCTCTCTCTCTTGACACAGAGCTTTATTGAAAAAGCTACAGTCCTTTTATAGAGGGAGTGTCAATTTCAAGACAAAGTCAAGATGGCAGTTGCGCAGAATCCATATTTAATAGTGGCAAACGGAGCAAACACAATTGAGGAAAATCAATATCGCTTTCAGCTTTGATCATACATCACCTTTCTCTGAACTACTGCTCACGTCTGTCCCTTTGTCTCGCTGAAAGAGGCTGCGCTCCTCCAACAATGAGCTCAACAAACACATAACAGTTCCACTTTGAATGGTTCGTGTTTTGTTGTCTGTACATACAGTGGGTGGTCATGAAAATGTGGCTTCTGACAGTGCAATGACAGAATTGATATGTCTTTCTATTTTTGAGGCTCTCACACTCTGCGGACGTTATTACCACAAGTTTCTTGTAAGGATGTCACAGTGGACATCAGATTGAGTCCAGAAGGGAAGAAATGAAAGTTGATGGGGCTATAGTACCTCACAAAATGCAACTACAATAAAAGATGATTGATGCCACATTACCTTTGGTTAAAAAAACAAAACAAAAACACAATTTCATCCTGGGTTTAAATTAGTTTATGAACAGTGGGGAATGTGTTTGATCACTATTCCTTCCTGGGTCAAATGACTCTACATTGCACTCAAATGTTTACTTGGTTTTTGCTTTCATGGGAAAAAAAAAAAACCAAGTGAACATGTGTATTTCTTCGTCTGCTTCGTTTTTGGGGAGCAATGCAGTTCTGGTGTTAATGCTTACACCACTTTTACTGCATGTGTTACTGGTGTGTCACAGCTGTGCTGCTGCACGTCTCGTTCACGCGTACATGTGTGTGTCCAGTGTCAAAAACAGCCTGACACCCGTTCATCTTCTGGTCACTAGCCACATATGTTAGCAAACTTTACCTTTTTCTCTTTTTTTTTTACAACTTGCAACAGAACATTTTAATTTTAATTTCCCCTTACTTAATTTTATGAGCATCTTAAAATAATTCAGTCATTATGAGTTTGACCATGGGACCAAACGAAATAGAAATAGCAACTGTAAAAACTTTTTTACGTAGAGGATGCAGCTCGTTTTATTCTGCCCACAGGTTAACTGTTTAGAGCAGCCACACTCCTTTTGGTTTCAAAGTAAAATCACTCTCATGTTTCAGGTTTCCTGACTTTATTCATGTGTCCTTTGTTGTTATATACTGTAATTTAAGAGTCCTGGCATTTATTTGAGTACAGATGAATATTTAGAGCAGTTAAAATGTTTTTTGTTTTTTTTTGTTTTTTTTTCAAATCAAATCCTATATAAACCATAGTAGCACCTCCCAGCAGACATGCTCCATGTGAACAACGGAGCAGCATGGGACGCAGCAGGTCTCTCACTCTGGGTCCAGTGTGGACCTGCAGCCTAGGATGAGTTCACCACTGCAAATGCTGCTGAAAAATAAACATTTTTTTAATCAGTTTTATTTAATCTGGGTTTTTAACCAGGCAGCTTGTTCAGCAGATGGACAACACAGCCATACTGTGGAGCACGGGTGAAAGATAATATGGAAAAACCCAAGGGGAGGGCACACACATGATGACCTGTCCACTTCCGTCACCTGTCTTTGTCCGACTGTCTTTGTCCGAATGTCTTTGTCCGACTGTCTTTTCTCCCCGGCCCAACCCCCGCCCATCTTCTTCTCATACTCTGCTTCGGAGCCGCACAGGTAGTGTGTAATGTTGATGAAAAGCCTCAGTAATGGATCTTTTCTCTGCTAAAGCTCAACTAAACTGGTGTGACAGCTCTTCCCTCTCTCCAGACCAGGTTTTATATTGTCTCTTCCTGGGAGTGAATGCATTTTGAATGAGTGAATTTCATTACACATCCCCTTTGTGTGTATATGTGTGTGTTTTCTGGCACGTGTGCCTTTGTTAAGCAGACATGGATTAGGTTATGTCCATGTGTGGCTGGTTCCCAGGTGTGCTGCAGCATGTCTGTCAGCACTGACCCCAGAAGAGCGTTGAGTGAGAGTGTGTGTGTGTGTGTGTGGATGATGAGATGGAAACGGAGAAAAGATGTTAGAATTTACTTTACAATCACAAGCTGCTTTTGCGGCTGGAAGCAGCTTGTAATTATAGACTGTATAGGAAAGTGGTTGTAGCCCAGGAAGTAAGATGGATGAAGCAGTTGCCACCAGGGGGAGTGAGACAGGCTTCATTCAAAAAATAGTTTTCCGGTCACGATACCATAGATCATTTTTCAGTTTGCTTGTTGACATCAACCAAAAAGTAAGAATATCTAAAATAACCACCAGGGGGCGACTCCACTGGTTGCTTAAAGCTTGGGGTATCCCAAACCTTCTATACCCACTTTTTAATGATGACAATCTATTTATATAGTGACCCAAATCACAATATACATTGTGACATTATAATAATAAACATCATATCTGTAACATCTACTGTTATTTTGTATTATTAAAAAAACGATTTCCACTAGACATTTTTCGCATCTTATTTGAATCATGTATACATAAATCTAAATAAAAGGTTAAGAAAATTCTGCAAACTTATTTGGGGACCAAAATAAATTTTCTCCTGACCCATCTGTGGGTCATGACCCAGGATTTGGGAACACTGGCTTAGATCCTTTTGTGTGGGAGTCTATGTGATACTTGATTTATCACTACATTTAGACCTACTTCAATAGAATATGATGTAAATTTTGTAAATTATGATCCCGGTTAAAGGTAAATGAACAGCATGCAGTCTATGCTGCAAACCCATGCTGAGATGAGATGGAAACAGAGAACTGACTTTGTCAGAATTCACTTTACAGTCATACAACACTCCATCTGCATTGTTTTTTCTTCGCGTATTTGCTGATGGAGCCGACTTGTACCGTATAGCGCCGGTGTTTGTATCTGTTTTCTTAGAGCTTGTGTTGGGATTCACAGAGTAGAAAGCTATTCCAAAGCCAGCAGGAAGATGATTGACAGTGGAGTCTTCCTAGTAATGTATAAAAATGTGCCTCTGATCACTGTGCACTCATGCAGTGGAGCATGCTGCAAAAATACCAAGCCCGCCGTGAGCACCAGGTCCCCTATCGCTGGGCAACATGCCCCCCCCCACCAACCCCAGGCTCAATCTGGTGTATAAATGCCCATCCCTCCCCCTTTCCTTCATTCTTCCACCCCCTCCTCCTTCTCCTGCTCCCACCTTGGCATACACACTCTGGTATGCACTGAAATTCAATCAGATGCTTAATTACATCTTAACATGGGTTCCTACCAGCTGGCTTTTATTCCCCCGCTTCTGATTAAAGGGATTAGAAAAATGAAATTTAACTGTGGATTTGCATACAGCTCTAAAAGGAGGACTGGCGCGTCTTTGTGGATGTCTGGCCAGTGTTTGCAGCTCTCGCTCGCTGTGTGCGTGGAAACACACGAGTATCTTCAGGTCTCCAGTTGTGCACAGCAGGTAGATCCAATCATGAGAAGAAGAAAAAAAAGTAAAGGAACTCAGCCATTCTTTCCGTTTCGCTTTGTGCACCAGAGACATAATACACTGTGGCACAAATATTCGTTTTGCGCGGATCGTATTACAGTGGGATAAAAGGGACACAGGAATGTGTTCCTGTATATTCCATTTGGTGTTGAGGATGAAGTGTATTTTGTTGCTCGTATCTCTCTGATGAATGGTTTGCAGAGGAACCAGTTGGCTATAGGCATATTTCCTAATGGGGCCAAGTAGAACCTCTTTCCAAGCTGTGCAAAGAAAATGGGCCCATTAATCACAGAGTCACCACCATCATCTCCATATGATTATTCTCCTCATGTACTGGCTAAGTCCTCACTGCACAGGAATTATTGTGACATCCTGTGTCTTTTTTTTCCTCTCTACTCAGCTCTTTCATCCGTTTTTTTTTTTTTTTTTTTCCTTTTTTTCCTTTTCCTGAAGATAACTTGCTGGCTTACTTTCCAACTTAATCCACCGTCTGTACCCAAAACTAAATCTATCCTGAGAGGAGATCTGGTTACGCGTTCGCTGTTTATTTTATGCAATTAAAAAAGTGATTCTGTTGGAAGTTTGTATTAAAGGGATTAAAGGCTTATTGGTCTGTCAATTCACAGCGAGAGAAAGAGGAAAAAAAGAGTGGGAGAATAAAGCAGACAGAGGCGTCTGATGGGAGAGTCTTGAGTGTTCGGAGAGAACATTATGTCAGCACACATTTGTGTGTGGGTTTTACTTCGACCCAATTAATGAATGCTTATCCATCGCAGCCATTTCAACATCGGTTTGAAAACAAACCAGATTAATCATTATCATTTTGCTTCTCACGAAGGACACTGTAATTAGTCCCAATGAAACGGCTTCAGGAGGATGTGGTCAAAGAAAAGTATAATGTGCTGGAGCTGGAGACGTGAGGAGCGACAGCTGTGGACCAGCAACACAAAACTCTACTGCCCTCTTTTGGAAGTGGAAGGAAATTCACGCATGAACCATCGGGTTCCTCAAACACATGACAAAACACACAATGATACGCTTGAAGTGTAATAAATGTGATCTTTAAACATGTATACATGTATATATATGCTACATATAACCATTATAAATCTCTCTCTTGTGACATATACTCTTCTTAATTGTTGTCCATTAACAAATAAGCACTTTACTGTCATTGTATGAACAAATAAAATGCACTCTCGCTTTAGTGTAAAACTGAATAGATACATGTGAGTCAAAATGTTAATATAAGCAACAAAATAGATGAAATAGTCACAGAAATATTCACAATTATGTGATATATGAAGGAGGAAGAGTGCAGGGAGGTATTGGTTTAAAAAAACACTTCAATGAAAGGAGAGTTGTTTGAGTTTTTAATTGTTCTGCAGCGCCACCCAGAGGTGTAAACAAAGCATCGTTGCAAATATTCAATGTTCCCTTCATAGAATGAGTGGAGAAGATGTGGAGTCACTGTCGTTGACTTTTTCATGGCTGCGACACCAAACAAGTGATCACACATTTTCTACCACACATTTTATTTATTGTTATTACTATTTGACTTTCATTTAACAACCAATAAACTCAATCTATTTTACGTTTCAGGCAGCTGTATACATACTGTGGGTTTTAGACAGTACAGGGTGACAACTATTATATATACAGAAAAATTAATATTTATATATTTTAAAAAAAAAACTCAAAATAATGCTGTTAAAAAGCTTTGTCTTAATCTGACATAAAAGAAAAAGCTTAATCAAAATTGAGTTTGGACTAGTTGAGACTGTTCCTAGTTAAGCTTGGTTTACAGTGCCCCCTCCAGGCTTGATGGTGTATTTCATACATCCTTCCAATTATCTTCAACCACACACAGCAGCAAGTGCTTAGGTTTGATTTACAAATAAAGGCCGCTTCAGATTTTTTTTCTTCTCTTTTTTCTTTTGTTTGTGAAACAGCTCAGTTCAGTTTTATGGTGTTAAATGTTTTATGTGGACAACTTTTGCAGCTCTGCAGAGATTCGTTTTTATATGCAGTCTCATAGTTGCAGCAGCACTAAAGATGTCAGGGTGAGGCTTTGTTTGAAGGGTCCCTCTGTGCAACACAATGTTTAATGGGACATGCACACACACATGCACACACACAGGAACACACTCATACAGTGCTTGTGCACATGTGCAGAATGTGCATGTGCGCATATTGAGGGTTTTTCCCGCTGAGAGTTTTTTCAAATTCAGGAATACATTTAAGGCCAGACAGACATAAAAGCCATCATTAAAGTGAAACTAGCTTTTTTTTTCTCCGTCTCCTAAACAAATCTATACTGTCTGCTGCAAAGCCACAACTCACAGAATCAGAGGAATAATGTGGCAGAGCACATAAAAACCAAACCTTTTTATTTGATTCTTTGAGCTGACATGTATCAGCCGTAAAATATCTATGCTTCCTGGGTGTTCGCCAGGAGAAATATGGCATTTAATATGTTTTGTTGGAGACTGTAATGCTCCGTATTTTGCTGCTGAATGTGACTGTCCTGACAACAAACCGGACCGGTGCTTTGTTTGTGACTCCTCACTGTGAAAGTGTTTCTCTTCTCCACCTGATTGACCGGGGCAGGTGCTTGTCCTTGAGGACACAAGGTTGTGTACATGCATATGAGCTGTAAATAATTTATTCCAATCAATCCACAGTGTAAGTGATCTTGTAGATAGAGAGGAGCTGATTTACAGACCTCATCTAAAAGAGTCTAATTCAGGACCTGAATGTTGTCCCCACATCTCCCCCGGGTGGAATCAGTGGCCAAGGAGGTTCACCTTAATATTGACTCAGTGCAACACTGCCTCCTGCTGGGGAGTCATCATATTACTGCGTCTGACCTTACCAGCAGCCTCCTTCCCCCCCCTCCTTCCATCTGCTGTGTTCCATCGGCAGTGTGTGGTGTCTCTTTCTGAAATCCTGCTCTTAATGCTCCGACACGTTTTATACGACGCCAGATGTTTCACCTGGTTCTCATCACACAGTCCAGTGAGCATAAGCTGCAGCAGAAAGACCCTTCAGAGACGCACTGAAACGCAGGCGCGAGCACATTAAAAGATGCAGAGCCACAGTTATGACAATCCCATAGTCATAAACAAGGCACATTTACACTGAGGGGTCTGTGATTATCACCCTTGTTCTTGGGGAACTGCCAACGCCAGTGTGTCTGCGTTCACATGACGTGTTCTCATGGATATTTTGAGTCCGGAGTGGACGGTGAACATGTGGTGAAATCTTAGGAACCTCTGCACTGATAACAGGCTTTTTTTTTTTTTTTTTAGGCACACAATTCACAAGTAAAAGCTTTTTACAGATTTATGACAGAGGAAGAGCACATTTACCCCTGCTGTGACCGTGAAGAGGCTTGTGGTGGGTGGAGCAGAATGGTTACAGAATAAGAGTGAGTACCAGGCCCATTTAGTAAAAACAATCTACCCAGATTATATGAAATCCCTTTTATTTACCATTGAAAAGATTCAATGCAGGTGCAAATGAAAAGGAAAAGAGAGGGAGAAAAACAGAGAATGTGACAACATGGTTATTATGATAGAGTAAAACTGTTTTCTCCTTTTTTTTCTTTTTTTCTTTAGCTTTCTTATGTGACAGTGTGTTAGTGTGTTAGTGGTGGGTTTTGTCAGAAATGTATGTTTCCAAGTCCATTTAGTGGGAAAAAAAAGAAATATATGTATATATTCAACACTTTTATTTTACTATGATGCCTTTTTAGGATTTAAATGAATCAAACCACAGTTGTCTGTATGTATTCTGATAACAAACTGATAACAAACATCTCTTCAAAATGCATGGTTTACCGATTATATTCACAATACTATAAGTTTTTACAGTCTATAACAACGGTCTTTAATATTTAGGTAAGGCAGTAAAATATCCACAAATGTTACATTATTCAGAAATGTCTTCTTTTTTTCATTGGGACATATAATTTGTCATTTTAAAAAGTAGGTCCCTGGAAAAAAGTTTGTGAAACATTGTTCTAGTGTATGATGGTAAATAAAGAGATTTTAATTAATTTGCTTTTAATGTGGAAGGCATACCGTCCTTTTTTTTTTTTTTTCTTTTTTTGGAAAGCAATATTAACAAAACATTTAACATTTAATTTAAGTATAAATACACAGGTGTGATGGATTTGTTGTATGCTTTGGCGCATCCTACTGGTGACACAGGGTTACAGCACATCTGAAAAGTGACTTTTACCTGCAATACCTGCTCCAAAGAAATGTTACTGTGAGACAAGTAAACCAACCACATTAACTTTCATGTAATCACTCTGCCAATCTTAAACATGACATTACAAAACAAGGTGGACAAGTAAATGCAGTTCCACACCTGCAAAAAAAAAAAAAAACAGAATACAATGTTTATATGAATGTATCATATTAATGAATTTGATTTTATCTCATCTTACAATCTTGCCTCATCAGATGAAATAGATTATGAAAAACAAATCTGAGTAGTAGGATTCGCTTTCATGTGAGAGAATCAAAGGATCTTCCAGCAGATATAAAGCATGTCCTGGCAGAGAACTGGGGAAGAAGGAATAGGGTGTTGTCAAGGCTAATGCCAAGTGTTCAGGAGTGTGGTTATAGTCCAGATGGCCCTGCAGCAGCAGCAGCTGTAAATCACTGTGTGTGTTGTGCGATATGGACGATTTGTGCTGCGGCCCGGATTCTCACTCGCAAGGCCACAGCGCTGACAACAGCCATTACAGGGAATGACAGGCAGGATTTTTAGAGGCGGAGGATGTGGAGGTGAAGTGGGGGGGGGGTTATAGTGACAATAATGATACTTAAATAGAAAAATAGAAATGATAGCAGCAGCATTGATTAATAATAATACTCAGTATAGTAGTATAGTAGCAGTGTCCTGAGTCAGAGACTATATTCAAATCAAATTTAAATCAAATTTTATAGGCAAACAACATAAAGTATATTATCTCAAGACACTTAAGACATAAAAAGGCAGCAAGTTAAATTAAACTTAATTTCAACTGAATATTTATAGCTACAGTGGATTGATTTGTCTCATTCCCTCCTCTTCTTTGTAAGTGATCACCTGTGTTGCGCTCTGCACACATTAACCTTCAGCCCGGCTCCTCCTGTGACTTCACATTGATTAGAAAGTGACATTGGCGGGTGTGTGTGTGCGTGTGTGCGTGTGTGCTTTGGGCTGGAGCAGTGGGTGGGACAGTGGTGTTGATTGAGTGTTCCATCATAACCTGGTCACGCAGGGAGTGATGGGTGTGGTCCTGTTTATCAGTGTCCATGTGTGCTGACCATAATTAATTGAGAAACAGCAGTGTGACCTGGGAAAGAGTTTAAAACAAATTAAACCTTACATTTAGCACATAAACTGATTCCTCTCAAGCAATACCAATAAAGAAAAACAAATAAATTCTTCTTGTTAAGAATCCTACTGCCTTTTTTGCAACCACAGCTCCAGAAGGTGAATTCAATGTTAAGTTTGAATACAGGTGAAGATCAAAACCAATGAGCTAAAACACTTGAAGTTGCAATTTCCTTCATTTATATATTTTATTTGGTTCGTTCCTTTACTAAAGTCTTTGTTTATGTGGTTATTTGATATTCTGAATTTCCATTTGGAAAAAGGCACAGCAGTTTATATTCCATGAAGTTCACGTAAAGATGCAAAAAAAAAAAAAAAAAAATTATATGGATCTGATGTGGAAAAATAGAAACAGCAGTGCAGCACTAGTTTGGATTTCCAAGTGTTACTCCTGCACACAGAGGACTACCAGTGCTAAAGATGTCAAACTGTATTTACAACATATAGATTAGATGTCAGTGTGGTGCGTGGCATGCAGTAATTCTCGTACCCTGCCTACAAATGTGAATGAATCTTGATTTTTCTGTGCATCCTTGAGGTTCAGACAATAATGAAATATGAATTACTTCAATCTCTGGTACAACAGCTGAAAAAAAAATCTGTCACAACAGTTTCAGTGTTCCACCAAAGTCCCGATGGCTAATTTATGCTCCATCTGTCCTCCTCCAGAACATTAGAATTCAAATTCTAATCCAATGCAGTGAAAATAACATGCAGTAAATGATTGAGCTCGCTCACATACATTTACAGTGGGAGCTGCTACTGTACAAAATTATCACAGGAATTTTAACTCCGGCCCAAAATATGACGAGCAGATTGAAGACGTAGCGTGTGGTGACTGCTACTGATTTAAAGACATTTTAGGAAATATGCTTGTTGGCCTTCTTTCAACACGAGACGATCCCGAGAGAACGACAAGTTGCCGGAAAACACGCACATTTCAGGGTCACCAGAGTCAGTCGCTGCTGACACAGGGTGAACGGCGGGGTGGACAGGTCACCAGTCCATCGCAGGACCACACTCTGTCATACTGTAACGATAAAATCGACAGATCACGCATCAGTGAAGAAAATACTGAGGGGAAAGCTTGTCGGCTCTGAGGATAAACTGTGGCCTATTGAAGGTTCATCTTGCATGAATCAACAAGTAGATATACTTCACCCTTTATTTTATATACCAAAATAAAGGGTAAAAACACTCACTCTACCTCACACTCTGCTGTTCCTTCCATCTACTTAATGTACCGTCTTCATGAGGGCGGAGCCATTTCTCTTGCTTAGTCTAGTGGAAATATGGTAGCACAAAATGCAGCCCCCATAAAGCAAGTACATTTAAAAGGCTTATGTCAAGGCTATAAAAGTAACATTTTTATTTTAAAAACATTCAGACTCTAAGGGGCCAGTCACATGCAGTGTCTAAAAAATTGTAACTACACCACTTTTGTGATTATGCCTTTTTTCATTCATTCATTCATTCATTCATTATCTACCACTTTATCCTCGAAATGAGGGTCCCAGCTGACATAGGGTGAAGGGCGGGATCCACGCTGGACAGGTCGCAAGTCCATCACAGCGGCGGGCAACCCTCCGTGCCTACAGTCCGTCCAACGAGGACACCAGATTACCCGAATAAAACCCACATGCACACAGGGAGAAAAACATGCAAACTCCACACAGAAAGACCCTCCGCCAAAACCTGGATTGGAACTGGTGACCTTCTTACTGAGGGAACAGTGCTAGACTATATTCCGTCATATCATGTCGTTCATTAATGGGAGCTGCTGGGGTGACAGAAGTTGTTGCATCCTCACTTAATTAAGTTAAATAAAATCAAAACAATGAGCACAGATTACCAGCATCAACTTTCCCTCACCTCAGCCTGTTCATTACATGTGCTCTATGAAGATAAAAGTAAATAACCTTCTTGTCTGGGTTAATCATCTCCTTCCTTAACTGATTTAGAAGCTCTGTCTTGATTTTAGAGTCAACAAAGTCCAGTTTGACCTACTTCTTTGGTCAGAGAACCAAAAGACACAATTCCAAAAAAGATGAGTTATTTTCATCTTGGTGTGACACGTCCAGGAAAAACAGGGATGTCGCAACCGTAGAACTCTTGTTTGTGCCGTGCCCACTGACCCGCGTCTACGTTCAAAATAGTGAAATCGTTCACTCAAAAGATGCTGCCTGTGAAGTGACCCCTGTGCAGACATTCATATTAGTAGTATATTCCATTTCTGCCAATGAACCCTTAAAATGGCAGCATAATCATCTTTTATCATTTTCAAAACTGGGGTTTTATTGCCGTTCATCTTTCCAGGGGTCATCTACAATAGTTCTTCTTTTTTGTATTGCTTTGTGAGTGGCAAAAAAATCAGACCCACCCGCCCCCGCCCCCCCAAAAAGAACTCTGCTGTGCTCCAAGCTGTGCACCACCATTGTCCAGTCCTTTTCGTGCTCATCCCTGCTGACTGTCTCTGTGCTGCCCATCAGCCCTGCTGTCTCTTCACATTGGCAGAACAGTGGGGGCCAGACTGTTCGCTTCATAACCATCATGATGACACAGAGGACAGGCAAACGAAAATAAAGAGGAATGGAGTTGTCCGGTGCTCCATGTTAAAGTGAATAACACAGCTGTCTTTTGAGATTTCCACAGAGTCCACAGAGGAAGTGGCCAAAAGCAACAACCTGCGACAAATGATTATTTTCAGTCTGCTCAATTCATTTCTTTGATTAATTGATACAATAATTGATACAATGATTTGTTGTATGGACTATTAAATGCAGACAAATTGGTGGAATATGACAACTGGTTTCTCCCCAAACCTCACAGTGATGACATCCAGAAACATTTTCAGTTTTACTGTCATAGAGGAGTAAACAAAATTAGAACATATTCACATTTAAGAAGCTTCAAAATTAATATTATCACTCAACCTTCAGAATATTTGTTGATGAATTTCACCATTACAGCCCTACATACCACCAGATTCAGACTAACTGTCATTCACAAGGCCTCTGAGGGGATACTTAAGGGTGTAAAAATAAAACATCCTCATCATGCTGCTTTAAAGCGCCGCACAGTGAACAAAACAAACGCAACTTATTGTTTCTCCTCTCGCAACAGTACAAGGTCATTCTAAGCTTTTCAGCATTTTTTGAAGCATAAGCATTTTGTTTTTCTGCTCACTCCTGCTGCTGAAGGTTTGACGATTGACTGGCACATGGATTTGACTGTAGCGTGTAGTGTGGCACATAAAGGCTGTGGTTTGACTGTGTTTTGTTCCCGTTTTTCGCTTTGCTGTCCCGAATGTACTCTGAGATTCAGATTCTCTGAGAGTGTGTTGCAGTGGTTTAGCCTGGAGGGCCGGCTCCTCTGCTTCTCATATTAAAACTCACTTTCCTCCCTATGCTGCTATTCTGTGTGTGTATGTAACAAAATATTGTCCAGGCTCAGCACAGAGCAGCTTTTATGGAACTTTTTTTTTTTTTTTTGCAGTCAGCGTACAAACAAATATGATAGACAGGATCATATTTGTTAGTGACACAAACAAGTGGGGACGCGTGTGGGGAAGATGTATGATGGGACATCGATGTCGTGTTCAGAACCTGCAGTGGATAAATGGAGGTAAACAAATCTGCCTTCAGAGAATCACTGTACAGTTAATTTGAGCTATACTTTGAAAAACACCCTTTGACAGTAGCCGACCGTCTGACACGGCTACTGTCTTTGTCCCAGAATTAACCAAGTGCTAACCAGTTGTAATGCGGGCCATTTGGCTGTCGCCAGGTTGACATTTTGCAACTGGAAGTTCACAAACCTCACTGTTGTTTGTGAACTTGTTAAAATGTGTTTGCTGCCGTACTTTATCGTCTATTTTCCTTGAAACTGGATCATAATATACGAAACTGACATTCAATTCCACTGAAGAAGACCAGAAACTAGTGATGGAGACCATGACCTCCTCAGGAAAAGGTTTACTGGTGTTATAAATCTAAGTCAGAAGTAGAATTTAATTTTCCATTCAAATGGGGTTCTTTAAGCCAGTGACTCCCAAAGATGGGATTTATGTGTATATGTTTAAAATGGCATGCATAAAATGAAGTTGTAATTCATCTCTTGGAAATGATGTCTCACTAGACAAACTGAGTTCTTCCTGCAACCAGTGAAGTCGCCCCCTAGTGGCTATTCAATATATTGTCAACGTCCCAGTTGACATCAACGAACATCACATTATTATATACAGTCTCTTCTATTAACAATAACATCTAATTGATTTATTACAAGGTGTCTTTCCTACTCTGCTACTCTAGGTGGCGATATACCCCCGTTTAGATTATGTGTTTTCTGGTTGACCTATTACACCACAGTCCAAAAGAACCTTAGCTGATAGCCAGTTGGTACATTCTTTATCTGTCTCTTTTACAACACATGTTTTTTTCTTTTTTTATGTATTGGCTTGTATTATTTCGGGGTCAAAAACTGCGGACAGGAACTGTACATTGAACATATGCTTTGGCCAGTTTGGGTGTGTTCATCCAACTTTAAGAAAATCAGTTTTGTACAGTTTGGACATGTGTTTTAAAAGTGTGATTCTAGGTTTGGAAGTTAAAATTGAAGGTGGTTCCATATGGAGATCCGCTTGAGCACAATCAGCCAAATCAGTAACCAAATGACAAACTGCTACCCTTTCATTTCGGTCCGTGTGCTTTAAAAATCACCTCAGCTTGAGTTTGAAAAATGCATGCAGTAGTTTCCTGGTGAGCAACTGTGATTCTACATATAATTTTAATATGAATAAATCTACAAGGCAACATCCAGCCACCGCTGGTGAATATGTGAGTGAGCTGAAGTAATGTATGAATGTAATTTATTTGTGCTCCGCTTAAAATTTTCAGTGAAGCGCAGCTGTGACGCCGAGCCGCAGTTACATAATCACGGTGTGTGTTGAACACACGAGAAATGAAATTTGTTAAATAATATTTTCATGCGTGCTTGTGCGAGTGTGATTAATATGTAATGACCTGCCTAACTGAATTATGCAGTGGATACATGGCTTATTAGAAACAACATTTGCTGTGAAATGACTGAATGGGAGCAAGTTGAATAATAAATCAGAAATAGGAAATGACGTAGAGTGCAGTCTTTTTACATGCACAGCTGAGCTGGAAGTCAATTAAAAAATTACAGTTATAGTGTCATCCCAGTTTTATGTTGCACTGAGCAATGTTATTAGTGCAGCTATTCTGAGTGATGTGACCAGGAAGGTTATGTGTGTACTGTATTTTACTTTTTTGCCCAATCTTGACCACCTATGGTGTCTTTCGCTGCGTGAAAACATGAAGACAGTCTCTTTCTCGCCAGAGATGCACACGCCACAAAACTAAGCGCATTCGGCTGCAGACAGTTTACAAATGCTGTCTCGCCACAGCATTTCATCTTCCCACATGCAATTAGCATTTCGCTGTCTGAGTCTCTGAGCCACTGGCATTAGCCGTGACATTTCACAGGTAGGAGCGTTGGATTGACATCCCGAGGGTCTGAAGTGGCCTGTTCTCTCTGCGGTGGTAATTATTCCACAGGCCTAATCATTACAGAGCTGTTTTTAATCAGAAGTCCATCAGTGGTTTATGTATCATGATTAATAAAATTAATATTAATAAAATCTGCAGAACATGGTCCCTCAGGGCCATTACATCACGATTACATGTCTGTTAAATACAGAGCTTTTGTCAGACATGGCCCACAGTTTGTGAATAAATAAGGTAACTATTCAATTATTGCCAACCATCTCACTTTTTTTTGCGACATATTCTTTTTTAATTTACATTTACCAGCCACTTTTTGTATGCCTATTTAACTGGTTGTTGCATAACTTGAATCGACCAATCATTAAATTAATGCATGTAAACAGGGTCAAGACGACCCGCTGAAGCTCAAATTGAGAATGTGACGGGGAAGAAAAGTGAGTACGCACCCATTTTTTGAGGCCCCTGCTTGAAAATGACATGCCCAGATTAAATAGAGAGTATATCGCTGCAATTACAAGCTCTATATGAATTATTTTGGTATCAAAATAACAGTGACACTTGTGAGAATGTGAGACTGTGTCAAAGTAAATGCAGATGGAACCCAGAATAAATGGATTTTCATCCTCGCCTGAAAAAAAAATAGCATTTTATAGTAAATATCACCTCTGAATATGTGCAATAGTAGCTTTAAAACCCAAGGGAGTCATGTAACTTCCCCCTTCAAATAAAACCCAAATAAAACCATCCAAAGGGAATATATTTATGTCTCAAACTGGAGTAGATTCACTGTAAAGTGTAACTGGTTTTGGACTGTAACTGTAGCTTTGCTGACATCTGGTGGACATCTGCTCTCTCCACTGTCTCACTCTGGCTCTGGCTTCCATTGGTCAATCTTGGTGATTGACAGCTCTTTTTAATCCTCTGAACCAATAGAATCACTGTTGTCGTTCACGTGATATAAAGACGTAAGTGCACACACTCGGAAGGGTCGTATGACGCTATACAACGGCCATTCGCGTTGGAAACCGCAAAGCATGCTGGGAGATGTAGTTCTCTATTCAAAGCGGGTTTTTTTCCGGTGGATGTACATGTTTTTGATAAACAGCAAAGGTAAGACATGCTTTACGATTTTGTGAACATTTGTTTCGCTACTCTGTGGCTGCTAGCTCGTCGAGTTCTCATCACACAGCAATGAGACATACATGTTTGTAATCGTGAGAGTCTCTGCTTTCACGTGACATCTTGTTTGTGTGGTTTGCTAGGAGTGAGGAAGTTACAGACGCACGAAAGTGGACATACGCAGTTTTTATGTTTTTCTTACGGGCCCACATACTTGCTTGGGGTTTGACTTTTGTTTAATTTAGGTGTCGATACTTGGTAGAGGCTTTTAGCTGAGTTTCTTTCCGTCATTTTGGTATGCTACATGTTAGGATTGATGTTCCCTGCTGTGTGCTGCCCCCTGCAGGGGGGGCTGTCGTACGGAAGAGGTTTTAAGTGACATGGTTGTTGGTTTGAGTATTTCAGGAGAAAATATCCAGTTCTTTGGGAGAAAATGTCTTGTTGATGCCACAAGTCAGAGGTGAATGAACAGACTGCTTCCAAATAATAAAAATTTAAAGATTTAAAGACTCACAACAGTGACTCGTATAATGACTTATTATGACCAAGACATGACCATCGCACAACACATCAAACCTGAGGCAAAGGTCATACCCTCTGCCTCCACATGTTCATCAAGGATCAGGATGGTCTGAGTGAAGTAAAAGATATCATCATGTCATGTCTGCAGTGGCTCATACTTGCACTTTGTGGACAAATGTGAGCAATTCCAAAACTTGTGACCACATAGAGTCTACGTACTTACTGCGAATGATCCCTTACACAATTTTCCAGTCCAGTCGGTGCCGTACTCTTGATTTAGTCAAAATAGAAGGACACGTGTTCATTTCAGCGCTCAAGAATACACATTCAAATGAGAACATTTGCTGGGAAATTGGTGCTGCCGGAGTTTAATGTGAGATCAAGCAGGCAAGGATGGAACCTAACAAAGTGGCCAATGTGAGTGAGGAGAGACACTGGAATACTTTGTACAGTATTAAAAATAGAGTGAATGTTCATTTAAGGATCTTCATTCTCACACTGACCTCACACTCTGTCACTTCTCATTTGCTCGGATGACATTACGATGGCGGTTGTGGAGCAGTTTGCACCTGATAATGGTTTTGCACAGCAGTCGTGAAGGGCATTTGAGACAGACATGGAGGACGGGGGGGGGGGGGGGGGGGGGGGGGCGGTGTGCAGCTGCTGCTGCTGACGCCTCCAGTTTCCCCACATTAACCTGCGCTCACCTGCCATGTGACGGGAGCAGGAAACCAGCCATGTAACTCTAAACGCAGACTTGCTGAGCTTGTTTTTTTACCATAATATTTGTTGTGATGAGCGTGTTTGCGTGTGTGTGCGCACTTGTATTTGTTGCCTCCTTAGGACCTTTTCTGTCATAAACACTGACCTTGTCAGGACCAGGACCTCATGACCAACATCTGGTCGTGATGAAACAGAGTCTTATTCCTGAGGAACTGGTTAAGCGCAGGGCTAAGATTTACCAGAACTAAGGTAAATCAGCCTGAAGGTGTTTAAACGATTACTTTAAGTCCACCTATAAGTGCCAAGAAAACAAAGTAGACATATCAGGCTCCTAACTAGACATCACTTTGTCATGTCAGATACCAATATTACAACCTTGAGTATCAGTCAGGCCAATACAATTGCACTCAGTAATGAAATAAAAAAAGTAATATTCCAAATATTTAACAAATATTCTGTTGCTGCTGTTTACTGAATGTTTTACAGTACATTTTTCTTTTTCTGATACCCAATCCAGGGATTTTGAATAGTACTGGACAAATACTGATACTTAATATTGTATCAGCTCCAATTTGCAGCACATGCAGACTAAAATATTTAACTATAATAATCAATATGTTTCATCACATTTAGATTCCAGCATTCAACACAACTCAACTAAGAGTGTGAGTGTTTCTATTAACCGGACGTCATTCGGTCCTTCTTTTTAAACTGTGTTGTGTAGGTGATACTTTTGAGTCAGTTACTGATTTACTTTCACAAAGAGCTCATTCAAACTGGTTTGCGTACTTGTCTGTACAGGTGCATGCTGGGAGGGCCGGTTAGTTGGGCATAAAGGTTACCACGGTTTGTGTTTGTTTTTAAATGTGGGAAAGCATTACAGTAGATGACGGTAATCCTGCTTGAGTATCACATGCGCAAACACACACACACACATTCTTGTGCAGCATTCTGGGTGAGGACACTCATAGACATAATACCTTCTCTTGATCCCTAAAACCAAGTCTTAACCCTCAAATCGCTTTTAAAGTCGCAACCAAGATGTCCTCACAAGGATAGGTTTGTCCACACGTCCTCCTACAGACATGTGTACACACACGCACACAGGAGTAGAGGTTGTAACTGGTCAGGCTGTGATTGCTTCTCTGTGATGGTCGTTTGCATGTTGGTCGTGCAAAAGTGCAAAACCACCCCCCCACACACACACTTGTCTTTCTCAGCCTCTCTCCTCCACATCTCCCTCCCTCCTTCCTTCACTTTGTTGATGTATTCTCTCTCTCTCTCTCACTCACACTCTCCCTCCCTCCTTCTTTCCCTCGCTCTCAGATGCTCAGTTGACAAAGTCAAGGCTGCTCTGTAGTGAATTATCTCTGTGATTTATTTCCTATTTTTGATATCGACACTGCTTCGTTTGAGCTGGATGAGGAGGGGGAGGAAGAGCGAGGGGGGAGGTGGAGGAGGAGAAGGACACACTCACTCCATCCCTGCCTTGTGCAGGTGAAAAGAGTTGGCTGCCGCTGCTGCCGCTGCTGCTGCTGCTGCTGCTGCTGGATCAGTGATGTGTCACCTGGACAACTGCTCCTCTGCATGATGTGAAACAGTTCCTTCACTGTGCTGCTGCTGCTCATGGGAGCTGTTACGTCTGAGCTCAGTTTGATGTTTCATACCTCCACAACTCCAGAAGGCGCTGAAAAGAAGAGGGGAAAAGCAGGAATCCGGGCTTACTTTCTCTGGATTTACATCTTTCTGTAAAGCTATTATGTTCAGCAGGGTCACTCAGTCTCAGCTGAGTGTTTGACCTCCTCTGGAGCGGCAGCGTTGTGGCCCGTGCAGGGCGAAACACTGCAGGTGAAGCTGAGGAGCACTTGTTTTTGTTTTGGATTTCTTCCCTCGCAGCTGTGCATGAGTGAGATATGACTGTGGAGTGCAGTACAGCACTCCCCGTGGCCCCCGACTCCCTGCTGTAGCCCAGATGCAAGCTTCACAGGCAGGCATGGCCGGCGGACGGATGCCCCTGCTGGTGGTAGTGGTGCTGGTGGAGGTGCTGAGTGGAGTGTGTGCACCGGGGAACGGCTCGGGGAAGAACAGGGGAAGCTGGAGGTGGAAAGGTGACAGAGGCCGTGAGTAACTCCTCCTCTGTCTGCTGCACTCAACTTCCTCTTCCTTCTTTCCTTCTCTTCCTTTTTTTTTCCACTTTTCAGCACGTGAAAGAATCAGCAGGGTCAAACACTATTTGTTTTTATTTACTTTCTGTTATTCTTTCTATATATCCTTTTTCAGTCACTTGAAGCTCAAATCAGAGACTAATTAATACAAAAGAACGATACTCAGTAACTCATAAACAGTAACATCTTCTTTACCATAAACAGATTTTTAACAGGATAACATAAATATCTGTGCATGGAAGTGTAATAATGATTCTCTTAAAACTAGATTGAAGTTAAGAAAAGTTGACAAAACAAACAGTTGCAGCCTACTTTACCAACTCTATTTGATTGATCAAGTGTAAGAATGAATATTTACAGGTAAATTATAGTGTAACTTTTTGGCACTACATCAGACACTTAATTATGTTGGTGGTTTTGAATTTGGTATTGAGTGATGAGTAAAATCCTTTATTGTGAGTTCAAGTTTGAAAATACTCCAGTTGCTGGAGAAAACTCAGACAGCAATTGGACAAACAGTGAGAGTCTACCGTTAAGCCTCACCTACTCTGTTAAATCAGCAATGAAAATCAATAAACACTTACAGTTCAGTTTTTTTTTTCCTGTCAGACTACTTATTATTTATATTATGTTATAGTGAACATCATATTGAGAGTCAGGTATTTTTCTGGGAATCATTGAGATTGGAATTCTGGTAGCAAGCATATTCCTGAGACTATTCCTGTAACTTTCATTATTTCAGTTGCTGTTTCAGAAAAACTAACAACTAACAAAACTAAGAGTAGCAGCCTACCTCGGCAATCTATGAAATCAACGATGAAAAGGCAAAAAATAAACCGTTCTTTTTTCACTTTGTTAGGAAACTTATAAACTGTGTTCTCAATTATGTAATTGTTTGTTTGAATCTTTAGTATAGAGTGTTTTCCTGGGTATCGATATCGTGACAGCCTTAATTCTTAGACTTATGAACCTGGGAAGTGTTAAATGCTTTGTGCCACTTTTATTACTCTGTTTGCTATTTTGAGTCGCAGCTCATTTCTCTGTGGCAGACTTCTGGATATGAGAATGAAATAAATCTGAGGCCAGCGACCTTGGCATGGGTTGCCAGCTTTCAGAGATATCAATATGTGGATGGCTGTGAAAGTGCTCCTCTGCTGTTGGATTTGCTGCAAGGTGCAATTCACAGTTTATTATCCCACTCCCTGTGCTCTTTTCTCCCAGCACCACTCCAGTATTCCTGTACGAATCTCTGGCTCACTCTCGCAGAGTCTCATTCATAGTCATTAATTGATCAGCGTTGCGTTGTAAAAAGCTACTCCGAGTGATGATGGCTGCCTATTTCCTCCGAGTAAAAGCTGAGTGAAGCTTTTGAGTGACTTCATTACGTATGCTGACACATGAGTGCAAGGATGTTGTGTGAGAAAGAGAGAGAGAGAGGATGTTGAAATGAGCAGAGAGCTGCGGTTGATTCAGGACATTGTTGCCTGCTTGCCCCCGGGCTTTTGGCTGGGAGCTAATGGGATTGTTTGGCAAGTCACTACTGCTTGACGTTGAGTGATGAAGAGGGAAGTGTGTCCTTTTATGTCCTTCCCCTCCGTGGAGGTCAAAGGGAGATCACAAGCTTGATACTCTTCCAAGATTAAATGACTGGAATGCGATGGAAGAGGCACAAAGTCGACACAGAACAGGACACTGCTGGTCTCAGGGTGACAAGAAAAGTGATATCTGTTGAACAGTTTTAATGGCACTGGCTTTGGAAGTCATGGATTTGTGGTTATATTTAGATACTTGAATGAAGATACAGTTGCCAACTCTGCGAAGTGCAATTGTGGCCTCAAATCCTCCAGTTTCCTCTCAAAGTTTCATCAAATCGACACAGTTTAAAGATGAAGTTCAGTGAGAGGTGAACTGGGAGGAAATGTAGGTGCTCTATTTACTTCTAAAACAAAGTCACAGGCTACATCCACACTAGTCCATTAACTCTGACCCTGATACACCTGTTTTCCATATTACCCTGACATTTAACATGCAAAAACAAAGCACTTTGGAAACAATGACATAATTACCTTCATTCACCTTCTAATTGGTGTTTGTCAGGAAGTGTCTTATGAATGTTCAGCTGCAATTAGTTACCCATTAAATATGAAATCTTTTTTATGAATGGTTTTATTTTTCTCCTTTCTCAAGCATTTAGGTCCCCTTTTAAAAATGTATTTGGACCTTGAGTGTGGCAACAAAGTGAAGTGAGGAGAACTGATGAGCCATGACCTCAGCTGTGGTCATGGCTCAACTGACTATCAGCTGTGAATGAAAAGCTTCATTAACTCTGTCTTTCAGTTTGAGTCTCATGTCATCATTGATCTGATTAAAGAAAGTCTTGTTGGGATGATTTTTACATGAAAATGATATTTTTTTTAAAGTAAAGCCCAATACATAGTTGACGCTATGGCATCATTGTTTTCTCAATTGGAGTGGCATTTTAATTTTTTTCACTTTGGATAAATAGCATTTTAGGGCTCCGGAAATGCAGATTATGTGTGGATTAAAAGCCAATATGATACCATATTTGAGTGGATTCTCCTAAACTTGTTCTCATGCACAGACTGAATCTAACCAATAATGTATTGTATCGTCCACAGATGATTCCTGTGGCTTTAGGGCTGTGAACATGAGCTGTTTTGATCTCTGTTGTTCCTGTTTACAACAGATTTGCTGACAAAAATAGCAAAAACTTGAAGTTATATAACACCTTCAAGCACTTCTGGGAGAACTTTGAATGTACCTTTTTAGAAACTACAATAGATCTTGTTGCTCAAACTAAGAAGAGTATGTACAGATGTTGCACAAACTACAACTTGTACACGATAATTATATCAAATGCATTTCCCACCTCCTTCTGACGCAGTATAATTATTTGTTGAACTGGTTGAGCTGTCGGTCAGATGTTGCCTGCGGTGTTGTTCACATCAGGATTGCTGCTGGTGATGTGCCGTCTTGAAAATGCTTGCTGATAATGTTTCATCAAACATTCATGCAGGAAACCGTGACAATGAAAAAGTTAAAAGGCTGCAGCACAAGCCTTTTAACCCTTAAAGTTTGCTTACTCGTTTGCAGAATTAGCAATGATTACTTTGTATTTGCTTTTTACACCACTGATCTTTTTACAACTGTCCCTGAATAACTTTGACAGTGAAAAAATAAAGCTGAATGTCATTTAAGGGCAAGTTGGAGCTTTTTCTTTTTAAAGCACATTTAGCACAACATTGTTTAACTGAATCGACTTAATATATTTGTTGCTTCTGTGTTTTCCATTTAGATTAAATTCTGACTCTAATTTTTGATTTGAGTTGAGGAGATTTGGTTGAAATTTTGATCATTTAATATTGGTTACACATACAAAATTGCTTTGCCCTCTTGTGTGGGAATAAATGGAACTGGCGATAAAACCTTCAACTATAAAAGTGGCTCGGTGCTAAAAATAAATGAATATATAAATAGAAATAGAGGACACTGAAATTCATTTTGTATAGCTGGAGCTATTGTTACACAAAGTATATGTACGGTGTCATAAAGTCCTTAATACAAAACGGGTGCACACTCTTTATCCCTGTCAATCAACTTGATAACTTGCATGCTTTTACTGCAGAAGTTGTAAAATCATGGTGTGGTTAGGAGCTCCAGCTCACTTCCCTCCACTTCAGGCCAACCAACATATTTATCAGTGGGAGTGCAACTTTAGCCATGAGCTGTTTTTTTTACTCTTGTTATTTAAAGCTGCTATAAACTGCTTTTATATTGACAGTATATCAAGTGATGGTTGGTGTTCCAGCTCATAATTTCATCGTTTTCTTTTCCTTTTGAAATTCAGGAATCTATTTCCAGCACAAAGATAGATTGAGCAAAGAAAGGCAAGTAAATTTGTAAATTATTATGTGGATATTGTTCCATATCTGTGATGTGTTTAAAGGAACTGTTGTTTCCCAACATTTTCAGTTTGCTTAGTGTTTGTGTCTGGTACATTTCAATGATTGCAGCTCTATACTGTATAGTGTATAAATCCACAATATCATCCATCATGTTATTGCTGTGAACTTCAGTGTTTTTACCACAGACATTATTTATTTTCAACGTATATTGAATCTTGACATTTTTAAAATCTGCCTCATACATTTTTTTTGTATGGTATTACAACCTGTGTTGTGGATGGCTTCAACCTTTCTTTTGTAGTGGTGTCATATTTTTGTTTTCTAGTCTTGCCACCTTATCCAGAATACATAAATAACATGTATTTGGGGGATGGGGCCCCATAAAATGTTAAACTTGATTCCTTCTCTGTATTTGAGACTGATTTGGCAGCATGCACACAAAAATTCCATTTGGCTGCTTACAATAAATGTAGTGATATGCACGAGATCAGCCTACAGAATGATAATGTCATACACGTTTCCATAACAGGAAGGAATCAAAAAACTGGGATTTAGTTTTGTATTTTGGCAGCAAAAAACCCAACTTTTATTTTTTAGAAACATAGATTTGTACGCATGCAGCTCATGCAATTTAGTTTTTGGCTGAGTTATTCTCATGTGACTTAAAAGCCTTATAGTTAAAGTTGCCGTATGTAACTTTTGGTGAATTTTGCCTTTTATGTTATCATTCTGCCTCTGCTTGCTCTTCGTGAACAGAAATGATGTAAAATTTTAAATCTGAAAACAGTCTCTGTCAAGCAAAAACTATCGGACCTGACTAAGGGAGCACTTACATTTATACAGCAGCAGAACAGAGACGGGTGGGGACAGGAGGCATTTATCCTGTCAAACTGCTGAACAAGTGGGTTTTTTAAGCAGGAGAAATCACTTCTGAAATGCTTCATGGATGCTTCATGTTTTCAGTTAAACTCCAACCCATTTGCAGCGTCTCCCCTTATAAATGCAATGTAGTTGTTGCCTCCATCTGCCGCTTCCTGCGTGCAGTGCAGGAATGTCGCCCCGGCAAAACATTTGACTAGAGTTTAAATGTAACAGATATTTGTTCATTTAAAAGGTATATGCTACATTATCAATGTAGACACACAATCACACAAAACTTGACAGAGTAAATATATCTGATCCCCCACCGTGTTTGATAACAGCCAGAGAGGGCAGTTTCCCAATTAACCACAAAATCCGTTGCTTGTGTTTGTTCCCGTCGCTCCGTCTTCTGCTCATTGTGAGCACGTTCCATAGCAGGTGATTCACCTCCACCGTCTCTCTGAATCTGTGGGGATCCGGTAAATTGTTTTCACGTTCACCTGTCTCCGACTGTTTTGGTCTTCCGGGGCTCAGTAGCTATCGACTATCTTCACTTTTATGATGAAAAGAGCCATGGAAGCGACAGAGGCTAACAGTGTAGTTTCCTGCCAGGGGGCGTTACCTTGGTAGTGTGACGTCATCTACCAGAGCTCTACAGTCAGCACAACTTCGTCACATCCTCAAATCCTTCCGTAGTGTCTGCAACTTCATGCCTTATACTTTTCACTTCCGCTCAGTGTAAGCCCAACAGGTAGTTGGATTTGTTGTTGCAAGCTAATAATAAACTGACATCCATAATTCATCTCTCAGTATGTTTACAGTGCTCATGCATAAAAACGGGTCTTGGCACAACTTGAACTTGTAAGTCCCCGTACAGAGCAGACCACCAGCTTTGTGCCGCTCACTGTGGTTTCGGTTCGTCTCGCTGACACAGCCTCATCACTGTGATGGATGAGGTAGATTATGGGATTTACAGATGATTTACTTTGCTTTGCGTTGCTAATAGAGGCCACAGAACTACGACTGGCTGCTCATCAGAACTTAATCAAAGCACCGGGAACTTTTTTTTTGGTGTGTCATATATTGCAGAGGTTTTCCATGGATGCTGCCTGTTTCTCTTAGAAAAGTAAATAAGAGATAAGATAGATTTGAGTCTTGTATTACATTTCTGGTTTTTGTGGCTAAAGTAGTACTGTCTGGAGGACTGTCATGACAAATAATACGGCAATATGTAACAGAAAGTGTGTTTTGTCTACCTCACAGTAGGCTTTGGCCAGAATTTGTCTCTGGTTTCATCTGCGTGAATTGAGACCTCCTGTAGCAACTGCACCAACACTACACTGTAAATATCATTTTAGCTGATGCAGTTATTGTGAATTATTTTTTCCATGGAAGTTGCACATGCAGGGATGTGAACTCATGTGTCCGATAGATGGCAACAGCAACATTTTAAGTCTGGTGGAGACGGAGAGAATAAATGAGCGCTAATGAGCTGTGGACTGAATCCTGCGGTTTGGGTCAGAGGCCAGATGGAGTCCAGACAGTCTTTACCACACAAACACTGTCATCAGCAACATTGCCCCAAACCAGAAGACACAAACGTTACAAGCACATGCCTCAGGAATGTATGTATGAATGTATTTATATCCCAAATCTTTGCCTGTAGCACAATATCAGATAGTTTCGTCAATGTCACATATTAATCATATAAAATTAATGTTATTTTAATTAATAGGATCAATTAATTAAAAGTAAAGATTCACACTGAAGCTCCAGTTTACTGGTAAAGGTGTTAATGAGCACTATAGTCCAGATGTTTCCCCTTTTTGTATTTAACTGTCTTTTTTTCTTACCGATGCAGACAGTTTTAATTAGATAACACCGAGCTGAGAATCTCAATTAGAGCCTGTCACACATGAGGTCATTAACAATGCAGCGGAGGGTCCATTAGTGGTGTTGGATGCTGGGATGAAGGAAATTGTTGGGATATAACAAGATTAAAACCCAGATTTTGTGTCTAAGTGGTCGTTCACATGCAGTGTATAAAAACATTTGGTGACAATTATATCAAAATAAAGTACAAAATACAGCAACTGCACTGTTTATCAAATAGAAATACTGTATTTTCAAAATTTACTAAAAATGCTCCCTGCTCATGTTTTGTGTTTTTAGAATGGCATGACGTTGTTTTCCAAGAAAGTATTTTAGTATTTTGATACAAAATATGAAGGCATTTTCATAATCTCAATAAAATGCAAACGACAAAACAATTTCTGTGCTTGACCAAGGCGTCTGTGGGGTTGTTCTTCTGTTGCGCCAGTTGTTACTTAGCAACCAAAACCTGGGAGCTGCATAGAAGTTGCTGCAGTCTCACTGAATAATAAACTACAAAAAACCAAACTAAATGAAGACAATGGGTGACCAGTGCTTCTTTTCCCTCACAGCAGCTTTGATGGTGAACGTATGTGAGGCAAAGAAAGACAACAAAAATTGCTTTGTCTGGGTTAATACTATCCTTCACAAACCGATTTCGAGTTTATTTCAGTGGACAAAAAGTATCAAACGCACTTTAAAGCTACAAAAGAGTTGAGATACTTTCATCTGGCAAAAACAGAAAGTCACCCTATTTGTTTTTATTTGCCAAAAGATACAGTACTTGGTGTCATGTTGCGTTCGCACATGAGAACCACCTCGCATGCTGTGAATTATGAGTCGATTTACAAACTGAGAAGTGAAAAAACAGGTGGACAGTGTGATTAGACACAGGTCATAAATATGAGGCTCTGACAGGTATGGACCAGAGTGACGGCACAGGGATCTGAGAGTGTGTGGCTATGCAGGGTCAGCGGTCATTAAGCACTGACGCGGGTCTTTTGAGGTTAAAAATCAAATGGGTGCCACTCCTTGATGTTTTATTTCTCCCATTTTCACGCCACTTTCTCTTCAGTGTTTTCACAGGCAAATGTTCCACACATAGAAATGCCCTTGTTTCCACATCTGGATTTGGAGTCGTATGAAATGACGAGTGAAATCTAAAGAAAAAACACATGCGTTTACTCCTCATGTCTATCCCACTTTAGTCCTGAACCTCACTTGACGTCGGTTCACTGACACTTTTAATACTCTGGACATTTCTGTCACCTTTGATGTTGAGAAACTGTAAAACAGTTACATGTGCAGAACAGCATGAGATCACATTAACAATTAAAACATTCATTACAGAGTGGCTCCTGGTGTTAATGCATTTATTTAGTCATTTATTACTTTTAATTGAGTTGCCCAGATTAGTTAGAACCAAACTGAATTTAGACGATAAGTGTCAAATGTCTGAAACTGATTGGTTGTAAATACTAGTGATGTAATTTATTACACCAATGCAATAAAATCTAAATGTAATGTATTATATTACATCATGTATAAAGTTCATGGCAAATGCTTTTCAGTGCAGTGAATTTAACGGGGATTAGGGATTAGGTTTCGACTGACTGGTTTTAGGAACTAAGCATAACTGCAATTTCATAGGTTTTGGAATTTCACAAAAATTTGATGCACCTCTTTATTTAAATGTTTTGCGGTGGCTACTAAGCCAATATTAGCATCACTGGAGTGTGCTGGAAGTTCATTCTGACTGAATTTACCTAAGTTTAATTTGACTTAATCGAATGTCACCAACTGATGTATTTTTGTTGTCAATCCTCAACTATTTTTTTTTTCTGTATAGCAATAAACCTTATTATAGCAGAAAAAAATAGCAAATGTACCACAATTTAATGCCATATGGCACCAAGTAAGTAACATTTGATGAATTGCAACCATTGTCATGAGGAAAACAAAAGGTGAAACTGATCATCAAATCATTACGATGTGAAGCATGTGGTTATTGCTATAAAAGCTGCTATTCAGAAGAACTGGTGGCATCAAGATTAAGGTACGAAAAGGAAAATTTGAGCAAAAAAATGATTTCTTTAGTGATTTACATCCTGCCATTTTTAAAAAGATAAATGTTTACACCGTTTTTGCTGATTTATGTAATTCTAGTATAAAGTTCAGTATAAAGTGCTGTTTGTCAGCTTTTTCATTATGATTTTTGCTGATGACACAGCCTCGCTTTGGTTCCTGAAACACACACACACACTGCAGGGTGCACAGACATAAGTGCACATGTATAAGACAGGCAGTCTGTCTGGCTGACAGCAGCAAAGCCTCCAGTCCAACCACAGCAAAGACGGGACAAGCTGTTTACCATCCCAGACAAAAATCTGCCATGGCCTCTGTTTTCCCTTGACTTCACTGATGAAGTGGTAATTATAGGAGAGGCCTCACACCTCCAGGGTGGGAACATCTTAATGCTCAAGACGCTCCATTGTTTTTTTCTGTCTCTAACAAGTTTTGGTCACGCTATTGACCAGAAGCGTCGTGGCTGAAGGTCACATAAGTGGAACTTAAAGAGGGAGACAAGCAGAAATAGATGTTTCTGCGTCTGGTCACAAATAAACGGGAACTCCCCGGCTCATTTATGACCTCATTTGTGACTTCATGTGGACCAATCAGAAATATCTCACACAAGGCAGGTCTAAATGGTTTTAACTGAAATTAATGCAGCTTTTATGTTGGATAGATTTCATGATATACTATACCAGGTGATCTTATTGTACAGTTTGGGGTTTTTAATAACATATTATCTTATGGCAGTGGTAGCTGGCTTCCTTGAGACCTAGCTTCCTTGATTTATTTGATCAACAACTGTGTTTTATCAGCATATAAAATGTTCTATTAAGGAAACGTATAATGTGAAGAGTAAAGTTCCAAGCACAGAGCCTTGAGGAACTCCGTAATCAACTGTTGTGCACAAAGAGGAACTATTCTCAACATGAAATATCAGCAATCACTCAGAATCAGCAGGAGGAAATTGGATGTGTAATTTTTATTTTTTTGAATTGTATTTAACCATTATTTAATGACAGGCAGCAACACAGTTACAAACAAAACAGTACAACAAGGTTACAAATAGTCAGTGTTGCATTTGCTCCTTCCAAATTAAAGTTACACACAGGGATTGGAAAATATCAGAAGAGTAAGACTTATACCAGCCAAGATCAGTTTAATTCTATTAGCGTGTTCCAGGATCCGCGAACAAGCATGTAAATTTAAGTAACGAACAAACACAAATTTCCTACCGCAGAAAGATTTTACTAATCGGTTTAATCATATTCCAGTTTGGCTGCCTGCATGACTGCTTTAGTGGCGTATCCACATGAGTAGTACATGATTGGAACTGTCTGTCTGTGCATTAGCATCCCTTCATCACAAACTTCTCATCATTTCTCCACAACAACAGCCCCCAGCTTTCTCTTCCAGGCTTCAGCACAGTCATGGTCTAAGTAAACTCCTTACAGGACACTGGTTGTGTGTTTTGCATGTGAGCAAAGACATTAGAGACATCTGTTTCCACAACATGCAGGAGACAGAGGTTTTCTTTAGGACAGAAGTTGAGGGTCGATCTGCAGCGATGCCAAATCCAAGGTTGAGTATAGGTTACATCCCTAATGCTGAATTAAACTTCATTCTCACCATATGTAGCTGTCACAAACTGCAGTAAATTACACTTCAAACTATTTCATCTCCAGCAGGTCCATGTGAAAGTCTGAGGTTCCTTTCCCCTTTTAGATCTAAATATTTAAATTTGTTCAAAATAACTGGTAATATGAGATGGTCCTGACCAAAACTGATACGTGATGTTGTCCTCCATGATGGATGGATGGAAGAATTCAGAAACTTGGAAAATCCCTGTATTACAGCAGCAAGGTTCACTGAGAAAAGAAAAGGTTAGAGAAAATTAAACTGATGACACCTAAATTAATTAAGTGTATTCAAACTAAAGTTACCAACTTAACAAAAAAAAACTTACTTTTAGAGAAAACTAAACTGATGACACCTAAATTAATTAAGTGTATTCAAACTAAAGTTACCAACTTAACAAAAAAAAATTACTTTTGCATTTTAATTTGAAGTAACCTAATTTATCTGATTTAATTTGGGAAAAAGAAAATCTTTGAAACATATAAATTAACCGGTAATACTTCAATGAATAGAATTCTTTCAAACTAAAGTGTGCAACTTATATCAACTTATTATTTTACTTTGAATTATTTATTTTGACAACTAGAAATCAAATAAAATGAATTAAGTTCACACAAACTGTCTTCACATAGCTTGTAAACTTTAGCTTGAATTGACTTCATTCATTTCACTTTATTTCTAGTTGTCAAAATAATTTAATTCAAACTAAAGTTAGCAACATGTATGACATTGTCTCCTTATTTAAGTTATGTAATTACATTTAATTGATTTTTATTTGATTGCAGTGTGTTAACATGAGAAACTTTATGAAATTTAAGGGAAAAACAAATTATTATTGAACCCAAAGAGTGGACAAGACGGAACCAGAAATCAGACCTCCAAATTAAACTGCTAGTTCGAATTCTGTTTTTATTATGCTGAGCAATATCTTGTGTCTTTATTGTGAAAAGAGTGACTCTACTTTGCAGCCCTGCGCGTCATTTACATAGAGTTTTTGAAATTGTTGCATGTGTTTTCTTAAGCCCCACTCCCACACAAACACACACACACACCCTCTAAAAATGACCTGTTCACATCATCAGGAATGTGGCGCTGTTGCAGCATGAGCTCAGTAAAACAGCACAGAAATAGTCCCACACCGCATGAAGGCACTGTTGGACATATTAGCACCAGATGTCTGACACCATGGCATTCATTTCCCCCTCCCCCATCCTCACCTCCCCATCCCCCATCCCCCATCCTCCCAGCGAACACATGAATGTAACAAAGTGTTGTCGACGTCTCCTGTGATTTACAGTGCTGCGGATTTGCTGCAATAAAGCATGAGCCATCGCATTAAGATTGGTACGTTCCCAACTTTCGAGGACCGAATGATGCGTTTCATTTTAATAAAAATGCACTTAACTTTTTTATTCGTGCGAGATTAACACAGAGAGGTGGAAATGTCAGACACAGCACTCAAGCTCGTCGTAGCTGTGATCGAAAAAGTCACCTGTCACGGTTAAATATGGCTGATATTTGTGTGAAGGGGTGACTGAAGGGAGGGCATGTGTGAGTTCTTGGCGGGGGGGGGGGGGGGGGTTCCA